>CALSBV010012195.1:2451067-2463685 GCA_943590825.1 Bovichtus diacanthus | reverse complement strand
CAGCACTCTCTTCAAGCCCCAAAGACTCCAATCATTAACAACATCACACGTTTTATATCAGTATTTCCTCCTTCACATATGGTCATCTATCACAAAAATTTTTTTTTTTTGTTTTGTTCGCGCGCACACACAGACAGACTTGTGCTCACTTGTTCACGCATGTCTACACCCGTGCACACACGAGCAATGTCTAGTCAGGCGTGTTCATATCGCCATAAATTACACATTTCTCAAAAGAATTGAAGGAATAGTTTGACTGTTTGAGAAATGTGCTTATTGACTTTCTTGCTAAGACTCAGACAATAAGATCAGCACAACTCTCACAACTGTCTATTAAATATAGACAGCTAAAGCCAGCAGGCGCTTAGCTTAGCTTAGCTTAGCATAAAGACTGGAAACAAGGGGAAAGAGCTAGAATCTGTCCAAACGTAATAAGATCTACCTACCAACAGCCTGGTCAATGTTCATGTCTAACTCTTGGCAAGAAAGAGAATGAGCATATAACTATTCCTTTAACAATCTGTGCTACATACTAGAGCTGCAATGATTGTCAATTGATCAATTAGCTGGTATCTGCAACAATTGATAATCGATTTATCGTTTTAGTCATTTCTTTGGAAACAGAAATACCAAATATTCCCTTGTCCCAGCTTCTTAAATGTGTTAAATTTCAGGTTATGTTAGTTAAACCGACTGTGTTTGAGGTTTCGACTGTTGGTTGAATACATTAAGCTTTTTCAATACATCACCTTTGGCTGTGGGAAATCACAAAGGGAGTTTTCCACCATTTCCTGACATTTTATAGATTCATTGATTAATCGACAAAGTAATTGGCAGATTAATCGATAATGAAAATAATCAACTCTCCTAAAAAAAAAAAAAATTTTAAAAACTCCATACGCTCTTTTACAGACGTATAAATAAAGCTGGATGCATTTGAGAGTGTGTCACTGCAGTGTGTGTGTGTGTAAAGTTTCTTCAATATAGACAGCCGATCGCACCTTCAGAGAATCTGGGAAAGATGAAACACCTCGAGAGAAGATAAGAGGGATGTAAGAATCTTTTTTAACAAGTACTCGCTGCCTCTGACTTTTTCATTCTTGGTTCAGACCACCTGACTTGAAGCATAATGTACTAGTTCACTCCAGAATACTTTTACTGGGCACATTGTGAATACCGTCGCACACGGCAGATGTGCTGTTGCTTCTCTATAGCCGGTGATGATTCTGTTGATGATGATAATAATAATTTCCCCGTGATGATAATCACAGTGAAATTGCAACGCTTCTGCCCTCCCTCCAGATGTGTCCTAGGATAAGTTATATGTCTTCGTCGTAACCGTTGCCTGGGAAGAGTTGTGGTTTGATCGTCTATGCATGATTATGTTAAATTATATGGTGTATAGAGGTCATATACGCAATATTGAGTAAGTGTCCACGCTGCCAAGTGCTGCTGGAATCTGACCAGCTCTACTCATTCAGCCTCCCATCACTTCTCAAGTGAATTTACATTCAGTGAAAAAGCTCTATTTTTAACTCAGCCAAAATCCGCTCATCCTTCAGGGTAAAACCATTCGAAACCATTCGAGGTGAATAGATTTCTACAGTTTTCCCCTTTTTTAGATCAAACGCAACTTATTTTTCGCAGTAGGAGTCCACAGAGGCACTTTCTGACTTGCACTTCTGCTCAGTCAAGATCATATCAGCAGATATATTGAAGAAAGACTAGCAACAGAATTCCTCCCAAGGGATGTTGAGAGTTTCAGATCTCTAAAACAGGTAGGTGTGGAAGAGCTACACTAAGGAGTAGTTTTTGCGCGGGGAGGAGCACAGTCGCTTTGGTTTAGCCTCGGTAAGAGAATGACTCTGCAATGCTTTCCTCTTTTTGCCAAAAGGAGTGCACCTCTGATCTTCTACTTTGAACATAGTATCTATATGGATCTTGCAGTACAGTGTATCATTAAAATGTTTTCTGCACTTTGCTGCACATCCTAATCTTAGCGGATACGAGCCTTGGTCCTGGCTGAATATTTAGGAATGAGATTGAATGATTGTTTTTTTTGGTTGGTAATAAGAAAATAAGTCCATAAAAAAGTTACCGTATGAGCAGTGTCATAGTCAAATACATGACTTCTGTGACCCTGCGGTTAAGAAGTGCAAATAAGATTCGGATTGTTTTAACTACAGTGTGTGGCTTTGTTGAATCATCTCAGAAAAGATGATGAATAATACATGGTTTCATAGATTGCAAATTAACATTGAGGTCAGATAAGCAGAGTTCAATTTGAATATGAATTTACATTTTGAATTCCCAGTTCCCGTTAAGTGTTTTGGTTACTGAATCAAGCCTGGCTCATTTTTCAGTCATTTGGACATTTTCTACCTTTAAAATGATGTTTACTTTTTTTGTGTACGATTGTGTGCATCACAGGAGAATATTCCCGCAAAAGTTCTTGTTCTCAGGCAATTACACACGCAGCGTTTATCCATAGATTTCCGCTCTCACATCATCGACTTACAGTAATGGAACTCATTTGGATCCATGCAAGGCAATTAAAATGGATAAGTATGAAATACGGTGGTGTTTTAAGTGTAGTCATCATTTGCTTTCTCCGCTCAAACATTCATCAAATGGCTCATTCTATGTGAGTAACAGTCTTTATATTTTTTTAATCAAGAGCGGAACATTTCAACCATACTCGGTTTGTTTAATGACTGAAACAGACTGTATCAGAAGAGGGACAGTGTGAAAGACACTCCTAAAGTAAGTGAGTAGTTTCTTTTCAGTTAAAACTATAATTGGTCAGATTTGTTAAAAGTGGTCAAAGTAACAGAAGTAACAAGTCCATGTTGGGAAGTGCAGTTTAATAAGGAAAACATCCCCCGGAAGTGTAGACTCCGCCGATGTGAAGCGTCTTTGTTAAGAGTAGGTCCATATGGAGATGGGAGGTGTAGACGCCGGTGCTAGTGGAGTTAAGCCAGCAGGTGGAGGTACAGATGTTCAGTGCATGTACAAACTAATCTTCAACACTGAATCTTCAAACTAAACTGACTATATTTAACCATCATTGTTCAGCTCCGCCAAGGGGACTCTGTTTTCTGCTCAGTCTGTTGGTTTTGTTAGCAGGATTATGTAAAAACTTTTCACTTGGTGAAAGGGTGTAGCCTTGGACCAAGGAAGAACACATTCACTTTTGGAGTGGATCCAAATCACGGGGCGGATACACACATTATTTTTCACTTATGGAAATGGCATTGGCTCGAGCGCCCTTTTAGTTACTGATATAATCAGATGTTAGTGGAGCTCCACACTGGTGACTAAAAGCCCAACTATCAGCCATGATTACCTCCTAGTTACTGCAAAAGCTTGCTGAAAGACGGCAGAAGGCACAGAAACGATCATAATGTGATAACGGTTGCAAATAGTTGCCGACTGACCTATCAAAACGTTATAAAGCGGCTCTTTTGTAGACCTAGTTGTGTACTGGACTGAGTGTAACAGTGCGAACAAACTAACCTACTACTAAACTGAAGAAAGTCGTGATCACGTCATGTGCTCTCCTACTAATATGGTAATATTATGGTATATTAATATAATATGGTGAACTCAGAAGTGTTATTAAAAGAGACGGTAAAGATTGGTGGAGAAAGAAATAGCAGAAAATGACAGATTAAAAAATTGTCTGTCACATTTAGACAACGCAACACAACATGTATTGATGGTGATTCCCTTCATGGAAGTCTCGACTTGAATAGTCAAAAATAATGTTTCTTTTTCCAATTTTTTTTTTTTTTTTTTACTTCATGCCTTCCTTTCTTATGTTGTACTGGATAGTTGGATGAGTAATGGATAACTTGCACAATCAGAGAAGTGAGAATGACTCCTTTGCTAAACTGCTGACTGGTCATTCCGCCTGTTAAAAGAGGTCTCAAGTTGACATTGCTTCATTCTAAGGACAAAGGAAAAAAAGTTCAGAATCACTTCCTTATGACTTCCACACAAAGCGTCTCCAGTGATAGAGACCGGCTCATCTGGCACGGGCTTCTTTTCCTAAGTTATCTACTTCTTTGCTGACTAAGCCGTCTCCTCAACATCCACCAGTCTCCACAAGCTCACTGTTCACTAAACATCAGAGAGGCAGGGTGCAGGAAAAGGTTGTTTCTGTGGCAAATATATATATACACAATGACCTCGGCAGTTTCTTTTCATGGAGGCCTTGGCTTCGTGGTTTGTTCGACTGCATTTTGCCGTGGTAATAAAATTGCTTATTGCAGTGCTAACTCAATTACTCCTGAGAGCCCTTATCATTTTTTACACAGTGGCGGCAGCAAGCGCGAGGCTCCTTCGTACCGGGATCATCATCAACTTACAGTAGCTGGTGAATTTGAGATCAAAGGAGGCGTGCTCCTTGGAGAAGCAGGCTGGATGAGGAGTAATTGAATTGTTTGTTGTTTGTTGCTGTTTGTGTTGCTCGCCGGCTGTGCTGCAGTAATGGAGAGCAGCTACTTTATGGTGAAAGGAGACTGTTCATTTCCTTGTTTCTCTTCACCTCCCTCTGTAAACCGTTCCAAACTCACTTCCACCTGTATTTTCTTCCACCTACTCACCCTGCCAGTGCGACAGTCTCTCTCTATCCCTCTCACTTACTCTGGCTCTTTGTACTTTTTCAACACTTAGATTTTAATTTGCTGTGCTTCCCCTTAGTAAATTTCAGTATCTGTCTTTTTTTTTCTTTCTTTCTCTCTTTGCTACAGACGGAGCAATTTGTTCACACACTTAAAGATGAATTGGTCAAGAGTGCACTACTGGCACTGCATGCAGCGCGGCCTGGATATGTTTCCAAGAACCAGAAGCAAACCCCGGTGCAGGGAGGCCAACATCAAGGCCACATCCACCAGGGCAGCGATCAGAATCAGAGCCCAGTCCAGGGACTTCCAGGCCACAGTCCGGCCACGTCGATCACTGACAGCACAGCGGTGTGTAATAATGTGGAAGGAACACATACCCCGACTAGAGGAGACGGCGGGAAGCTGAAGCACCAAGACTCCATACCGCACCATAAAGAGTACGACGAGGAGGAGTGGGTGAGCGTGGCTACTTTTCTAAGTCATCAAGAAACCTTCCAAAGCTGGGACTTTGAGTTTTATTTAATTTTAAGTACTATGTGACAAACTGTCATTTTTAATCCTGTCAACACCCCCCATTATTACTGTAATTACAGATTAAACTATTTTTATGGGAAATACTTTCAATTACTTGCTAAATTTGACCGTATAGCAAACATTACTTTTATTTTTTTAATGAGTTTTTTTTTCAAAGGAGTTTCACATTTCATCATGATAAACTCTCTGCAGAAGATCATCTTGTGCTCTCCCTGTCACTGAATCTTAAGGCACGCTGCTTCTTTTCATTAAAGTGAGTACGACTGTTGGTTTGTTTGCGTGCGAGGACGGCATCTGCCTCACTGACAGCAGGAGTGTGACATGACTTCTGCACACCAATGCCTAATTATCGCTCAATATATTCAGCATCATGTTCAAACCGTATTCTTTAAGCACGAAAGACTAAAATACCCTCCACCACTTTCAGTACACATACGCACACGCATTTGGCTCGTCATATTCGTACACGCAAAAGTGAAAGCAACTATTCGTCCATTAAAAGTTTGAGTTCAGGAAAAGCAAGAGAAAGCTGGGAATATATGGCGTATATATAGACGTATACGGGCGTTATTTCTTTTTGTGGTTTTAGCTGCTTCAACAGTTTTTGTTAAACATTTTGGTTTCCCTCAATTTCCCTGTCTGAAACCGAGTGAGAAAGATCTAATCAGTGAGGCTCATCTGACTGCTGATTGTGTATTTGGCTCTTTTAGGACCGAGTGTGGGCAAACGTGGCCAAATGTCTCAACTGTGTAATTGCCATGGTGGATAAACTCCAGGAGGAAGACAGCAGCAAGCAGGAGCCTGTCCCTGAGCAGCAGCTAGCAGATGTCATCACCTCACACAACCCCGGTAAATAACTTCTATTACATCTATTAAATGTGAGCGCATGTGTGTTAAATGGCTGTAATTTTGCACATTGGCACATAACTGACCATCATTGGAAACCTGGTTCTATTATTAGTCTTGTTATGTGATGTTGGCCGGTCAGTATTGAAAAACATTATTCACCACAGCATGAAGACTGTGTTTTACTGTAATGGAGATCCATCCATCCCCTTAGACTAGTAAATCAGCCCCTTTTAATTAGTTATTGTTGTTTAAATTTAAATGTATGAGATCTTAATATATATATATCTGGTCCAGTTTTCTTTTGCTGCTGTTGTCATAGTTTGGGTCAACATCTTTAGCAGCAGAATCACAACCCAAAAATAAAAAATGTAATGCTTATAATGAATCAAATATACTGCATTTAAACTTACCTTGTGGATAAAGAGCTGTTCCAGATAACCGTTGCTCTCTTCATACTTACCTGCCGAGAGTAATCTATACACCGCATGTCTAAAATATCCTAACTGACAGGTGGCACAACAAGGTATTTATCCATAATTGGTCCCCAAACGTGTATTAAATGGATTTGTATGTGGTTATTAAAACTATTAAATGAAGCTTTTTGATATCTGCAGACAACCTGCTGTGTCAAAGAAGGCTCACACTGAGTGATGATTTAGACCTCAACTGTTTCATCTCATTTTTCTGTAAAAGGCAAAAATACAAAACTTGAAGAACTTTTAAATATAGTAAATAAATATAGTTTGTAAATAATTCCTGTTCATTAAAAATGCATCTTCCCATTGAAGAAGTTGTTGTTTTTCTCTTCAGTTCAACTATAATGCATCATAGGTCACTTTGTATGTAGCAAACTTATCCGTCATTGTCATTAGCTACACATGCTGTTAATATTGGAGCGTGAGTTTTCCATTTTCCATTCCTGTTCCCGTCACAAAACAGCAGCTACTTTTAACTTAAGAAGAGATTTTTGTCCAAAACAAAAAAGATATTAATACATGACATTTTCACTGTAATGGAAACGACACTGAAGTCAATGCTTTTCAGTATCTGCCTGAGTGAGACGCGACTCTGGTCCAACTTAGAGGCTCCCTGTTGTTTAAGCATTAGCAAAAGAGAAACTTAAACTGTTGCCAGGGAATTGGATGAAAGCAATATTTGATATGCAGAGCCATTCACTGTTGACCACAAGCAGCCCAGCTTTCCCTTATGTCCAATGAAATCCTGCCTCAAGCTTGTGTCCAGACAAGTGCCCAGCCTGTTACAACTGCCAACTGGCACGCAGAGCGCCGGCATTAGCCTGACCAGGCGACAAGGAGAGTCTCTGTGTGTGTGTCTTTGCAAGTCTTGGTGCATTTGTATCATGTTGTGGCTGAATGTGCATCTGTTTCTGCGTGCGTCTATCTGTCCGAGCGAGCTGGCAGGTAAGAACGAGGCCATGCGCCCGGTGTTCAGTCTGAAAGAGAAGCTCAACCCCCTCCGAGAACCTTTATTAAGACGCTGAACAGGCTCAGAGCAAGTGGTCATCTGCCTGTCTAAATACAAACATGGACAGAATAATGAGAGAGGCTTTATCTCCTAGCGTAGAGCGGTGAAGCCCAGGCTTTTGATGACAAGGCGTTGTGGGGGTTTTGATGTTTGGACAGGTGGGCTGGCGAAGAAATGACAGCTGGAGTTCTGTTTCCTCCGTCTCTGTGCAGAGGCGGTATTTGCAGACTAAGATAAGACATGATTTTTCTGACAAGGCAAGGGCAAGGCTGATGTGCTATACATTATCGGCGATAATCCAACTGTGCTTGTGTGTATCTCCGCGTGAGTGTGGGTGTCCGCGCTGATCCCCACTTTCCCCCAATAACTTTTCAATATGTTGAAGTTAAACCGAATGCGTGGTGGGAAAACTAGTTTTTCTTTTTTGCACATTGCTTAACCAACACTGCCCCCTGTTGGCTAGTGAGGACACCATCATAAACTTGTTTTGGATGGAAGAAATGCATATCAGACGCCATGAAATCACACGGTAGCTGTGTCCCATTTACATATTGTTTCTAAGCAGGTGTTGAGTATGCAGTGTGACAACATGAAGTATACTCAAAGTTTGTATGCATACTGAACCCGTGTCATCCTTGAGTGTGCTGTTGATATACTGCACTGTCTCACAATAGAAGAGCTAATCACAGCCGCAAAACGTAATAAATCTTATAAATAAATATGAAATTAGTATATTAGGACAATTTGTACATTGTACATAGTGTATACCTGGGATTCCCAACTAGGGGTACTTGTGCTTTATGGGGTACTTCTGCAGTTGTCAGGGTGCACACAGAAAGCTCAACAAAATATGTTAAGAGGATTACAGATTTGGTGTTATGCTGATTTTTTTTTTTTTATAATTTACAAAAACCAGTAAGCTGCCTATAAACCTGAGTCAATTGTAACACGTCAACAATACATGTTGCAATTGAGTGCGTGAAAACTAGTCAGCAAGTGTTGAGTAAAGCTGAAAAAGCTACGTAACAATTGTCAGTTAACGATATTAAACCATTTCTCCAGCCTTGCCAAAAGCAAGCAATTGGCACACCCTCACTGTCAAATGGAGCACAGCCATTGACTTTCACTGTGGAGTAATGTTTCTCTTTGTCATGTTCCACTCCAACATACTGTTTCAACAGGAATTACACCACATTAGGAAGTAAAGAGGCAATTTCATGGTGTCTTAACTGACCTACAGTATAGTGCGAGGTGTCTATTAGGCATTTAGGCAGTAAATGTAAGGATGGCGAAACGACCAGGACAAGCAGTGCTCAGTTTGGTATTTTCACGACCATGAAATTTGTTTTTCCCGTCTGTGTGGTATTTTGAGTTGTTGGTATTTTGGTCGACATGGGCTTTGTCAAAATACGTAAAACCAGGTACCTGGGGCAAATGGGGCGAAACTCTCCAACCAGTAGATGCGTTTAAATCGGCATTAAAAATGGAAGTTGAGCGCGCTGAAAGCAGGAACGTCATTAAAGCAGTCTGCATTGATCTAAAAATGGTCGGGTTATTCTTACAGTATCTGTTGTAAACAGCTGCGTGAAACCCTTCTTCTCAGGTCCATTAAATGGCTGCAGGACAGATATGTTGATAAAAGTGCCACAGCGTGGTGCCATTACGCACGGCTGTTCACTGTGTGCGCCTTGATTAAATAACACGCAAAAGAACAAATCAACCACACACTTGGTTATACCTATTTATTTATTCCGGGGAGACATCGGATTACCTGGGCTCATTAATTCTGTTCGTCATTGCCTCCTTTTCATTTTTTCATGGTGTTTGATGTTTATTCTTGAGGTGAATTATGGCGCAAATGCTGATGTGTTACATCAATTGCGATGTGACGTGATCATTTAGGACGTAATGTAGTGTGGAATTATGACTGAAATAGCGTCCGATTGATGGGATCATATAAACGATTTTAACAAACGATTTTTTTTTTTTTTTTTTTAAAGTGATCTTTTTTTTTCTTTCTTTCGTCAGCGTGCTAATTAACCGGTAAGAAAGCCCACTCCATCTGCCTCTGGCTGCAGATTTGCGCTGCTGCGTGTTCACGTCGCGCCACTATCCAGACAATGATATCATTTCCTGGAGGAGCGTAGAGCTGTTGTTCACATCACACTTCACTGATTGGCGCAGCTGTTTCAGAGCTGTGACTGTTTGAGAGTATATTTATTCTTGTTATTTATAATTATCACCACACCATCCAATCAATCCCTTCACACCTTTGCACTGCTGCACACAATGAACCAACATGGCAGGTGTGCTCGGAGACGTCCATTCAGCCTGTGACCTTGTTGTTGCCCTTGCTTGATTTATAAAGTGGCCAAAGTGTTGCCCTTAAGAACACAACAGCACCTACAGTAGAATAAGTAAATGTACTGAATCCAAGATACAGAAGTGATGCCATGCATTGGCCAGTCATTTGCCATTATTCGCTGTTGTTTAACAATAACAAAAATACTGAGGCCACGTGCTTACAATGTCATGAACATACTGTATAAATGTTTTATTTCATGGTCATACAAAGTCGTATATGTTGTGTTTTTTGTATGTGGCTTTCTTAAGTTAACACCTGACCTATGCTTTCCTTTTAAACAGCTTGACATTGCTGTTTGTGGTTGCCTTTGCGGTTTTTTTTTTCCTTTAGCTTAATTGCTCACCATTTTCAAGGAAACATGAATGGCGGAACCGGTTTCAGCTCACTGATAATCTGCGTGTTGTTTCTGGCTGGGAACACTCGCGTGCAGACGTGTTTTAATCTTCAACCACTCCGTAATCATTCATTACCTCTCTACACCTCTGCCCCTTTTCATCCCATCTGTGTCTGCAGGCGAGTGGAGGGAGCAGCTGCGTCCCCTGGTGACCAGGTTAAAGGAATGTGTGACGGAGGTGGTGGATAAGGCAAAGAGAGCCATGACCTTTGTGCTCCTGCAGGAGGCAGCCTGCAGCCTTCCACAGGGTTTCCTCCTCCAACAGAGGCGAGATGTGGTCTTCAGTCAGGCAGTAAGTAACCACACTGAGATAATAAACAACTCTTTAGAAGTCCTCAGTGATTTACCAGTCTTAGTTCATCTGAGGTGGAGGTATTACATTGACTCAAATGTCAATGTAATACTTGGACATCTAATTGTATCCAGTTGAACTGTAAAGCAGTCTAATTGTCTGTCCTTTGTCCAAAGTGCAAGACACTCGGTGTTGAAGCGTCATACTTTTAAAAGCTATAAACTATAATTATTTTGTAACCGTTTACTCCAATAGGTTTCATGCATTTGACGTATTGTGTATCGAGGCTTTATACTGCACTGCTTACTTCAACAAACTTAACACAAAAAACCACTAAAGAAGTGACAACATTCTTCATCGGTAGAGAATTACAACTCAGATGCTGTGTAAATCTGAGAAAAAAGCTGAGAAGCTGCAGCTGGAGCTTCCGTGATGTTTGACCTGCTCAACAAGTATTCAGACCCTTCACATTCTTGGCTTCCCATTTTATGCGCATACAGTTGGTGGCAAGGGCAACTTCCAGGAGATATTGCTTAAATACGTGTGTGTGTGTGTGTGTGTGTGTCTTTTTTTTTTAACAGCTGGCAGCCTTAGCTTGTGGTTTTGTGATGAGGCTGTATGCAGGAATGCAGGACCAAGGTTTCCTGAGGCAGCTCCACCTGGTTGGCCTGGTGGCCCAGTTTGAGAGTCTGCTCAGCACCTACAGTGAGTACATTTCGAAGAGTAAAATCAGAACTTACAGCCTCAAAACATCAGCTGAACACAGCTGTTCGCTTGTATTTGCGTTCTAGAATCTAGAAAAAGATTGAACGTGAATGTGAGGCTGTAACAAATCACAACATGTAGCAAGACGATGAGTCACTTATGTTTGTTTAGCTTTTATTACCGGCTCTTTTATGAAGATATTTTTTATACAACATGTTCCAGGTGAACGTTGACCAGAGTGTTATGGTTGGATTCTTATCAGATCAATAAAGAGACTAAATCAAAATGAGTTCCTTCAAGGTAAAAGCACACGTATTCTAGTTACCTGCAGCTCCATGATGAATTTCCTTTCATGCTAATCTGCCTAAGCTCATGGTGCAGCTCTCAAGGCAGTGAAACGGATTGGTCGGCAAAATGAACAGCTAATGCCCATTTTTATGATGAAAAACAATGCGTCTGCAGTATAAAGTGTGGAAAGTTTCTGAATTATATTCATCATCCGGTTTTAACTTCAAGTTGCTCTTAATGGTGCGATGAGAACATTGCTGAAGAGACATTGATGGTGTAGTGCGAGTGTAATGTTTGTGGCTGCAGGAGTAAATATTAATAGTATAATATAAGATAATCTATAGTAAATAAGATGTTTTATGAAATCTCAAGTATACATTTCTTTTTGCCGGATTACTGACTCTGAAAATGAAATCCCAGCTGCGGAGACATTGGTATAGTTGCCTCTTTGTAGGTTCCTAATTTATATTATTTTTAGTCCATGAGTTGCTATTGTGCTTTTGCATTTAATTTATTCTATGTAATATCATGTCTTTTATCTGCACCCCGAGTCTCTAATTAAGTTTTGATTGTTTGATTAACACTGACATTTCAAAATTTGAGCTGAACTCATCGTCACTTTGAGTAACTAATGAGACACGTGGCGAGCGAGAACTGAATCTCTTTTAATGTTGTTTTTTTTTCTAAACGTTTAAGGTGAGGAGATCGGGATGCTGGAGGACATGGAGGTTGGAATCTCAGACCTGCAGAGAGTCGTGTTCCAGATTACAGAGGCCAAGACAGATAACCTCAGTGACCTCCAGCCTTTAGTGTGTGGCCGACGGTGAGACGACATGTCCTTCTCTCAAGCACTCACTATGTGTCGTGTGTCATTGTTACTATATTCCCTATCATTAAAACCAAATTCCATAGTTATTTCCGAAAAACTTGAATCAAGGAACATGCAACACTGACCAACATCACAATCTCACAGTACAAAGTTCTCTTCACAACCTCTTACGCAAGCTTCACTGTACAAAGTTCTCTTCACGACCTCTTCACTGTACAAAGTTCTCTTCACGACCTCCTACTCAAACTT
>CALSBV010012195.1:2367160-2451057 GCA_943590825.1 Bovichtus diacanthus | reverse complement strand
ACCTCTTACTCAAACTTCACTGTACAAAGTTCTCTTCACGACCTCTTCACTGTACAAAGTTCTCTTCACGACCTCCTCTCTGACAAAGATCTCTTTATTGTGCCCTCTGAAACCTCCTTTTCCATGTCAGGACTTTCTCACAGGCAGCAACTTACTTTAGTTATTTTACAGCTGAGAGTCTTCTCAACAAGATCCAGATATCACTATAAGATGATACACTCCTCTTGCCCCACTCCCCTCCATGTCAATTTGTGAAGCATTCCATCTCGCACTCTCTTTCTCTCATGCATACGCACATTCAGTCTCTCTTTTTACAGCTTGCCCAGGCCTGTCTTAGGTGTCAAATCGTACAGCATTGCAAAACGTTTCGGATTTCTGTTTAATCATTCTGTCAAAAAAATTCTCTTTGACCTTCTAATTCTGTCTTTTTTTTTTGTTCTCCCTGCATTCAGAGACCACTTCACTGTAGAAGTGCCATTACCACGACTGGTTTTCCAGACCTTGCCAGAGGAGATCAAGGAGGGCAAGCCTCTGCGAGTATTCCCGGTGCTGTTTAACGTGGGCATCAATGAACAGCAAACAATAGCAGAGAGGTACTGCAGACAGTTTCCGTTCACTCCAATCTGTTGCACTTAAGGACAAACACTCTTTGTGTGAACAAGGTAACCAAGGCCAGTGTGGTCTTCGATATCAATCGATCTCACATAAAGAACTAGAGTCATGCACGGCTTATTTTTTATTCTTCCTTCTTGCAAAGTGCATCTATATTCACTAATTTGATTTAAAATAATCCTTCCGTGCAGGAGGCATTCAGAACTCTAATGGCATAGCCACTTTTGCCCCATAGCAAGATATGTACAGTAACTATGTTGCATCTACTCATGTTAACTGGTTGGAAAAAAAGAAGAAGAAAAATAAACTATTCTCATGTTTTTCACCTTTCTTTCAGCGAAACGCAGCATTATATTCACCACTTGGCATTGGTGTAACTTTAAATGATTAACATGTTAAAAAGCACGTTTTCTTGAGTGTCTTGGTGATGCTCCACCATAACTGCCCTTATTCTCTCTGTCATCCTCTCAGGTTTGGAGATATCTCTCTACAAGAAAGGATAAACCAGAGGAACTTTGAGATGCTAGAAGCCTATTACAAGTCATTAAGTGAAAAGGTGCCACTAGAATGTAAGTGCACAAAGGTCTCATTTTGTTCACCAAGGACAAATACTCCATCTTTGGAAATATTTGAAAAATAGAGGAATTTGTTCTTGGTTCCGGTGATGCAGCAAATCGACTCTTTCGTGCAGTTACAATGACAGACTTGTTTAAAACTCTTCATGCATTGGGTATCTTATGAAGTTTACCACATCAGGACAATTTATACATAGATTCATCAGTTAGAAAGCAAATCTTATCATCTACAACAAAGTGTGTTAAGTGAGTTTTTTTCCTTTTGTCTGCCAAACACACATTCATCCATCAGAACCTGCAGTTCAGCCTGTTCTCAAACTTTTATTTTCACCAGAACAAAGCAATCCACAGAATCACTCGCTGGCAATGTGTTTTGTACTTTCTGTGAACAGGTCTACCTTGGTTTCAGACACAGAGCGACATAAAGGAATTACTTGAAACCTTGGGACAGAATGTAGTTACAAAGAAGAGAAAGAATGTGGAGATACTATGGATTGCTGGAACGGTGAGCAGTGTTTTTATTGTAACTTTCTGTCCCTGTCAAGGAAGACAGTTTTGTCTGAACCATAACAATAAACTTCCTCTCCTACACAACCAAGGTAGCTGTGATCTGTAAACACTTAAGTGTAGCCTAGTGTTACGTTTTTTGACATATTGATATTTCATGGGCTTTAATGGGAGCCGAACAAAAAGTAACTGCCTGAGCATGATGGATTGACTTCGGAAGACGATACTGTATCGACGCTGACCTTCTATCTGATATTCAGCATCTGACTTAGCGTTGTACATGTTCCTACAGTGCTTGTGATTCAAAGACGTCTGTTAAAACAAGACTACCACCATTTAAGGTGGAATAATGTTTACCATGTTCATCATTTTTAGTTAAATCTGTTAGCATGCTAACATTTGCTAATAAGCCCTAAACACAAAGTCCGGGTGATGAAGATGTAATTAGTTTAACATGTATTTGATCACAAACCAAAGTATTGAACAAATCTTTTTTTTTTTTTTTTTACCTGATATTAGAGGTATTATAATTCAGAAAATGTTGCTAAATGTTTATCAAAGATAATTAAAAGTAAGTAGTACCATTGAGGGCAAAACTATTTGTACTGGGAATATAGGCCAAGGACTTTGTAAGAACACTCAAACAAACAAAAAATATAGACTTTGGAGTTGTTTATATGGGCTGGAGAGGTGAAAAGAGTTTGTTTATTTAAGATTTAATAAGATTCTGCCTTTCATTATTTAATATATATCATAATATTGAATAGGTGCTTGTGTATGGAGAATGTTTTTGTTGCATACTGATGCGTTTCTTTTTGGTATTATGATTTGGTATTAAAAACATTGTAAATAAAGAAGAAAAAAATACCATCAAAAATCTTTATAGTTGACACTCAAAAATTCTCTTTGTCAAGTCATATCAGGAAACATACATAATTTAGGGTATCCAGTGTTATTTGAGTACTGGGTAGTTATTCTGATTTGAAATCTGTGTCAGAGCAAAATGCACACGTAAAACAAGGCAAAGTCAATGATGCAGGTAAACATTGAGTGTATTTTTTCCTCCACCTCCCTCCAGATCTGCCGAAGGTTAAATGGCATCAGGTTTACCAGCTGTAAAAGTGCCAAAGACCGGACATCCATGTCTGTCACATTAGAGCAGTGTGCCCTCCTTCGCGATGAACACCAGCTGAGCAAGGATTTCTTCATCCGTGCTTTGGACTGTATGCGGAGGTAAGTCCGTCATTAAAAAGATAGTATAAAACTATTATGGGTGCAAGTTATTGTTCCAACCTATCCCGAACAGGTTGCATTTAAAAAGCATCCAAATAACATTTCTACTTTGATTCAGTAGTATGTAGCCGTGCAGATATTTTTCTTTTTGTTTGCTCAGATAAAACGTCAGAGTAATAACCTGCACCCACCACACATGTTAATGTGAGCTAAAGCTGACACATTAAAGACATGTCTGCACATTCTCCTCCCATCTTATCACCCTTCGATGTTCCAGCATAAACATCATCATGTTTTCCCTCCACCATCCTTCACACATTCAAAGGCAGCCATGCATGTTCCCATCAGTGCTGCAGGGACTGTGCCTTTAATGTTTGTGTGTGCCAGCAGGGTAAACAGCTACATCTGCATCTGTCTAAATCTGATAAGTTCTGACTTTAGAACCTTTTTAGGGCCGTTGGTGAAGTACACATGGGAAATGCCAGCGGTAATTACCTGTACAGGCCAGCTGATGGCAGTTGTGTTAGATTAATGAGGACGGGACGTTACATGACCAAAAACACGAATAACAACTGACCGCAAATCAATCACTCAACATATTCTACGACTACTCAGGGTCAGCAATTAGTAAAAAAAAAAAAAAAAAAGCTGTTTTCTATATATATATATATATATATATATATATATATATATATAAATAAAATAAGATAATCCTAAATCATACATACAGTTAGATAATAACAGTAATGTAACAAGTAAAACAATTAATGCATCCCACCGATTTGATGGACATTTGCTGACGTGACATCAAGTAGTCGGGACACAATAATCAACTAAAACACCTGATGACTACATAAACAAACACAAAGCCAAGAATAATCCAAATCTCAGAAAAATGGAACATTTTGCCACCCACTGTCCTTCCTGTCCTTTAAATGTATTTGTCCTTGTAATTGCATTATTTGCCAGGACAATTACAGCTGGTAAACATGTTACTAGCCCTGGGCACATGTGTGGATGTTAATATAATATAATAAGGATTTTGTTACACAAAGGTTTCCCTCTTACTTTATCTGTGGCAGAATAGATCCGTAGCTTTATAAAAAACTGAAAATACGTGCTTTGGTTTTTCTGAATGGAGAAAGGACAAAAGGAAGCTACATTTTAGCGGCGAAAGTATCCTCTCGACACAATGAGGTGATCCTCTTTGACACCAGCACTTTAAAATCGAATTAAATTATTTTTTTTTAACACGCCTCTACTTTGTTCTATATTAACTAAGGGTGCGGGTCTTATTGAACCTCTACACTTATTACTTGGATCGATTTAGTCTTTAGAAGAAGAAGAATTTAACATTAAATCATTGGAGGAAGCTAAACGCGAGCTCAAAGGAGTATAGGAAAAGCTTGACACATTTCTTAAGTGGCAAAGTGAACATTAAAGTCTGTTGTATTTCTTCATCTTTATCTTTTGGCTGCACACTTTTGTTTGTGTCGAGCCGAAAGATAAGTTGTGTTTGAGGGGAATTAGTGTGGATTTATTATACAGGCGTTGATTTAAAGCTTAATGTTTTTCATTTAATAGAACATTACTGGATCCATCTGTACGGTCAAGCGTGGTTTAAAGAAAACATCGGCGCATTTATTCCCGATTAAAGGCGCCGTCGGTTGGGTTTGTCGGGTTTGCTTTGACGTTAGCTGATGTTTATACTGCACAGGAACAACATTAGGCGGAAGCAACTGCACAAATGTGACAATAGAAAGGTGGAAAAAGTTTTTTGGCTTCACGTATGCACTTCCTATCACTCCAGACTACGACTTACTAAAACCTCTAGGCATGTGCGTGTGTGTCTTTTCCCAGTTTCATTATCCACACAGGCTAAAGCTAAACACTGATCTCACATTGACCTTCTGCAGTTCAAAATGTGCTGATTATCTTAAACGGGAGCAGTTTCACTCTTTAATAATGATGTTTTTATTACAGTGTCTGTCATGCTATCCAAACGGAAATAGTGTCAAGTTTCACAAAAAAAAAACTGTTAAACCGCCACCGTAAGCAAGAATTCTTCCACTCCAGACTGAAGTGAATGCATACCAACTGGCTCAGGTGTAATGAAAACACATTTTACATGAAACGTTCACTATAACATGTGCGTCAAACTGCATGCCTCCTCCCTCCACCGTCCTCTGCCAACCAAGTCATTTCATTATGCGGCTTAACATGTAAGCTTTTCGTGAGCCTGTTTCTCACATTTGTGCTTCGTTCATCGCTGCCTGCTTGTCTGTGGCTCTTTTGAGGCAAAGTCTGTACTAATGGCTCTGTGTCTAAGTGGGCCTTCTGGTACCAGCCTGTGTGGGCTCTCAAGTCATCAATCAGTGCTAGAAGTCCCACTTAGACAGCATCTAGACTGTACTAACACCCCAGTGTTTTGATCTGTCTCTGTTCGTTCTGTTTCACTCTGATGGGCGCCCCTGCAGTCGGCTGACCCAGGGAGACATTGGGCAGTGGGAGGACCCTGAGGCCTGCGCCGTAACAGAGAACAAACCAGCGTCACGACACTTTTACCCCATTGCCCTGCTGCTCGTTAGCTCGCACTTACTGGTTGTGTGGCTCATTTTAAGTCTTGTTTTTCTGCTTGCAAAATATCAATAAATTGCTGTCAATGCCATCTCTACTCACTCCTTTTTTTCTGTGTTCGCTGGTTGTTCTTTTCTAAGTGGTGGTGGCGGAATTCGACTGGCTTCCTCGTACGAGGGTGATTAGCGCGAGTGGTTTAATATCGACCTCACGCTGTGGGGTGTTTGTCCCTGAGGTGCAGTGGAGGATTGGGCAAAATGGATTTCAATCAGATGGTATTAAGTAAAATCAGCAGCAATTAAAGATTTACTCTTTCTTGATTTGCCAAGAGTCTTTTCTGACAAACTTTAAGTTAGTCATTAATATCTGACGAGAACAAACGTTTCTAAGAATAATGTTCAGGTTTGGTTCACACTAACTACATATTAACATACTGTACGTACATTTTGACTCTCAGAAATCTTCATTTTATGCTTGAATGATAAGCCTGGCATGAATCTATATGTTTACTATAAGATTGTTTAATACTGACTTGCCTACTCTGTCCCAAACCTCTTAATTCCTACTAAAAAAAATGGAATCTTAAAAAAAAGAAAGACGGGTCACAAATGTACATTTTCATTTCTAAAAAAGAAAAAAAGGCTCAGGAGTTTCCTAAAACAGCTGGGCACTGTAGTTTTTTTGATAACGTTACTAAATAGTGCATTTGTTGGGAATTACTTTCAGCTGCGGAACGAAGTATGTGGTATTGATTCCAAAATAAAGTGCTGTGCAGATCTTCATCATAATGACAGAACATGTCACTCAGTGCACCAATGATTAGGGTCTTTTATTGTTTTTGGACAACAGTGGAGCTCTATGGCAAAGAGTAATAAGCAATAGTCAATTTGGATACAAATACAATTGGGATCAGTTTAGTGTTGCTTTTGGTCTTTTCATGTGATGGTTGGACTGTTTCAGCTTCGTCCTTTAACATCTAGCATCGTGTGAAACAGCTGATGTGGTTCCTGCAAATGGATGAGTTAAGTTTCTTCGAGGATTATATTGCCGAGAAGGGTGAAACAGTGCTTTGTGGGAGTTTCGCAGAAACATGTTCGTGATTTTCTGCTACATGATACGCTTCACATCACGCTGTTGTATCGTCGGCTGAGGAGGAGGGAAACACTTTTGTTTTGCACAGCTAGTTAAAGTTGTTTTCGTGTTGAAAAAAACGTTTAATCGTCCCGTTCATGAGTACCCCCCCCCCCTTCTCCACTCCCTCGCCGCTCTGCTTTCTCAATAGTAATGTTGCTCTGTACCGCGGACAGATGCGTCACCATCTATGTGACATTTGCTCATGTTGTTGCTCAATCCAAAACGAACATGTTATGCAGACCTTTTTGTGCTTTTCCGTCTTTCCAACATACTGTTAGTGCTGTTTGAGGGGGGTAACCCTCTCCATGTCATTACTTATGTTTATTCCAACATGGTGTGTTCTCTTCATCTGTGAGAGTGCAGCTCTTAGCAGATTTTCAAATTCCTACAGCTGCAGAGACAGCTGAGCCGACTGCAGCTTGAAAAAACACAAGTAAACCAGAATCACCACTTTGTTAACACATTTGGAGCTTTTTTTGGTTTCAAATGCTTAAAAGTAATAAAACACAAGCAAATTGAGAAACACTTTCATCTGACAAAACATAATTGACTTTAAGAAATGCACTACAAATACAAAAAAAACCTGAAGTTTCTGGGGGAGGGGGACACTAAAAACTGATGAACGTGCTGGTATTATTCAGAATGTTTAAACTAAGATGAGCTTTAGCTCTAGTTTCCTTTTATTCTAAATGCAACATATGTTGTGTCAAAAAGGTGAAAATGTTTTCTTCATTTGCATGTGTTTTCTTAAGCTGCAGTGCCTCTTGCTCTTTCTTTCTGCCTCTGTAGACGTCTCTTTTTTAACCTGCAGTTACATCTTTAAAGTCCTTACCGCACATCTTAGACATTTACCAGAGTTGAGAGGAAAAGTAAAACATTTTACTCCCTTCACTTGGCCATTTATTCAACCCCTTATCATCCCAACATGTTTTATGGGTGAATGGCATTACGTTTGTGGATCTACAAGCATAATAAAATAACATTTAGTTAATAAGTAGTAGCATTTCCCTTCGGAAACAATGTCCCACTTGTACGAGTTATAAACAGGTATAGTACAGTATATACCTTCAGCGATGATTTAAGTGAACTGACCTTTGAAGGACTTCATGGGATCACACAGAACGCCAGAGGCCAGAATTTATATTGATCTAGTTCCAAACTTGATAAAAACATCACAGTCCGGGTGTCCCAGAATTCAGATGGTCCAACGTCTCACTACTTACTACCGTGCTCTTTTATAGGCTGTTTTATTGCTTTAACACGGTGTGGTGATCCAATAAAATGAACAGTACGTCCCCGCAGGACAAAACACATCTTTGTCGCTCAAAATACTAATTATATGTTGAGCACACGGCTCAGATGCTCTGAGGTATTTGTAGCTCGTGGCTGTTGTATTGGATTGCGTTTTTCATTTGGATTTCCCACAATGTTGTGGGGAAATGTGGATAAACAAAAGCATGACCGTTGTTCCTAAAATCAAACCGTAAAACATACTTACAGTGCTTGATACAGTGCTGTCTGTTGCACCTTACAACAAAATACTACCCAATGCACCCGGAGGCAGCTTCACTGGGGATACACTTGTTTCCACTTTCTGGAAATCCAACCGCCTCGCTCTTGCCTTACGCCACATTATGCTTTCAGAAACATAATCTTTGATTATATGTCTGTGGCCTTAGCAGACGCAAGTTAATACAGTCACAGTACTTTCAGGTACTAAAACCTGAATAAATGAGGCGGTTTTTAGAATTCATGTGATTCATAATTGTTTAAATCTATCTCTAAATGTTGTTTTTTTTCAGGAAAGGTCTTCACTGTTTATTGTTGTTTGTTTATTTTGGCTGACTTAACAAGTCCCAGTGAAGGAAGAACATATTGTTCAAAAGTCAGTTTTTACTCCTGACATCGACAGGTTCTGAAAACAGATGAATCATAGCATATTGAAATTAAATTGAATATTTAATATCTCACAGCATGGCCCCCGACAATTCTGGATTCTGACACCTATGATGCAGGTGTTTGTGTGCAGTTTTTTATTTTTTTTTTTTTTGAGAGCGTGAGGAAAACTGAACATGAATAAAAAGATGTGGAGAAGTCGCAGGTTAGAGTTGAGGGAAAGACTAAGGCCGAACACACACACAGCTGGGGAGAAGTGCGGCCTGCGAGCTACCATGCAACGTCTAACAAAAGCTGCTGCACGAGTTCGGGTTTAACTTTTTGGCAGCAAATTGGGGCCAGAGAATACCCGAGAGCCAATCAACAAACAGGAGTCCTGCTAGACCTGTGTTACAAAGAATGTCTTCCCGCCTGAAACGCATGAACACGCCCCTCCCGGCCGCAGAAAAATGTATTCTTGCAACGAGGCGCACTTCGATGCTTGGTGTTGTCGTGTTCAAAATCTTCGAGAAAAGCAGTAAGGACTTCTGGTCGAATGAGGTTATAGTAAAGTTGTTTTATTTAGTAAAAAAGTTGTGATGAGAGTATATCTCGGCCGAGATTTCTGAGACTTTTTCTTATCATTTGGTTACATGAGTTCACACATAAAATATATATATAAAAAAAAAAGAATATAAAATATAAAAGAAATATGAGACTAAAAACATTTCCTTCAGTGTATTAACTTATACTGCGCATTTCTGTAAACCTTTCAATGTCTGCATATTTCAGACGTTTTTAGTAACAGCAGCATTTCATTCACAATTTTAGGTATGAGCAAACTTATTAATAATGGTTCTTCAGTGAGCATATGTAAGAGAGACCGTAAAGAAATAACGAGTCTGTGTAAGAGGAAGAGCCAGCTACATAACGGTATCTCTTTAATAATATTGTATAGCTGACATTGTGCTCACGTCAGCTTCGTATAGCAGCGCACACAGCAGTTATTATGGGGTTCAGGAGCGAATTATGTTTTATGATGTTTAAAACAGAAATGCAAGATCCCTAATTAGATGCATTTATAAAGTAAGGACTGACATTTTTTTTATCTGTCTACATATGGCATTTTGTTGGCAAGTGGCCATGGGTCAGCAAATCTACTCCACTTATAGCATTACTGTGCCATGAGCCTCACCAACCTTTTGAGAAAACAATAACAAAGTCCACTCAGTGGCTGAGCTCCCCCCTCCCCCCCACAGTGTTTAAAATTAATTTCTCTTCTCAGTGAACTTTTCTCAACTGTCGTTTCCAATGTCATGAATGAACTTTGAACATCTACATGGTTGAACACTTGAACCACACTAAAGAAAGGTTGTTAAATGTTAAAGTCACAAAGATGTGATTATATAACTTATGGCTGATCCAGAGTCACTTCTCTGTAATGCATCATTATGGAACAAGACATAATTAAGCTGCTTTATTTAGAGCCTTTTTTATACTACACCAGCGCGGCAGCCATGAAGTGGTGCATTAAGTGTCTCGTTGCTATCGACCTTACCATTCAAATGTGTCTGGCATGTATTATGTTTTTTAGCTCATTGAACAACCAAATACTTGATTCAATAAGAACACAAATTAGTATTTTTGGGAAGTCATCTTGTTTAGAGACACATTTAACTGTATTTAGTGTCTTATCATCATCAACACTTTCATTCATGTTTACTTTTTTGTTTTGTTTTCCTTTCTTTGTCTTCCCTCATTGCTCTTCACCCTCCTTATTTGATCACCAGAGAAGGATGTCGGATTGAAAACGTTCAAAAGAATATTAAATGCAGGAAATATGCCTTCAACATGTTGCAGCTGATGGCCTTTCCCAAGTGCTACCGACCACCGGAGGGGACTTACGGCAAAGTTGACTCTTGAGGACGTAAGCCATTTACTGTAAAACCAGTCATTGTGTGTGAGTTGTAAATATGAAATCTCAGAAATGATAGCTGACATGTTTTATTGTTTGTAACCAAAGAAACTTGCTGGATTTGTATCAATTGCTGATGGCTGTTTAGTTGTCATTATCTGTTATGTGTGTGCCAAACTCGTGTTGGTTGTAAAATGAATGCACTTACCATAGTTGCCTTGTTTATTTCCCATGTCCTAGTTGATAAACTGTGATAAACAGTGCAGCGGCGTGGGAAACATAGTTAAGCTGTTGGGCAGTTTGTTTTTAAAGATATTTAGAATATGTGTAGTATAAATACTGCTTTACACATTGACTGGCAAACTAATGGTTTATGGCCTTATTCCATGTGTGGATGTGTTGAGTTTCACACATCGAAAAGATTTCAAAGTGAAAGTGTGTCCTACTTTACAAGAGTTCATCCATTTGTGCAGTTCTTGACCCGTTGATCTGCACATTTTAATGGCATCACATATTCAAGTGTTTGACTGTTTGCAGAAGTATTTTCCTTCATTTGTAATAAGTAACACCAGTATTTCAAAGCATTTGTTGAATCCTGTTTCCTAACTCATCCCATTCTCTTAATGGTTTGCACTTGAGCTCTTTCCATAACATTTTTATATCTCAAGGTACAGGCCAGTGAAACCACGTGAAGAACAGCTGGAAGTTAGAACAGGATAAAGATACTGGACCATCATTTTTAAATGCTTTTCAAATTGAAATATTTATTTTTGTATTCTAAAATTATTTTATATTCTAAGGGTTGATACCTTGGATACTTTAATGCATGTTTGAAATGTATTTGTTGTGTTATACATTGGACATTTATAATTGTCTATTTGGAATTAAATAAAAGAATGGATTGATGTGGATATTTGTGATTATATGAATATATTTTACATTCAATTTCACAGGTGTGAGTTTAATTAAACAAGTAAACTACGAAATACAAATAATTAAATCTATGTGTTGCATTAAAAACCTTGCAAGACATTCAAGTAAAGCACTCAAAGATATTAGATCATGTTTTTTGTCTGTATAAAATAAAAATAACCTTTAAAATGTTGCTTGTTGAATGAAAACCCTTGAATCCCAAACACTATAACAAACAAAAAAAAAAAAAATCCATATTTTGACTATCAAATACTTGCAGCCTGTAGTCTTAAAAGGTGGTTTAGTAGATTGCCGTTTGCTCCTTCAGCAGCAGCTTTAGTCAGCTTCAATTCACAAATTTGGATTCCAATGGCGACCTAAGGTCACGGCACATCCCTTGTCCAGAGCTATGAGGCGGTGATAGTACGGTGCTGGTTTTACTTTCGTTTACCTTTCCTCTGATTCTTAAAATCAAGGTATGCAGTCTTACCTCTGGAATAATGATGGTATTTGCTAAATTCCTCCACCAGTCATTGGTACAAATTGACAATTTTCCATTCACGCTAGCTGGGAATTATCTTCAGCAACTCCCAAACCTGACCCAGGACTAGAGGCTACATTTTTCTTTAATTCAGCAATGACTGACTCTTAGCTCACCAGGTTAACTCAATGCATTGACCACGCTCTGTGTCTATTTCCCTCTTCCTACTGGGCAATAGGTGTCTTGTTGGCAAAAATCGTTTCAATTAACCAAACCTGAACCCATCCGGACCTCAGCCCAAAGCCTTACCCAACAAATCAGCCTGAATCAGCCGAAAACCTGACGCCTGAACCCGTCCGCTGCCTGTCTGGCAGCAATTCTTCAGGAAAAAAAAAAAAGTACTCAAACGTAACGCAGTCCGAATACTCCCCATCACTGAATGTAAGCACGACTGAACTAAAAAGCACATTTTAGCAAACACTTGAGATAAAAGAGCGAAAAAAACAAATGCACTGAAAGACTTCATAGTTATTAATAGTTAGATATTATTTATCGGGGTGAGCAACAATACTGAAGATACTGGAGTTCACAAGGCATGTAATGTTAATAGGTATTAACATAGATAATAGATATGACATTCAGTAGTGTTTAGCAGTGAGCTTAATATTATATATTCTGTATACATACTGTAGAACATGCTGCCACTTGGGTGCTGCTTCCTGAGACTTCTCTCAAAACTGTGCAACTGAAAGGCAGATTGTGAGGCAAAGTGACAGTGACTTCATCTGTACAGTTAAAAAAAAACAATCAATAGTCTGAGATGCAGTAATGTAGTCCTATACATTTATACTGTTATATTATAAAAAACAGGATAGCATGCTTTGTCACAGGTTGACATGGTTACTGCGTGATATTTACAAAATGAAAACAGACACAATTCTTTACAAATACACATTTGTAGTTTACAGTATTTACATCATACTATACATTATATTGTATTCATTTCTTGCAAAAGGGTATTTAGTCTTTTCAGGAATTCTGTAATATTTTGAAGTGTGTATGCTTCACATGGTGGACAGCCAACCTAAAATTAAAAAGAGAAGCAATAAAACATATTTTTAAACGGATACAATTATTTTTTTGAAAATATAAAGTGTGTAAGATAATTGGTTTAAAAAAAGGAAAAAAAAAAAGAATGTACCAGTCATTATTAGCTTTATTTGCAACAAAGAAAAGTGCAATAGGTTTTACACTACAAGCTTCATTAGTTATGCGAGAATGATACGTAGGTAAAAAAGTAAGTACAGACACTCCAAGGAGGATCTTGTTAACAGGACTTACAGTGTTAGCTTCAGGCAGTTTTTCATTGAAATCAAAGATGCAATTTGCTTTAATTTCTTCTTCATTTATGACCATCGTCAACTCCAACATGTAACATTTGAGCAACATCTTTTTACAGTTCTCCTAGGAGAGAGAGAAATGCCTCAGTATGGACACAGACGGTTACAGATTTATTACATTAACAGTTATAAATAAGAATTCACATGTTTTTGTAGCTGTGTCAGACCTTTGAGCACATCATGCCGGTATTAACAGTTTTGGGAGCAGCAACTTCATCACGCTCGCAAATCGAGATGGAACATTCTGTCTTATGTTGATTCTCCTTAACACTACCCCTCAGGCCTGGAGTTTCATCATTTGAAACTCGGCCTTTGGTGTTGTCAAATCTTTGAGGAGAAATGCCAGGGCAGCAATAACGAGGATTTTAAGTGCACAAAAATACTGAATTTAACTTGAGGGTTAAGGAGAAGGAGCTGGTTTGTGTTAAACTATCGTCATAAGCAGCCTGGTTTGCTGGAAATCCCATCGCTGGTTATGTGCGCAGCGTTTCACTTGATGTTGCCCAGTAGGACGTCAGAATCTCAACTAAAGACATTAGTGTCTAAAAGTTGTATTAGCAGGAAAGAGGCAGAGGAGAGAACGGCCGAATCAGCTGGGGCAATGCGAGCGCAGCATCAGGGCCACTATGGCTGCAGCGCATATTATTCTTTTAAACCGAGGCGGCCATGGCCTTTATGGCCCCTGTGAAGTTCCTGCCCTGGTACCACTGCTCACCTAGCTAGACAATTATTGTGCTGCAACATAAATAGTAAAAACATCTGTAAGCTAATGTCAATGTGGTGTTTCAATCTGAATAGATATGGTCGGCCTTATTCAAATGTTTGTTTTATCATCAACACATCCCATGGAAAGACAAAAACTAACAATGCCTTAGTTCACCTCTCATTACCCCATTCATCCCTAATCCTGGTGTAAAGCTTGAAAATATAGAGTATTTGTTCAACAAGACTAAACAGCTCTGTGAGGCTGTACAGTACAGTGGTGCTTTCAGCTAAATGCTAACGTCAGCATGCTAACACGCTCGCATGGACAATGTTTAGCAAGTGTTTGCCATGTTCACCGTCTTAGTTTAGTGTGTTACCATGCTAACATTGGCTAATTAGCGCTTAACACAAAGTACAGCTGAGGCTGTTGGGGATGTCATTAGTTGTGCAGGTATTTGGCAAGAGCATGGATGTATTCATTGAACTGGATATGGCCTTGCTTCTCATTCTTTTCCAGTTGCCACTCGCGGCATTGCAACGAAATGTCCCCTTCTTTTTCCCCCGTTTTTTTTGTGGCATTTATTGGCCACTTGTTAGCCTTTGTTCTCGAATTGAATTGTTTTTTATCTACATAGAATCAGCGGATTCACTGATATGACACAGTCGGCGTGGTGGCGCTAGAGGAAAGGTCAGAGGTTTACCCAGGGCATTAGGAGTCATCCTCTGGAGACCATGAAGTCAATTCAATGTTGATTTTGGTACTTTTCATAGGATTTGTTGTGGATAAGAAAAATAGTATATTGTACATCGTTGACCTTATCCTTTAAGTTGACATTGGAACATCATTGACATGTCCTCTCATCTTGTAATCTTTCGGCCAACTGAAATCAAAACCGAAACTTTAATATGTACTTTTACAACTTACTTCAACTTCATTAGATGACGGAGCATACAGCATGGCATCAGATTTCTGAAAAGGGGTAAGAAATATAAACAAAACAATCAAATGAGACAGAATTTTGAATAATGTTTTCAAATATTAAGCAAAAAAGAAACTATCCACTACATGTGTACAAGTGCCAACAAAGTACAAGTGACGCTAAAAATATGATGGTTTCTACATCTGGTATAAAAAAAAATAATTTGATCTTAAGTGGTAAAAGATAAACATAAACCAAAAATGTATTTTATTTAATACCTTCTCTCACCTCAATGGCTTCTTTCAGTCTTTTAAAGTTCAAGCAAGTCTGTAAATGTATTGTATCAGGCCAATCGTCAGCACACGTAGACGTACTCAGGAAGCTTTAAGAGAATGAAAAAACACTGATTACGATACATATTAGTTATGATAACATCGTATAGACAGGTGTTTAAAAAAGACTCTCTTTTTTAAATGACCCATTCAATGTTACTTTATGCTACGAGTTTCATCTAGCAGACAGATACTCAACTGTCAATGTTTGGAGGCATGGTGCCGTTGTGTTGGGGTGGTGGTTTAGCAGCTCTTCAAAGTAATGCAAGTAGAGATAAGAAATGACTCCCTTCTTTACCAGTATTAACAAGCCAATTATACTCGTGTGGATGAGTGATATCAAGTTATTCAAGGTGTTTTTTGGAGGAAAGAACAAAGGAACTAAGGATCTAAGGAAAGAACTGTACGTGACATTCTTTTTTCCATTTAACGTAACTTTAATTATACAAAAAGGAGCCTTTGTTGTTAATGTTTTCTCTCATGTATAATGTAGAAGATCTGACTTATTTGGTGTTGTATTTGGTTAGTGCGTCATTTTCATAACCAATATATACGTTTAGACAAACAAGTCACACGCTGTATGCCTACCTCAGAACTAAGAAACAAAGCCAGACCTGAGTTTTGGGGCTCTCTCGGCACAGGTTACAGGTCGACTGGAACTGGACGCCTTTCTAGAAGAAACACAAGGAACCGTTAGTATGTCATCCTTCAGGTTATTTTGCCAAGCTTGAGCTGAGACCGTTGAGAGAAGAACAGCTGGTGAGCAGCATCAATTTTACCTTAACGCTAGTTATCAAAATGATTTAAAAAAAAAACGTACGTTTTAAAATGTGAAACATGCACACATAAGACCCAAGTTAAGAAAAGTGGATGAAAAAATATATGTAATGTAAGAAAAAACAATGTATTAAATGTTACAATGCACGTTTATTACATCCTTATTGATAAGCATTATGAATGTTTAACCATTATGTGCCTTATTATTCTTCTCATATTTAGAAGTGTTAAATGTTGTTTAAATTAAGTGACTGCGCATAAGAATGACCAATAAACTGAAATGATATACAATATTGTAAACTGTAAAAACGTAAGGGTACACCACTTCTTAAAAGGGTAACTGAAGATCTGACCGGAGCAGAGAAGCACTAAGAGGCGTGGACACGCTTAAGTGCCAACAAGGGGCCAATAGGACCTGGCCCCAGCCAACCAATGGGAGAAGACTATACCTGAAAGGCGGCGGGTATAAAAGATCTTGTAAAAACAATAGATCGGCTTTTGTCCTGTGAATCCGTGAGACAGAGTAACTACTTTAATGCGGTCTGTGGAACGGTGAAATAGGACGGAGCGCAGCTGCGTACTTCTGTAATGCTCATTAACATCATCGAATAAATATCGTTTACTTGAAGAGAAGTTTTCCGCAATTGATTTCTACAGATCTCTATTTCAAATTAAAAGAACACGACAGTAACCAGTAAAAGTATTTCAGTTTTAGTTTGTTGAGTAAATTCAGTTTGGTTCTGAATTGACCCACAAGTATGTGTTCTTTTTTTTGTTTTGTTTTTTTTTTTACTGCTGCTGATATTTTACCAGGGGGGGGGGCGATTTGATTTGTGGGCCATGTAAAGGGTGTGAGTCATTTTTAACAATTTGTTTTTAAATAGCGTTTGATTTAATTAATGGCTACAAGTTTGAGGTGTGTACGGCACAAATCAGTGCACTTGTAATTATAATCATAATGCTTATTATTGTGTTTACCTGTTCAAGAGATGTGCATTTTCATAGTTCATAATCTGGATACCCTTGGTTGCATTGTAGTTTTTATTTTATTACATTCAGCGACAGAACGGACTCAGAAGTGCGTCATGCTGGAAAACTCTTGCTTTTGTCTCCCTGAAGACAAAGTGCAGGTGTGGCTTGGATCTAGTAAAAAGAACAAGGTGTATCCTCAGGTTTGGTTATTTGCGCAATACAGAATGCATTCTGTTGGGAAATCTTTGATTATGGTAGTCGAATAATATATTGACAGAAAGCTACAAAATGTAGAGCATCAACTAATCACTTAATATGCAAATTGTTTCAATTAATCGAGTAATCGTTAAGTTTGTAAAGTGTAAAAAAAAATAAAAAATACCCATCGCATTTAGCCGGAGCTGATGTCTTCAAATTGCTTGTTTGTTGCAAAAAAAGCTGCTTTTAGGGCAGCAGCAAATATTCTGCACTTTTGTTTAATACATTACTGTTACTAATAATAAAATGCAACACTTACTCTATGCTGGCTTTAACATAAAGCAACAAAGTTCAACATGTTTATCACAAAGTGGTAAATCTGGGACAGTGGCATTGTTCAAATAGTTTAGTGTCTGTCTGTATAATCCTGATCAGTTGAGTGTTGAGTAAAGCCAATGTTGTGTACTTTAATCTGCAACGATGCATCATGTTTATTCAATGTAAAATCAGAATCTGCAGAGTAACTAGTAACTACATCTGCACAAATGAATGTAGTAGAGTAAAAATGACAATATTTCCCTCAGAAATCTAATGTAGTAGAGAGTGCAGGAACTTACTTTTACTTTGCTTGAGTACATCCATGTTATGCAACTGTGTACTTCTACTCTATTACATTTCAGAGGAAAATACTGTACTTTTTACTCCACCACATGTATCTGACAGCTGTAGTGACTTTGTATGTTTGCAGATTAAGGTCTCGCACATAAAACGTAACAAACACACATATAACATGATTTTTTTTTTTACAATATATAAATTAGAATCAGAATTTGCGCCACCTTGACCAGTCACATTAAAAGTTGCTTGCTTCTTACAAGTTGACGGTAACTTCTGAGACGAGTTAAGTAACGTATAAGTAAAAAAAGTAAAAAGTAAAAAGAACGTTTACACATGAAATAAACAGCAGGTAAACGATGTGCACGTGCTTTCTGTTCATTCGGCCACACTTTTTGACAGCGGTGCAGGTGTGTGTTTGTTGCCTGCGGTGCCACACACGTAGTGTAGCTCGGACAGAAGGAGGAACTCGAGGAACCATATCCCGTCCTCACCACCAACCGAAAGTGAAACTAAACCAGTGACATTACAGGCCAAATAGCCACAAGAGATGCACGGATCACCGAGAGAGCAGCTGAAATCTCTCCGGTGGACGCACGTGGATCCCTGCGATGGTGACGCACAAGTTATTTCGCGCCCTTGTGAACTGTGTCACCTTTCTGTCCTCCTAAATGAAAACGTGTACGTATACTACAAATCCAACCCTAAAGTGTAGTTACACACACACACACACACACACACACAGAAAGGCAGCTCACCGCTCGCAGGTCTCCGGGGAATGTGGTCTGGACGAGGATGAAGTCTGTCATCTGTGCAGCGGTCTCTCTCCTACCCAGCGGAGCAACAAGTCAAGATCATAGTTTTGCATTTCACTTCTTGTAAATGTGTTTTTTGTCTAATTGACCCCGTGTCCCGTATTATTAACGCGGTCCCAGATGTCGCTCCAGAGACCGACTCAAACACGCCCTGCTGCTGCTGCTGCTGCTCTGCTGACGCGTTCAAGTTCACGCCTCCTCCGATTCGTCACTTTAGTTAGTCACCGCTACGTGTCAGGGACAGTTGCCCAATTCTTATTTGATTGCACAGCTGAATAAATCAGTCAGTCGGTCCTCAAGAAATAACCACAACTATCACTGCCATTCGTAGTAGTATGAACACGATCACTCAAATTGTATTTTTTTTTTTTTTTAAATGACTATTTATTGGCATATTTAACACAAACACGTCTCCACAAATGCAGCGGTTGTACAATCTCTGTGTTGTATGGAAACAGGGTGGACCCAATCCAATTACCACAATAAAATACAGATGAATTCCTCAGCAGATCAACACTTATTACACAGTAGAGACATCATGACTGTAACAGGAATGGATTACCAACCAATTGTGTGGTTTGTGGAGATTTCATAACTGCTCATTTGTTGGGGAATCTACCACACTAAAATAAAAATATGAACTCAAACCATGAGGGTTTTTGATTCAAGGATTATGATGCATTGAGTTGTGAAGTGGGAGTTATTTTCAGGCAACCAAAAAGTTCAAAGTTGCATAATCAGCACAAAAGATGGCTAGCTCAGAAAGTATTACAGGAACAAGCCTGTGAACATCATATAACAGGTAGAGAAGTTAAATATGCGAATGTAGGAATCATCTGATCACAGACCATAAAATTCTGTTACGTGCTGCTAATAACGAGCTAGTGAACAAACAAGATAAAAATGAAAAATAAAATAAAAAATGACCAAACTGCAGTTTAGATTAATTCACACTTTGGTCATGTTTGGATAAATTTGGCAATTATAGGCGTAATTTTTGTTCCTGCAACTTCTGTGCAGCTCTGAAAGCTACAATTAGTATTCAGAGCCATCCGCCACTCCAAACTGACAGCAAAAAATAAACATGATACCTCTGAAACAAAGTTGAAATAATTATAACTGATGAGCGTAACAAAAAAAAAAAACTCTGGAAAATTGTGGGGTTTTTGTAAGGGAACCACATCGTTTCACTTTGCAGGGTTGGATCAACCTCATGACAGCACAGAAGTCATTGCTTGATGGATTTAACAATAATACTTGTGATTGAAATCAAGAATTGCCATATTATCATAAGCATCTGAATCTGGGACATTTGGGCCTATTCAGAAGAAAATAATCACACCGTGCAAATGACCACTTTAATTTCAGAGTTTTGTCTCGCAAATTTACAACTTTAATCTTGGAAATTGGGAGTTTTTTTCTCGGAATATTACCCCCATCTCCATAAATTATTTTTAAATTACTTTCTTTTTTTTTTTTTTTTTACCTACAATGGCCCTAATACGTCGTTGTAGATGGGTATGGAAACCTGAATACTTTTTTTTTTTTTTTTTTATTCCCTTGAATGTCTGGTCAGATTCACAAGCTTTTTTTTTTCTTCTTCAATTTCTAGTATTCTTCTGGTTTTTGTGTGGCTGCTTGTGTGTGTTTCGTACGTGTATAGTATCGATATCCAGCTTTAGTTATACCGACTGTACTCTTCGCATATGTCCCTATTCAATCCTGCATTGTAACAAGTGAACATCCGCGGAGAATCGTTTGGATCGATGGTCTGTGCTCTCCAGGCTTCGTCTCCGCTCAGGCAGCCCCGTCCAGTTTAAGACCAGCCACGGCATCAGCGGCCTTTTCCTCTTCCCCTTCTTCTTCCTCTTCTTCGTCATCTTCCTCATCCTCATCATCCTCGTCGTCATCCTCGTCCTCCTCTTCCTCATCCTCATCCTCGTCTCCATAGTCGTCCTGTTGGCCGCCTCCAGATGCTAGGTTCTTCCAGTAGGAGTCGTACCCTGACGCTCCGTACTCGTCGTCGTCCTCGGCACCAGCCTGCCGGCCGAACTTCAATGTGCGAGCTGCGGAGAAAAAACGCAGAAGTGACGTTAGCTCTGCTTTCATTTACTGGGATGGTGAAGTGGCAAGTCAGTAAGATTTAAGAAAAAAAAGTCATGTTAATGCATTACAGATTAATTGCAGTTTAAATTTTAAAAAGTGAATTTTAGGATAGGGCCATAGCATTCGAGTCACAAAACTAAGCATCCGTTTTCCTGAAAAATAAATCCCAGCTGATCTTTAAAAAAAAAAACAACATTACTAACTAACAACATTTACTGCTGTTCTTAAAAGGCATTTTCGAGAAACATGAGATTTTTCAACCCTTTTTCTCAAATTACAGCTCTAATTAACATCAATTTAGACAAATATAACGGATCATGTCTACAACTAAACACTCCAGAAGAAATCGTGTAAGTGGACCTTGAGTCAAGACTTTTTTTTGTTAAATTACTATTTCTACGGTCAATGACAAACCTTCCAGCTCAATAACTCAATTACACCACATTACAATTTGGCTACATTGCAATAGTGCAATGTTGTATTTAAAGTAGTCATACAGGCTCATATAAAACATGCTTTAGGTGCCGTTTGGTCAGATGCACCCCTTTCATAAAGCTCTCTCATAAATTGTGTAGTAAATGTCTCAATATTACAATAAATCAATAAAGTAAAAGTTGAGGTAAAAGGGTAAAATGAGGACAAACAGTAACACACATTAACACACACTGTCTCAGAGTTGACAAACGATTCTCTGAGAGAATTTCTTTTACAGGAAATAAAAGTTCCTTCTTAAAAAGTGTCTTTCGGTTTTGTTTCTGAAGTCACAATGAGCTGGGGAAGTCGAGGCTGCTGCGGCTTCCTTTACTGGAAATAAACAAGTCGAAACTCACTGGACATGCTGAGGTCTTTGGTCTCCTGGGTCTCGTGACCACACTTGGGGCAGGGGGGGGCTTTGCCTTTCTCCTGTTTGAAGACCTTACTCTTGGCGTGGTCATCGCAGTAACAGGCCTGAGAGGACACAGAATAAACGTTTTAAATGTTAACGACACATTATCTTGTTTGAAATATAAGATTGAAATCCAACGACTGTTCAGGCTCGTTTCGACACATAACGTCCTTCACCCACGTCTACTTAAAGCGAGGTATTCATGTCTTCCCTTTCTCTGGTCTCAACTATCACTGCCTCCTGCACAGTTTGATAAAGCTTGTCTGACCATTCCCATTTGCATTTTATGTCTATGTTAAAGACAAAAGTGGCAACCAAACTTCTTTGTTTTCTTCTATAAAGGCTGAATAACAATTCACTTTACAGACTGTATGTATGTATGCAACTGTTGGGACTGATCTACAGGCTTTAAAAAGTCTATTTTAATACAACACTGTAGTCATTCCTCCCGTCTGTACTGGCTGAGTATAGTGAGTCCACAGTAAAATACGAGGGACAGAATCCATCGTCCTCAATCTGTGCAGAAATGCACGGCCAAGCTGAATCCAATATGAGGCATAAACACTGTGAATTTTCTGAAACAGTCTTTTCAGTTCAGAATTTTGTTGCAGGACAAAACACCTGCGGCACAAGACAAAGATGCTCGTGTTAAAAAAATGATCCCTCTCTGCCAGTAGGAACACGAGGTGTAACTGCACCCAACTCTCCTAAAGAGAGAAATTTGGCACCTTGTATGTGGACGTCGAATCAGTGTTGACGGTAAATAAAGTCGATTAAAGCAATAAAATCCTCAGTGTGTGCTATTATTCACAGAGGAAGCAGAGTCCTCCTGCTGCAAAATGCGTTGTTCTTCCTTCATCCATTTGACGTGACAGTGACAAAGTTGGTGGTAAGGAAGAAGTACAGGCCATTTCATCTTGGATTTCTAGTCTCCCTCTCTTGGTAGCTCCACATGTCGCTCAAAACCAGAACTTCCTTGTTCCTTGGCATCCGAAATAAGAGTGCAGAGGATGTTATGGACGAGGATACATTTTACTGGGATTTGGCTGATATTCAGCCCTATTTATTTGAGCATAAGGCCGAAGAAAGGCGGCGGAGAGAGGCAGAGGCTGTGGCTGCAAGAGGATATGGCCGACAGGACTCTGGGCGTCAGAAGCTCACGGGCAATGCATCCTGGTACATGTAGGCACTGCCAGCACCGCTAGCAGGAGAACTCAGCTTTCTCGTTCAATATAGCACATTTATTGCTTCAATTACCATCAACACTGATTGGATAGCCACATAAAAAGTGTTGAAGTTTCCCTTTAATTAATTCAGCTGTGTATGTCTATTGCTACTTTAGACTCTATGTAAATGCATTTCTTCTTTTATTTTACAGCTTCTCATTCTATGGTGTGAAATGTGCCATGCTAATGTGTTCTATTAACTCACCTAAACCTCATTGCAGTGTGTGTGGGAGTTAAGGGTTTGCCAATTTCCTTTGAAAGGTTTTTGATTTCCCTGTTTTCTTTTGTTGTTGCTGCACTTATTAGTGTATTCTTCTCTACATAAGACTTCTGGTTGTATGCATTTGAGGGAAAACATGTCTAGTTCTCCTCTAATGAAACGTGCTGTATCAGTAAAGTATCCTTGACAAATGCTATCACAAACTGCCAAGCAAGAAGTGCATTTTGTAGATAAAGCTGCCGTGCGATAACTTCGACTATTGGTAACCCTTAAATCCCAGAGACATAACAGAGTTAGTAACTCTAACAGTTCAGAGATCGTGTAGCCTGGTGTCAATAACATGCACACTGCTTTAACAAAGGAACAAGTATCTTCTGGCGGCATCTTCAGCCTCATTTGGAGAGTTCAGTTTTATCTGACTGGCTCTTTCATAGAAAGTTTACTGTTTTAATCTAAAATTTGGATTACACGTTTCCTGTAGGCCAGGGATATTTCCTTTTGTGGGGCCAGCTCAAATCAAAACAGAAGGGAAAGGAAGAGTGGAATTATGTTTGACTCCGTCTTATCCGTTAGAAGATGCCGATTATGTAGTGTTGAGGAATCTATGTGTGATGTGAGCCGATAAACTGGGTGTGGTTTTACTTAATAAAGCTTATTGCAGCGTAAGAAGCAGCAACAAAACAATGACAGTGTTTTTTCTGAAGCAAGGATAGGCGTTTCCCTCACCTTACAGCGCAGGCAGGAGTGTTGTCCCAGTCTGTTACAGGAAACACCTAAAATGATCCATTAGAAAAGGAAAGCCAAAGTGTAAACAATAACATTCCCTCTAGAAAGTCTTTTCTGCACCGGATAAGATGCACTGCACTTTCCCCACTAACCACAAAAAGCTAATGAATGGAATTGTGGCAAAACCAAATGACTCACATTTGTATGTTTCTGCCTGGAGGACTTGGCAGCTTGCCTGATGCTCAAACTGATCATCCTCACATAAGAAGTTTTGACAGAAGGAACAGCGGAAGATTCGCCCTCCTATTCAGGAAGTTAAAACAGCCATAAGTAATTATTAGTTTAACACTGATGTGACAGGGTGAATTTCAAACAAAGGAGAGAGGAAGGGGGGGGGGGGAACTCACCATGATCCCAGACAGCACGTTCACACTCGATGCAGTCTGCATCAGTCAGAGGACACACACAAGAGTGAGTGCTCAGACATTTCCTGCCGTGGCACACCCAAGCTTCACAGAAGTCACATACTGCCCCCTTGTGGTGAAGAAGAACATTACAACGGAAACCATTTAAACGTTTCCCATGATTTGATTTTGATGCCACTGTACACATATCAATCTCACAAGCCATCGACTATGGGCGTGATGAAGATTTAGCCTCTGGGGGAAACAGACAATATTTCTGGGGTTCCGGTGTAGCCAGCGGATGTTCGGGACAAGACTTCCTCTATCATGTCCCGTTCATTGATTTAGGTCCGATTAGTAACTTGAGACGCTTGTTTCATGTTTCAATACAGATTTTTTTTTTTTTGAAGCTAATAAAAGGCTAAATGGTTTGTCAGACTCGGGGTTCAGAGGTTGCATTTCAGCCACTTTGTTCCGCCTCTTTTGGACACTTGCTCTCTGGTGGTTAACAACTTTATGCATGATATTCTGTACATTAGTTCTGTACATTAAGACTACTGTGTGCACACGTTTTACAATTTCAATAGTGTTGTTCTTTACACCATCTCATTCCTTTGATGCTTACTCATTGTATCCTATGCCACTGCACACCAGATCTAACAAATCTGTATGATACTGCGGAACAAGTAGTTTCCCTTTTATTGTCTCCCGTAGTGAACATTGGTTTCGGATTAAAGAAATTGCTGCATAACCCACAGACGTCGCAATAAAAACTAATCTAATGAATAAAAGCGCAGTAGCAAACACTGGCCTGACAAACACAGTTAAAAAATAAAATAAAATACTACCTATAACTAGTTCTGTACCTACCAAATGTCCCCATAAGGATTGCTAAGTGTGTGTGGGTCAAAACACAAAAAGGCCTTCTTGCCGTGTCATTATATTAGTTAAGAAATGTTGCTAACTTACCACCATGGCCATTCCAGTGCTGTGGATCCCAGGGTGTTTGACGACACAATCTGAAGACTTCATACACTTGGTTTTGCCTGAAAACACAAGAATTAGGAATTGCATAGTTTATTAAGGTATGACAATCTATTTTAACACCTCTTTGTGGGTAATTCTGATGTGATTATAGAATATTTTTACACTTTTTACGATGGTAAAAGTTTTTTGCAGTACATAGATAGAATGCACTGCTGTCTTCAAAGGAGTCTCTTTTAGATACCACCTCTCGGGGGCGCCAAAGTAGAATATTTTCATCATCTACACAAAGTAGTTTCAAAGGTGTACTCCACTGACTTGATACATGAGGATCTGTACCTCAACAGGACCTGTTGACACATTCCAGGGGAATAAAACTCTTATCTTATACCTCTGAGGCACCAAACTGCAACTTTTTTGTTTTACAGGACTATATTTTTCTTATTATCAGCAAATCAACAAAGAACTGATCCTACATGTAACGTATGTGCAGCCAGAGACTGATGGACCTGTATCTTTTTCTTCTGTGCCATAGACCTCCATTGTTGTTCAAAAACTATTCAAAAACACATGAACGGACCACAGTCGCACCGGTCCCTTCGTTATGACATGAGCTGATCCCGTAAACATCATCCCGACCTGGTGCTAAAAATAGTCTTTTAAGTACCAAATCCATGGCTGAAAATAGTCCCCAACACGTGCACTATTTACTCCCGTTTGATTAACGATTGTTAAAAACTACAGTGATTCCTGATCCGTTTCTTAGGATTCACGTCTTCAGTATGGGGTGCTGGGAGCCACAGACAGCGTAGGTCTGACGGTAACATTTGAGCGACAGACTAACTAGTTAAATGAGTTCAAATTATAGCAAGATTAAGTAAATCTAGTGACATACATGTAAACATCAGTGCAGTTTACTCACCACACTGAGCGCAGACAGGCAGCTTCTGCACTGAATTACAGAAGTAGCAGAAAGCTCTGTTCTTCTGTTTTCTACCAGGTGACATTACAAGGAGGGGGGAAAAAAAGTGTGTTAACCAGTTGACCAGCGATACCTGAATAAATGTTTAGTATACAACACAGTCACTTACCTCAGACATTTGTCGCAGTCCTACAAAAACAGAAGACCACAAAGCAACAATGTAAGAAACAGTACTTCAGATAAGATCACTTGAGTGTTGGCATTCTGTGTTGAGTTATATACCATGGTAGAGTTGCAAGGGTGTTTGGCCACATCGACAACATCCCGGTTGGCTCGGGACTGTTTCTCTCGCTCTTTTCGACTCTCGGCCTTTTTCCGGGCACCGGTTTTCTTTTTGGGCATCTCTAACTCGTATAAACGGAGCTGACGGCTGGTTCAACAGGCTGGTTTCCACGGAGATAACGGCTGGTTCAACAGGCTGGTTTCCACGGAGATAACGGCTGGTTCAACAGGCTGGTTTCCACGGAGATAACGGCTGGTTCAACAGGCTGGTTTCCACGGAGATAACGGCTGGTTTCCTCCGGGCTAACTGCTGGTTTCCACGGATATGACGGCTGGTTTCCACAGGGCTAACGTCTGGTTACCTGCAAACACAGAACATTAGTTAGTCAAGTGATATTGTAGAAGTTTCTTTAAGTGTTGTATTTGACTTATGTGGTCAATAAATACACACGGATTCTAATCAGTAAGGTGACGGTAATCCCATGTTTTGAGGCCAAACATGATCGGTAACTAATTATTAGTTTATAACGTGTTAATGTTGGCTAGCTGTTGCGGCAAGCACATAGCTGACACGTAGAATCACATGGTAAACACGTTAGATTAAATTAACTTTAGTTACAGCCGTTTAGATATAATATGTAGGTGTTCTAGCAGTTATGGTCCTGGATGTCAAATATAGTTGTCATTCGGAACGTAAGAGACTGATTTGCAATTTTTCTTACCGAAATGATAAGCACTCCCGACTTCTTGTAGGTCCGTTCTGAAAATCCGTCCGGTCTGAAACATACTACCGAGCTCATTGTTCCTACTTTTGATTCCGTGTTCTCTAAATAGAGTACACGTTTGCTCTCATGTAGACTTTTACACTTCTACGTCTTCCCAGGCCAAGCTATCTATATTTTAGATGTATTTTAGGTTCAGGCTACTCAAAAAGGGTTTTCACTAATGACCCAGTTAATAGTTAATAAATAGATCCACATTTATGGCATTGCATATAGTACAAGTAGGCAAAATAAATAGTGCAGGTATACGTACAAGAACTGACAATAGAAGACATTATATACATAATAAGCAGTTAAAGGTATGCTATAATATGAATAAAAACATAATTAGAAAATGAGTGAAATAATTTATAGGTCGGTAATAATATCTTAATAAAACACCCTTTGTGCTGCCACATCTGCGGTTACAAGCAAGTTATATCATCTCCCTACTGGTATAATTTTTTTCCCTACACTTTACAATTCAATTACACATTTATTCTACGTGCAGATTGAACTTTAGACTATCCATTTCCCCATTAAATAACTTCACATCTTACACCAGATAGTAGCACTGTTACTGACACTTACTGCCAAAGCAACGCAGTGAAAAGCTATTACATAGTAACCTACTTTTTAAGACAGTGAAAACTATTTCACTTCAGCATACAAACATCTTAGATCAGTACCTGGTCTTTTAGAGGGATCATCCCAATGTCTGCTGGTTTCAAGCGTCTCTTTCCAGAAGGCTGATCGAGCTTTAATATTTCATGAGATGTTGCATTTAACTGTCATGCAGAATGGGTGGGTTTTATTCAGAATAAAATAAATGAAACATGCCCAAATAAAATTCATGGAAATGAAAGGCTATTAAAGGAAAAGATTTTTTTTTAAAAAAGTTTTTTAAAACAACATTGAGTGAGTCTGGTCTTTCTTAATTCCTGGATTTTTTTTGTTAAATCAGTAATTGTTTTTCACTTCTCTACGATGATAGCGAGCTCCACAACGTTTTGAAGTCACTCATGTGAGGATATTCACGATTATCCCGACACGCACAAAAAAAATTAATTGAATGGACTAACACATAATAAGTAAAAAGAATAACAAAGCATACATAATTTAAACCTTTTTTTAAAATTATTATTTATTAGGCAATTTAATTTTAAGATGCAACAATAATTCATAATTTCAAAATCTAATAACACAATAGTATCATTAACTGGCTAGATTAATGATGATTTAATTAATATGTTTTACTTTAATGATTTGCTATAAATAAACTCTGTAAAAGTCTATAATTATTCCGGTAGCTCACTCCAGGCTGTATAGATGTCCCCTGAATTTTAACAAATAAAATTAAAAGTTTATCCTCTTTGCTTATAAACAAAAAAACAAAACACATCCAGCGTTTGCTACCGTTTTGTCAGACATATTAAATCCATAATGCAAGACAAAACGCAATAACCGATAATCATGCAAAATCGTTCATAGCTGAAACTGTCAGGTTCGTATGAATGTATTTCTTTGGCAGTGGATTACATGATTTATGACTGTTTTTAGTTTCTCCACATGCCATGGGGGCGTCAGAGGCACCCTGTCCACGTCAGGTCACGTGCTGATGAGCAGTGAGCCAATCCCGAGCGAGGAAGGGAAACAGCTGACGGTGAACAACAACACACTCACACACACGCACACACACACACACACACGCAGCGTCGTCTTTTCCTGCAAGTGGTGGTGTGTGGTAGACTCCTGCACGTAGCCCGCAAACTCTTTTAGGATAGCTCGTGTATCACTGCTGGTGTCTGGCCCTGGCTCTTATGCAAGGTTAATGTTTTTTTGGTAAAAAAAAAAAATATTTAAAAAAAGAGGGACGTGGTGCGAGCTTTCCAGTAAGGAGGAGACCCGGACCACCCATCCCAAACCAGCCGCACAATGGCACTGTCCCTCATCCGAGCTTGCCGCAGTCTGGCTCTCTCGACGTGGCTGCTGTCGTTTTGTTTCGTGCACTTGCTGTGCCTGGACTTCACGGTTGCAGAGAAAGAGGAATGGTACACCGCTTTTGTCAACATCACCTATCTGGACCCCGTCACTGCGGAGGTCAAGACAGAGAAAACCGAGTGCGGTCGGTATGGCGAGCAGTCGCCCAAGAAAGAAGCCAGAGGTCTGGTCCTGGTGCCGTCCACCCTGCAGGACAGACAGGCGTGCGACCCAAACGTCAGGTTCCCTCCTGTCCCTCACAACACCGCCTGGGTGGCTTTGGTGGCTGCAGGGAACTGTACATACCGAGAGAAGATCCGAAACGTTGCGAGCTACAACGCCTCTGCAGTTGTCATATACAATGTGGGATCCAACAGTGCCAACGACACCATAACAATGCCCCATCCAGGTAAGAGACAACCTGTCAGCCCTTTTCTCTTCCATCATTTTTCCTGTCCAGTCGGTTGATGGAGGCCTGAGGGTGCAAATGTCATTAATTAGTTGCTTCCTAAGTGCTAGGCAAGATTAATGGTTTTCATTCCCCCTTCTTGAAGTCCCAGAGCAGCTTCTGCATCTGTGTATTCAGCTCAATAATCAATTAGTTTTGTAGTAAAGTAGAAATGTGCACTGGATCCCCAAGCACATTGACTGATAATCACCTGCCATTGATCTGCCGAATGATCTTACTGTCTCTTTAGGTCCTGCTGAAGTTGTTCTAATATGTGGTGCAGCCATTGAAGGCTATATTATGATATACGACCTTTTTGATATTCTTAGGCATGGGACGATGTGAAAATATCATGTTCCGATTATCCTGCCAAAAATAATTGCGATTCACGATATTATCCAGATAATCATCAAAATATGCTTAACGATCTTAAATACGTTAATCATAAATCATAAGGTCCCCCAGCATAAATAAAGGATAAATGCATTTTTTTTTAAAAAGCAACATTGTGCAAGTCTGTTTTTTTAAATATGGTAATTCCTTTATTTTATAAAATCAGGCTCTATTTTTCACTTCTCTACCATCATAGTGAGGTCGACAACTTTTTTTTAAGTCACTTATGTGAGGATATTCTCCATTATCCCAATAATGGAAATTCACCAAGATCGAAGGTATTTTTTTTTAATTTTATTGCAATAAAATAGGCGATAGAATCCTTTATCATCCCATCTTATTAGTGCCACTTTGATACCTGAGTTCCAGTGCAGATACCAAAACACTACAGTTTTTTCGATACCTTACTTTAAGAGACGTGACCATGTTTTGACTACATTACCTTTTTGTCATCTCACAAAGGAAGTCCTAAACTCTCAAATTGTAGAGGTTGTCTAAAACACAAACTGCTGGACGATCGATGAAAGTGAGGTACGATCTGGTTAAAGAATAAGTGAACAAGATTACACGTCTGACCACATATCTGGTGGCAGCTTTTGGTACTTGACAGTGCTCAGTACTCGGTGCTGCAGACGCATATCAGTTGGACAAAACAGTATTAAGGGTCATAGCAGCCGACTATATACCAGAGGGTGCAGTGTGTAATAGTCACTTAAAACGACGAATCAATGAACACAACTTCCCAATTCCTTTTTAACATGTCTTTCACAGAGTTTAGTTTCCATGCATCTAAACAGAAATGAAACTTTATGCATTCTTAATCAGAAAACAAACATAAAGAAGAAATATCAACTCCTTGTGGAGAAGAAGAAAAACTACAAAGATGAAGCACAGAGACAGTAGCACATAATTGGAAATTAAAGCTTTTCAACACAATACTAAACAAAGCACTCGCAAATGCTGACAGAAAAGCACAATTTCACTAAAATAAGAAAATGTTTTTCATGTAATTGCAGGACTGTCATGTGTTTATTTTCCTCTGGTGGAGTTTATCTGCTTTACTGCCTGAAAACATTTTTCCATTAGCGCTCCTGATTTATTTATAAGCAATAAACGATAATGACATCTTCACAAATATGAATTGAGAAAGGAACCACTATAACCCAAACTACAATTACATTTTTGCAGACAATCACAGGCTGCAGACTCACAGGTCAATTACTCCTCATGACAAAGATGAAGAACTTCAAGAACATGAGAATCTTTTGACTCTAAGCACAGTCAACACGCCACCAAAGCAAACATTTAAGGAATAAAATGTGTAAATACGTCTTGCGTAAACACCACACCCAACAAAGGCAAATTTTGACATAATCCATGAAAAATGTCCTCAAATCAGGTTCTTCAAAGGAGTCACATTTATTGTCCTTGTTTTCTGGAGGTTTTCTGCAGGCCGATAATTGGACAACACTTGGCTGTTTAAATAGCACCAAGCCCAGTAATTTGTTTGCTACATGTAAATAAGACATGCAGCTCATAAACAAAACTGTGGTCACGTTTTTTGTGTGCTGAATATAGATGTCTTATTTCAAATGTATCATGGACCACGTTTAATTTGACTAGAAGGCTCATAAATAGACTTTTCATGTATGTCACCGGGGAGATTCCTCTTCAAATGAATCCTAGGGGCTGTTGAGATGAAAGGATGCACAGTGTACGTGCCCATTTTTATCCTACTGTCCTGCCAGCATAATCCAGTTGAGAGAAGATCTGAGTTAATACAAATGTTTATATGCTCGTCCGAGTCTCGTTCAGTTTGTACCGTGCGCTCAAAGCGTTGCGCTTAAGGAGCAGCAGCGAGTGGAGCGGCTAGTGTTGAGTTATTGGTGAAGGTTGTCTGGGCTGTGTGCAGCCTGAAGGCAAAGAATAACTGCAAACACTACTCAGGGCTCAAGAACTTTGTTGTTGGTTAATAGTTGTATTTACAATTAATATTCTCTTGGAAAAGTTGAGAGAATGGAAGATCAGAAAATAAGATGGTGAAGCAAAGAGCTTTTTCCATACAGCACTATATGTTATAAAGTCAAAGATTTGAGACAAAAAAAAAAAACACAACACTTTCCATAAACTCTACTTGTGTTTATTAGTAATGTGATGCCTTATTGATCTTCTTGGGGAATTTTCGGCTCATCTAGTTCAGTAAAAGCTCTACATCTACCCTGGAGTTGGAATACAACTTTTTTTCCAAGCTTGCTAAGCAGTTCAAATTATATATATGTTTTTAGTTTTTAGTTTAGTTTACTTTTAGTTTAACTCTCAATGTCACCATGAACCGATTACATGTATTATTTGCGAGACTAAAAGCTTAGTTTAAAGCCTTCTATAGTAGCTGTGAGCGGAGCCTGCTTCTCCACTTGACTTGTCTTTCCATTGGAAACGTGTTTGCTTGTTGCTAGTTTTCATAAAGGTGTGTCTGGCCAGACCACTACACCTGTGCTAGACAACAGAACAATGCATGAAGGCTGTTGGACAAAAGGATCAGTGCAGAAACAAACGTTCAAACAAAAAGCGCACGACACCTGACGACATAATGGGGGTAATTGATTACAAGACGTTTTTAACTAAAAGGTCCTTTTGTACAGAAGCGTCACAGGCGCCCGACATAATTAATCAGATCGTTTAAATTCTATGCAAAACCTCTAAATCTTTTACTCAAATTCAGTGACTCCTCTCAGGAGTTTGTGGAGACCAAAGCAAAGCTAAAAAGAGAGTAAATGTTGGACCCGCACTCACCAGCAACATATATATAGATATATATATATATATAGATATATATAGATATATATCTATATATATTCAGCCAGGAGAGGTGTGATGACAACACTTTTAGAGGAGAGGAAAGTAACACAGAGTACAGTGACAAAGGAACAGGTCTTAATGTGTAGACTGAATGTGAGGCTGCCAAAGAAAGAATGGAGCACTTTCCTGTCTAAAGCCAACACAGCTGGGTTGTAAAATCCACCGTTGCCAGAGCCAGAAACCTCTCAAGACCTGGCTTCATTCAACCCTTCCACCCCAAGGCTGAGTGGTGTCAAAGTCAGATACTGTGGGTGCTGTGAGAGTGTGGGGTTGAATCCTCGCTATCATTTTCCTGTTAAAGTTGTGTAGAACTAAAAGAAATGCACTTATTTGCTTTCTTGCAGAGAATTACATGAAAAGATTGATACCACTCTCATATCTGTATGGTAAATATGTAGCTGAATCCAGCCGTGCTTTAGCATAAAGACTAGAAATATTTGCATATTGACTATTTCTTTGCCTTAGAACAGTAACTTCCTGGAGTCTCCACTTGTTGCCTGTAATAGTCTGGGATGTAACTCCCTGTAAACCATAGCACTTTGTTTTAAAACGTACATGTTTGTGCTAATTAATTAGCAGCATTAGGTGGATTTTGTTGGACAGAACTAGGCTAGCTGTTTCCCCTTGGTTCCAGTCTTTATGCTAAGCTAAGCTAAGCTAACCACCTGCTTGCTTCAGTGTCATGTTCACCTTCTCATTTAACTTTTGGCCAGAAAGCAAATAAGCATATTTCCCAAAATGTCAGACTATTTCTTCAGTCGCACAGACTCGTACGTTTTTTTTTTTTTTTTTCATTAACTTGAATAATTAAGCCACAGTGTAGCCTACTCTGTGCAACTGTCAGGTTCAGATTAGTACAGGGGTTGTTAATAAAGCGTTTACCCGTTAATTCTGTGGTAATCTGTGCCTCAGTGTTATCCTCTCTGCAGCACACCAAAAGCCTGTTAAAGAAATGAAATGCCAAGCGCTGAATAGGTTGGTGTCCACCGAATTAACCCGTTCACTATTTATTCCTCTTTGCTCGCACATGTTGGCCAAGTGGGTCTGAAAACGCAGATCTTTTCACAAGTTCAGCCTCAGTCTCAGACATTGCCCTCCTGTTTCAGTAGCAGCTATTTTTATCCGCTCTGGGTGCGTCACAGTGAAGAAGGAGATAAGAGTCAAGGCTTAGGGAAATCTTACATGCCTTGTTATGCATTTCCCTATTTCTGCTGGCTGTGAAGCTGAAGATGGCCATACACGGGCATTTTTAAAAGTCTACAGAGTTTGGAAGCAACAGTTTCATTTCTTGAAATCATTTGGCTTGTTGACATGAGATAATGTGGTTTATCTTGTGCTTACAGAGGCAATTGTTACATCACAGTGATTTGCCCTCCGCACCATATGGTCATGTTTAATAAAGCCATAAATCTGCAGCTCAGCGGCGTGTGTATCTTAGGTTATACACATGAGAAAAGAGGTTTGCAAAACAGGGAACACTCATACGTCTACTTTGTCAGGGAGTCTTGAGAATGAACTTGTGTTATTGGGGGAAACAGGTAATGTATTTCTTAATCCACCTATTATAAAACAATCTTTTTTTTCGAAACTCTAAAAATGCCTTCCAACCAAATGCTTTATGTCAGTGAGAAATAAATAAGCAAAAACTTCAGTGAAGAAGTGTGACAGCGAGCGGCCTGAGAGTTTGAATAAACAGTGATGTTCAGCAGCAGATTATCGCCTGTTTGCTGTCCAAACACATGCTTTTGTTTTCTCTGTCATTGTTTGTAGCAGTGTTTGCTTTAGAGGCTCTAACATACATAAACTCATTTTGAGGGAGCGGCCACCGTAGTACAAGGATAAACCTTTGTGTTATCAGTGGAGAGCCTGCCAGCTGGATTACTGTGGTGCTGTGGATCTGGCTGTTTTTGCAGAGGATGGTACACATGACGCGCTTTGTGCCCATTTCTACCATACTCGTAACAAATTGTTAATTGAAGCGTTTGTTTAATTGTTAAGAATACTGCTTTTGCCTGAATGTATTTACTGTATTGTATTCTGAAACAAAAACTATGGTCCTTCAAGAATTTAAATGTTTTTGTTTTTTGGTTTTTTTTAGCCAAGAATGCAGATTCTTTCAAATGCATGAAATACAACAGTTAAAAACACATGATTTTGGTCTGACTTCCCAAACCTGGTCATATAAAATGTAGCAGCTGAGCAGATTTCATGACAGATCTGTTACATAAAGGGATTTATGTGCATGACAGCAATAAGCCACATATCTGTTGGATTCAAAGCCTTTAACTCCTCTGGAAAACAAAAAACATCATATTTTTCTATCAGTCTTAGTACCAGAATGTCATTTTAAAATAGCTCTGCGCAGATCTCTGTTTCAGTGCGTGAGGATTTGTCTCTGTATTTGTGGCAGGCTGCACAGTAGGTGCTGTTGGTGATGGCAGATTGAATAAAGCCACTGTTTATGGTGATAGAGGGACTGAAGCGCCATGGGGAGCCATTGTGACTCCATGCAACCACAGTCATAAACAGGCAGCAGGAGGAATATGATGTAACAGTGCTCAGACGCTTGATGCAGTTCCTGGAATCAGCTCCTGTGCAGCTGAGAGAGTAGAGCCTTGTTATTCCCTTATTGTGTCGAGAAACTATGGAGTTATGTCCCATGTGTCATTACCTCATTACAAACAACTTCAAATAAACAGAATAGAGCCTGAGCAATACTGGAAATAAACCAGGCACAGAGATCGTTTTTTTTTTTTTGAGAGCTAGAAATCTGAACGAACAGATCGGCCGGTAAAACTTAAAGCAGCATTTCTAATCCCCCTACATGTTTCTGTCAGATAAAGGCAAAACTGCCAAAACAATAATGTTAAAAAAATATATTTGTCAAACTATGGTATGGCGACACCATTTCTATATGACCTCGACATATCTTTGTTATGTCTGTACTGCAATTTAGGGTCATTTATGCCCTGATTTATTAATTGATACCAATTCTGTGATAATATCTGCATCGGGGCATCTATATCTATACTTCTTTATATTTAGGTTCATAGGTAGCTTACTCCGCTTTTCATACTTAGTTTGGTTTGGTAATTCTTATTTTATTTAATTTTTACCTTTTTTTTTTTTACCTTACTTCACATTGCATCTTAATATTGCACCTTACACCATCTCAGCTCATCTTTTTTTTTCTTCTACATATATATATTGTATAAAACATTTTGCACTATTTGTACTTTTTTGTTAATTATTTTGCATCATATACTGTCTCCTACTGTGCATTGCAACTGTTGCACAACAATTTCCCTCGGGATAAATAAAGTTCTATCTTATCTTATCTTATCTTACACTTTCTTTAGCTATAAACATTATATATATAAATGTTTATATTTGTCTACATTAGAGCTGAAGTAATTAGCTGACATTTTAGCCGTAGTGAACATTCAGTTACTGTATAAAAAGTTCCTGATGTTTTGCAGTGCAGACGGTGCAGAGAAGTACCGTCCTAGTTAATGCTGACGCTCCCTGATGGAAGTTTTTTCTATCATGCAAACCCAAAGAAATCCTATTCTGTAAACACAGTCCTCCTCCTGGACATCTCTCGGGCGTGTTAAGCAACAGAGGGTCGCTTACAGGAAGCTTCTGACAAAGAGAGTGAAGCTTTAGTTGTTTTCACACCTGCTCTGCTTTAAAGCACAATTCTTTATATGACAGTTAGGTGTTGGAAATCTTCTTAGATTTGTCAGCATTTTGCAAATTCTTGTATTTATTTAGGACCCAAGGCCGTCTGCAGTAATAGCAGTTTGGCATTAGTATGTTAAGGATATTGCAAGTTTTATAGGTTCATATTGTAAGAAGAGCTGGATTCAAAAGATGCAGTCTAAGCCAACAGCTGATGTTTTGCCTCGTTACAAAAAACTAAACAAATTTCAAATTGTTTTAATTGAATTTTTTCAACTTGTCATTTCAGTTTTTAATTCATTTTAACATTCCGACATTATTAGGGCTGCAACTAAGAATTATTTTCATTATTTATTGATCTAACGATAATTTTTTTGATCAATTGATTAATCATGTTGCCAATAAAATGTCAGAATATAATGAAGCTTTCTCCACACAAGATTCTGGTGGAAGAAATACTACATTTCCTTATGATGTTTTAATCTAATTTAATGTTTTTTGTCTAAAGAGCACATTTGATGTCTAAAGGAAAGTCTAAGATCCACCGTGTGTAATGTGTGTGTGTGTGTGTGTGTGTGTGTGTATAGTAGAATTTAAACTGCTCTCCAGGTGTTACAACTCCAGACACAATGCTGAGGACACAACTTCAGTGTCTTCTTTGGTGGCTATGGATTTTATTCCTCTTCTAAACATCTAAACGGGCACTTCCTGTCTTGTGTTTGTGTGCAGGTACAGGCGAAGTAGTGGCCATCATGATCCCAGAGCCTAAAGGTCGTGAGATTGTGGCCTTGCTGGAGCAGCAGATTATGGTCACGTTGTACATCTCCATAGGAACCCGCAACCTGCAGAAGTACGTGAGCAGAACGTCGGTAGTGTTTGTCTCCATCTCCTTCATCGTCCTCATGATCATCTCCCTCGCCTGGCTCGTCTTCTACTACATCCAGAGGTTCCGCTACGCTAATGCGCGAGACCGCAACCAGGTATGACTGTGTGCACTTTAGTCAAAGTACGCCTCTGTGAGCTGATGCATTTCTGCCTGAAAGGGATACTGAAAGTGCTGCAGTGCTCTGGTCTTACTCTTGATATTGGCCAATGCATTTTTCCATCTGGTGTCGGCTCTGCGAGGGTTTAAGGAGAGGCCAGAATTAGCCTGACAGCTGACCGAACAGAGACGAGGCAAAGCAGTGAACCATCAACCAGCTCAGCTCTCCGGCCAACAGTGCAAATACTTTCTATTGCCTCGTCTTTTATTATGAATGGCTGCCGCTGACGTTGCCGTGACGTCTGTAATGATAATTCTTCACCGCGCATGTTGTGATAGGAGCCGGTGCCATGACAACCATTGTTTGTGTTTTCACTTTGAAGTGTGTTGATTCATGTTGTACAAAGATTTCAGCCATATTGAGCAAATCTGCTCTCAATTAATTTCCTAGGCAGCCCAATAAGGTAAAACTGTTAAAAGTCCATGCTGTGTTTGATAATTAATGTAAAACTATATCTCACTCACACCACTTGCCTGTCAATTCTGTCAATCTGTAGCCACTTGTGCTTCTATTTTTTTAATGATATTTTATTTATCTAGTTATTTTTATTATTACCTCAATTTTTCATTTATGCCAAAAAAATGGAACACTTTTCTTTAATAATTTTCTTTTAATAAAGTTCAAATGATCATATCACTGTCACAGTTCCAAAAATATACCTGAAACATATACCACATGATTTTTGACAATTTCCCCCTGAATTTCCCAATAATAAACCTGTAAGAGATTTAAGATTTTTTTATTGGGCCTCATGCAGAAACTTTCTCTTGTATGTATCTTACATTTTCTCTTAATTTTCTTAACCAAACTTTCTTAAACATCCAAATCTGCTCTTACCCAGGTGTGCTGGATGATGAATAATTATTTATTATTAGCACAGGTAACACCCACTGAACACTATTTAAGGAAAGGTGTTGTGCTGTGTGCAAATACTCAAAGAATGGGAGAGAAGCCACCAAAAAAAGGCTGTAAGAACAAAAAGAACTTCAGCAGGAGTGAAATTGAGGAAATAAACTTAAACAATGTAAACACGTGTCTTCCAGAGTGTCAGTCTGGCATTAGAGGAAAATCCAAAAGCATCAAAGAGCAGTATGTAATATACTGTAATATGTAAGTCATTCAGAAGCTGAACGCAAGAAAATCATCCAAGAGTTTTTATAGTTTTAATTGGGATGAATGGACCAATAGTATTTCTTTAGCCCTTAAATAATAATCCAATCATTATAACAATTCTACAACATCTACATTTGATTATATGGTATTTATGTTTTTTTTCATGTTCCTCAATTAGTTGACTTTGAAAACAAAATGTTTTTTTTCTTATATGTTATTGGTAAGAGTGCTCTTGACCAACTCGTAACATTTTCTCTTAGAGAGAAGAGAAGAGCAAAAATAAGAAATGATTGTTGAATCCCAGAAATCGATGGGTACTAAGAAAATAAGAACAAATTGTGGCCACGGACAAAAATAAGAGGAAACGTGTTCTCATATCGCTTCCTGCATGAGGCCCACTGTGTTTCGGAAAATCAATACATCTAAAAAAAAATGTAATAAAATTCAGACACATTTGTACACTACCAAAGCAACCGGCTCCCTCTACACTCTTCTTTTATCCTGGTAGCATTTTTGAAGTTGATACTTTGTCGAGTGGCCTGATCTCTTATTTTTAAAGTCGGGTGTTATTTAAGGTGACCGGTGTACAGTTTGTCCCCTTGATCCCCATTTCTAGTCGCTGTGGCTCACACGGGGTTTTTTTTTAACTGCGGTGCAGTGGCGGCGTTTTATACTCTGATCTATGTGGTGAGCACACAGCAGTAGATGTGTGGTGCTGCTCTACTGGTCCACAGAAAAGCGACATGTGATGCTTGATCCTGTGAAATGTAATGCTGGTGCACGTTCACATATAGGCTTGTGATGCGATTTATGTTTCAGCCGATGTAGACCGATCAGCAGTATTTACTTCATATCAACAGACCAATGAGACACCTGCGCACTGCTGAGTCACTGTGCGTGTTTTTGTCCACTATTAAAAACCCGCAGGCTGTGTCAGTAATAATTTTTTTTATGTGTACAGAGACGTTTGGGAGATGCTGCCAAAAAGGCCATCAGTAAGCTGCAAGTACGCACCATTAAGAAAGGAGACAAGGTGAATGATGACCCACCTCACACACACTTCAAAGCATGTTTGGCTATACCGTTATTTAAAATATCAGCTATATATTTTTTTTATAAATGTGCTGAAAGGAGTGTATCCACGTGGAAGACATTATTTATATTATACTGTGCTATATTATATAGGCAGTATCTTCTTTTAATTCTCTTTTTTAAAACTCACTTTCATCTCATGGCTTATTGATGATCTTGATCTTGTGTCATATCTAATGTTTTGGATTTGATCTGCCTTTATCATTTGTCCTCACTGTAAAGCCCTTGGTAACTTCGTTTTGTAAGAGGCTATTTAAAAAAAAAAAAAAAAAAAAAAAGTTCTTATCATTAGAATTATATTGTTAGAATTATATAAATTATATTTTTGTTTTTATTGTCTTGCTCTGTGTTTTAGGAGACTGAGTCAGACTTTGACAACTGTGCAGTTTGCATTGAAGGCTATAAGCCTAATGATGTTGTGAGGATATTACCATGCAGGTAACCTTTGTGTGCTTGATCTGTGTCGTACAAACTGTAACTTAACAATACATAAATACGTGGCATAAAGTCAACATATAGCTGCCGATATCTACACATTTCACTGTGCGCTGCATTTTTGCAGTTGTATGTTTTCAAACCTTTTCTCTATGCACTGTCCTCTTGTTTGGTCAGGCATGTCTTCCATAAGCACTGTGTAGACCCGTGGCTACAAGACCACCGGACGTGTCCCATGTGTAAAATGAACATCCTCAAAGCCTTGGGAATCCCAGTAAGATTCTTTTGATTTATGTTGCTACTGTTTCGCTCATGTATTATGACTGCTCTCATTTCTCACATCAAGACTACTCCAGCTCTAAAGTGCAGAACATAAAAATAAATGAACCCTAATAGCATGCGTGAGTGCCTGCAAAGTGATCTTTGGCACGTTCCAGCTCAACGCAGACTGCTCAGATGACGTTCCTCCTGACTACGAGACATCTGTCGGGGGTCCGCCCACCAACCCCATCAGCGGGGCGAGTGAAATCACGGTTAACGAGAGCTCGGTGGTTCTAGATCCAGCCGGGAGAGCGATAGGCCTACAGCAGCTCCATCCTGATGAAGAGACAGAACTTCAGGCGGAGGAGAGCCACGTCATCGCCAGCAGTAAGTACAGACACCACACATTTTTACCGTAGAGGTAAATGACCTGACAGGCAGGGGAAAGTGTTTTTGACTAAACTAGAAAGGATATTACATTTAAATCCAGACAAATGTATCAACACATGCTCTACAATATGTCTATGTCTCTGTGTCTCCATTAGTCACCACAGTGAAGCTGCAGCCTTTGACTATTAGCAGATTCATGCTGTGTCCTGTGCTTGAAAATATTTAGAGATTTACAGGAGTAAAACTCTGCAAAAAGAAACACATGAGACGAGTCTTTTTGTCCCTAATCCCCCAGAGGAGACTAGCTTTCCAACTTGGTGGTTCTGGCTTTATTCCCCCTTTTTTTTTTTGTCATTTGAGGGTTGAATTGTTTATTCTGGGGCCTAAATCAGGCCAGCAGCCACCTGGTCAGTGTTCCCCATTTAAGATCCTCCTGAGCATCACAGGAGGGTAAGAATAGTGTTCCCATCAAAGAAAGTCACAGCCTAACCCACACGCACTCAAATATTTGTCATGTTAAAATATGTTGTACATTTTAGCGCCTTATGCAAACGCCTAAGGGCTGTTCATTTAAATAACAGCTGTTAAACATCTGCTGGCTATCAGCGCTTTATAGTGTGAGGACATGCACATGTTCATGCGCGTGTTCTTTCTGCCATTTAGCATCTGAAGCCAAAACATTTCCCCAGAACAGCGATTTAGATTTAGAGTTAAAAACAAATTTAAAAAATAAAGTTTTGACTCGTATGTTTTTATAACATCTGTTCAATGACTGGATGAAGGATTAAAAATGTTTTTTTATTCAGGTTTTATTTTATTAGTTTTATTGTTATATATATGAAGAACAAATAAAAAAAAAAGAACATTTGATAAAAAACATTTATCCTTAGAAGATAAAGGTATAATTCTTATGCCAAATTAGTAAATCTATGAAACAAGATATTCAGCAGAACGTTTATAGATCGTGCATGCCACTCGGTCTATCCAGCTTGATGTAATTACACTTCCCAGTGGTTTTATTGTTGTTCCTGCTGGGTTTTTTTTTTTTTACTACTCAGAAGTCTGGTTACTGTCAGCACAGGGTTTATTTAGCAAGGGTTTACTTTTACACAGTGTTTGAAGACCTGGAGGACCAGAGTGGAACGGTAAAGAACAGATGTCTGAGTAACGAGAGCCAAAGTCCTGCTGCTCAGCACGTCAGACTGGCTCCAACACGTCCACACTCCCAGGCACAAACAGAATACACACACACAGTAATCGTGTCAGGAGACTTACTCCTGAAAAACCAATAGTGATAGACTGAAACGGTTTTTTTTTCTTTGTGCTCCTCTGTTGTGTCTTGCTTCCCTGCACCACTACAGTATCACCTGAAGCCAACTTTTTAACTGGGGGGGGGTCTTTTTTAATCAAGTTTTTGACATTTTTAAATAGTTAACGGTTAATCAATAAATAATCGATAGTTGCAATAAGAAAATGTTTTATGCGTTGGCACGACTTGAAGAGCAAAATATAAGTCTGGTATTTATTCAGCTAAATACTGAACATTAAAAAAAAAAAATACGTCATTGTGATGTATTACTTTCCAATTTGCCCCAAAAAGACTCTTCTTTAAAGCACTCAGAAAACGCTGGTAAACACAAAAAGTTATGTTTACTTCCATGTCTTGACAAGCCATCGATCGGCTCGCCACAAGCAGCTTTTCTTCTAATTAGTACGTAAATTAGATGTGATTTGTCACCATGTCCCTGACAGGCAGTTAGCATGAGACCAACAACATCTGTCAGGATTTCTGCTGCGGTGAGTTGGCAGTGATGGAGGGCAGATTGTGTTGCGTCTTTAGCCTGAATAATGAGCGCTGTCGTTAAAGGTATTGCAGCTATCCTTCTTTCCAGAGTCGGCCATTTACTGTGTGTGTGCTGAGATCAGAGTCCCAGAAAAATACCTGATTTATTGCTGGAATGTGGTGTCAATGGCATTAACCCAAATAATTCAACCTTCTATAAAGGACTTTAGTAAAGAATATTCTCCCACAGTGACCTGTCAAGTAATGCATTGCCTCCCTCTCCCCCCCCCCCCTCAGGTGGGCACCAGCCTCCGCTCAGCAGTGATTCAGACACTTCCATCATTACGGGCGTGGAGGTCGGCATGTCTGAAGTACACCTGTCCACGGAGCAGGAATGTGATCGGGCCAAATCCTGAAAAAAGCATGAATCACCAGGAAAAGGAGGACGAAAGCAGGACAAAGTGACCGGGGGGGCCCCCAGAGATTGGCCACGTCTTTGCCCCCCTAGAGGGAGTGACTTCTCAGAAGATGGGCAAATGAGCAATACAACATAGCAGCACAAAAACACCCAATTCTGTCTTTACTGACTGATAAACAGATTTGTCCCTGCACCTGTGGACGTGTTGCTTGCTCGTTTTCTAGCAGTCACCCCTCACCATTTTGTTGGTTTGACTGCCATGGCGACCACACAGCCAATCACAGCTCTCACATTGTGCTGGCCCAGTTTTTGTCACACGTAACTTTTTTTCACATCCTTAAACCTAGCATCTGAAATACACTTACAACAAGTGCTGAGATGTTCATTAATTAGTTCCTCCTCACTCTGGCAACCGAAACCTGCTGCTGGACACAAGCTGAGCACAGGAGCAGCCGGGCCTCCTGCACGCCAGATTGCAGCTTAAATTATTATAAAAACATGTGCAGATTGTTTGATTTCTTGGTACGAGATCACTGCCAGAAGTAAGTTTTACTGATGTAATGGATGAATAGCACATATAGAGCCTATAGCAGCAATTTCTTCTGAGTCCCTAACAGTTGGTGTGAATTCCCACCAGCATTTTTTTCAACTTCAGACTTGGCTCCACGTTGTCACCCCTTAAAAACTTGAAGCGTAGGTCTTTAAGTTCATGTGGTCACGTGACATCTGAGGAGTCGGAATATGTATGCACACGTTATGCTGTAATTTCTAAATGTTTCTGTTACTATATTTGTGAGACCTTCATTTGTAACTTCTAGTCTACCAACTGAATGTTCCTGTTGCTGAGAGGAAATAACCAAACACATGGTAGATATATTTCTGTCTTCACATTTGACAATCAGAGCTTGCCACAAGCAGTTTGAAGTGATGTCACCCACTGCCCTGCTGAAACTGCTGCTGATTTACGAGTTATCACAACACGTGGCGCTGGTGATCCCTCCCTGCTGTCTGTCAGGCGGGGAATGTTCGTATCTGTTATCACACTGCCGCTAAATACAGCTGGCATGAGCAGTTGTCAATAACTAATTCTGGCGGTGTGCACATATTTTAGACAAACTTCCTACACTTGTCAAACCAGCCAATATAAATATGTCAACAAGTCTTTGTGCCAAGATCATCAGTAGTATTTTAAACATTGTCGTTTTTCATTCCCCTGGCCGTTAAACACACTGGGACGGCGCTGAACCTGTAGTGAAGAAATAACACGAGGACGTAGAATTGGATTGGTTTACGTCCGTTAGAAAAGAGAGACTGTTTTTGCTGGACAAGGAGGGCGCTATGCATTGCCTGACAGATGAGATGCATTTGAATGCATGGTCAGTTTTTATCATTTGAGGAATTCGAAGCTCCAAGCATGGGATTATTAATGGCATGAAAAGTTTACAGCATGAACATGTTTACGGTCGTGGAATAACTGAGAAGTTTTGTTTGGAATAGGTCCACACTGAACAAGCATCACAGCCAACACGTGCTGGGTTAGACGCTTACTCTGCTGGCTCTCAGTTGGTTAAAGCTCAGTTTTCATCACCTATACTGTGAGATTTATAAAAAAAAAAAAAACATAAATCCAGGTTAATGACAACAGCTGTGATATCTGCTATGTTGACATTTCAAAGAAGTTGCTTGTAGTAACGAATTTACAGAGAATTATCACTTGAATCTGCAGAAAAACACCAGCTAAGTGTGGACGCAGGGCCAAAACAAAGAAGTGAAGACATTTCTTTAACTGTAGCTCAGTGTGGACGTACGCTTAGACTCCCGCGGTGATGCTCACGTTCACCACCTTTTACAGTTTGTGGCGGAATTCATTCTTCTACTTTTCCAATCACATCCTTACTTATTTATTATTTGATACTCGATGGGATCTGTTTCTTCTCACATTCCTGTGGACTTGCACGCCGAAGAAGCACAGACTCGTGCGACTGACTCTAAGGAGCCGGTGGAATTTGACTGGTTTTCACTTGCGGTCATTGTTTCCATTATGTCCTGCAGCCACCTGGGACTCTGTTATATAACGCGCACATGTCCACACTCCCCTGTTTGAAGGATTATTGAATGTGTGGCCAAATGTGTAAGTGTTTCATGAAAGCGTTGGTTTTAGGAGGGACATGTTTTCATTCTTTGCTTCTTTAAACGTTTCGTGAGACTCCATGTTCTTGGCTGTAGTAGCTTGTTACCCATAGACGCTACTTTGTAGATTAAAGTAAGAATTGTTCATTTCTGACAGCTGTGTTTCACGGTGAAATACTGCCTGCAGTTGGAAGCATTCGTGAATGTACATTTTCGTACAATATCTTTCAGACAATACGGCGGACTTGATAGAAAGCCCAGTTTATGTTTCTCTATACATATTTTGCTTTGTGGAAATGAAGAAGGAGGATGGTTGTGATTCTTGCCAGCACATTATAGATGCAGATGTTGAAGTCCCTTTTTAAGCCTGTGCGTGTCACATCAGCTCACATGGATATTGAGACAGCACAATACATAAGATAACCCAGAAACACCGACTGATTTCTGTTGTTCTCCTTGTCTTTCGTTCCTCGCTTTAAATATACTTCTGTCATCTTGTCTTCATGTCACATTTATACACAATCATAAAAAAACAAGCAAAGCACATCCGTTTTTAGTGCCGGATCAGCCGGTTCTGGCTGTACTGCCTAACAGAGCGAGTTTGTCTGAAGATAAACCTTTTTACAGAGAAACTTAAAGATTATGTGAGTAAGCTATAAGGTTATCTCTCAGTTTTGTCTGTTTACAGTGTTTCAATAACAACTCTTGTAGGAATACATAGAATTCAAATGAATTTTAAGACACAAAAGACCTTGACGTACTCCATGTAATGGTATTCATGTACTTATGAAGTAACACAAGATTGTGGTCCCTTATTGTACCTGCAACATTGTGTAACACCTTTATTTTTGTGTCTGTAATTTCCACAAGTTTTCTGGAAATAACTATAGGATTTAGTGCTAATTTGGGGGAATTTCCTTTTTTTTTTTTAAAAACTCAATTAAACCAAAAATATTCATACATTATTGGAAACTTGGAAATACTTTTTTATTTGTTTATCCAGCAGGGACTGTTGTCAATGCTGATCAACAGAAAACAACTGTAAAGTCAGAGTTGGCCTAGAAGCCAGATGTGAAAAAGGCACAAGATTCAACAACATATCTTATATAATTCATATACACAACATACTAAATATGCAGAAAACAGCACACTACACACCCACCAAGTAACAATGCCACAGTACAACACAAGGGTGTAATGAATTTACCCGTGCCTCTATTTTACATTTAATTAGTACCAAATTATGTTCTTTCAAGCAAAGTGTTTGAAAAAATGATTCGGAAAACCACGGGCCTGTAAACTAAAGCGCGACCCAACAAAGTCTCATGTACTTCATGTTCTCTTGTTACTTGTGTGTTCTTCTGTTTGTGTAAACTTTCCTATATTGCACTTTAACCCTCCAGTGAATGAGGAGCGGTATATGTACTGAGCGACTTGAGAAAGTCTTTTCTATGTACAGCTTTTGAGAAAGAGGGCCACAGTATTGAACATGGCACATGACTCAGTTGTTGCTTCTTGTATAATGTCGTGACATTTTATCTTTACTATCGTGTGTATGTGGGGTGTCGGGGGGAGTATCAATATATTGTACACTATACCCAGCAGAAATAACAGCATTGCTATTTTGTGATATAAAAGAATTGTAAGTATGATTAGCGGTGTCTCTGTCCTTTTCTTGTACCTTGATGCACGTGTTGGGAATGTCTCTGATTGTGAGTTAGATAATAAAATTGAATCAGGTTTTTTCAACTTTGATGAACTTGTTTGTTTTACATAAGCTCAATAAAAAGTATGTTTTGCTACATGAGAAACGCTTGTGATGGACACGATCAGAGCTTGTGGTGTTTGTGTGTGACTGATTACAGTAAAGTCAAGGGGAGCACAATATAGCGATTTATTACAGTCTGGAAAAAGTCAAATACACTTGTATTTAAAGCTCTGACAACACTAGCTGAGCCACCAAATACTATTATGAATTTTTGAGTCGGTGACAAAACAGTAAGCTCTCTTTATGATGCCTCATAGCTGCAAATAATGTATTAATTTAATGTAAAAAAAATGCTCGAAAAATGTATTGAAACTCAATTATGTAATAATTCCACAAATAATGTAATGATATGTCCTAACTGATATTTTAATAACATTTTACTGATAATATAAGATCTGGAAATGTAAGGTGTGCAAGTAAATAACATTTATAAGACAGTCTTGTTAGCCTACTGAAAACATGTGACACTACTTTCATGTTTGGAAATGTAAACTCTTCAGTTTTATGTAGTGTTTGAATCGACAGCAGATGATAAGTGCTACGTTGTTATGATGCATCAAACTAAAATCCCTTTCAATGGGAAATGAACCTGCACATACCCACGCTGACCCACTTGAAATGTAATAAATTCCCAATTATGTAATAAGGTATTACATTATCGGTAAAAATGTTAACACAATATCAGTCAGAACATTTTTATTGCTTTATTGTCCAAGTTGATATTGGGATTTGTTACATTTTTGATCAGCTTAAGTGCAAAGTGTATTACATATTCAGGCATTATTACATGTTCAGGAAATGATTACATTTTTCGGCTCTACATGTCTGGTTGCTCAGGTCTGAAATGTGACGTCAGGACTGGGTTTATTTTAAGGTTTCTATGGGCACTGAAGGTTTTTTGCTTAATGAAAAGAATGTGAGGTGTTTTCTGACTATGAGGAGGAAAAATGGTGAGATAAAAAGCACTGAATAATGGGAAAACAGTTGTTGTTTTTCAGATGGTGAAAATGTGCTTCCATAGAGATCTACAGCAGAAGCTCTAAATAATAAAATCTCACACACTCACTGCAGTATGCAGGACGCTATGCCCATTGTTTTTCTTTTATATTGAAAGATTTAATTATTCCACGTGTGGAGATGGTCTGTTACTTATAATTAATAAATTATGCCTCAGTTGGAGGTTTTATAATTGGGTAATAGAACATTTCTATTAAAAAGAAGGTTTTTGTCAATTTCAATGAGCTACCACATAACTATAGGCAGTATTATACATCTGTAGAGTTTCTATGTTTATCTTGTTTTTATCTTATTATATCAAGTGTTTTATCTTCCATCTCATTTTCCATTAAGTATGACCTTTTTTATATTCAATCATTATTATTATTATTATTATTATTATTATTATATCATGGGGGGAAAAGTCTCAGATAGATAATGCTAAACACGCTGTTAGGAAGTAAAAAGTTCAGTTTTGAAAAAGAGTGTCTTTACTTTTACTAATATATTATATATTATGATAATTAATATATTACTCTGGTGTACGTTGTTCACATATACTTGCAGATTTCGCTGGTATTAGTCTCTCGTGACATGTAATTTTGACTTTAATTGCTTTTTTTCTATTTTCCATATATTCTCCTTTTATTTTATATACCTCTAACACTATTTTTTTTTTTTCTTTCTCTGTTTATCTTCGCTTATTTCTCTCCTCATCTTATCTTACATCGTGTGATTGAATTGTGATTGATGTGGTGTTTTTTTTTTCCATCCTGTGGAGGGCAGTAATTCACCCAGTAGCGTTGAAACACTTGAAAACCTAGAAGAAGAAACAGGGCACGGAGCAGGAGGAGGTGAGAAATCAATGCAGGATGCAGTCTCCTGACATATGCGCCAGAATGGGTCGCAGCGAGGAGCTCAGTGACTTCCAGCGGGGGACAGTCGTCGGCTGTCACATGTGCAAAAAGTCGGTGCGCGAGATCTCTGCCCTGTTAAACCTGCCGCGGTCCACCGTGAGCGCTGTCATTTTGAAGTGGAAACGTGGAGGAATAACGACGGCTCTGCCCCGGAGCGGCCGACCGCACAAGCTCAAAGAGGAGGACCGTCAAGTGCTGGAGAAAGTAGCGCTGGAAAACTGTTCGCCGTCGGTGGAAGCTCTCACCGCCGAGTTTCAGAGCGCCTCCGGGGCCAAAGTGAGCGCCAGGACTGTCCGCCGGGAGCTGCACGAGATGGGCTTCCGTGGCCGAGTGTCCACGTACAACAAGCCTAAAGGTGGGTTCAACAAAGTGTCATGTTAGTGTCCACGTACGTGTGGCAACATTAAACATTTGTGATTGCAGGACATTCATATTGACAGCCCTGCTCTCCCTCCACCTCCATTACTCAGGTTTAAAAAATGACCAATTTCAAACTTCACAAAATCACAATATGTTTATTAGGGACCTATGTCTCAATATTTTTTTCAGTTTCAATTATTATTGTTTTTTTTTTATTGTTTAATGTTTTTTAATGTCATTCTAATGGTTTTTTTTTCTTTGCCTACTGTATATAAAGCACTTTAAATTGCCTCTGTGTTTGAAATGTACTATATAAATAAAGCTGCCTTCCCTATTCACCCCCCCCCACTTCCTGGCGCAAAAGTTTCTCTGTCAATTTGTGGTAATTGGATCACACAATTTTATGTAAAGATTACTTGGTTAATCAACTAGTCAATCAACAGAAATTCCACAGCAAATTTGAAAAGCAGTTTTCAAGTAAAACAAAAAGGCCAAACGTGCTGGTTCTAGCTTCTCAAATGTGAAGACTTCGCTTCTTCTCTTTGTCTTTATATGATAATAAAATAAATATCTTTGGGCTGTTGATCGACAAAACAAGCAGTCTGCGTATGTCCACCCTGGGCTCTGAGAAATTGATCTTTTATTTGTTTAGTCAGTTGCAGCTCTATGTAAAACTATGTAGTCACAAGGGCCCTCTCAAGGTAATATAATGCATGGCCTGTCTTTGTTGGTATTTTACTTAAGTGGAGCTAATTCCTTAATCTGCAGTTAATTAAATCACCAAAACCCACTGACATGCAGTGAATGTGGGGCATTTTGGGGAAGTTTCCCACTTTGCCTAGTTGATAATCCAGCCTTGTTGCTTGACATTTGTAAAAAAAAAAAAAAAAAGTCAAAGCTGGTGTTGTCTGCAAAGTCTGAGCCCTAAACCCCAAATCCATCATCTCTGCGACACCTTGGTCATAAATCCAGCCACAGAGAGCGACGCATAGGAAACACTATTCCGAGGAGGAATAGTGACGCAAGACCTGTATCGGCTGGCGTCCGCTAACCTTTTCTTCCCCTCATCTCAGTGTGTGGGTTTAATACCCCCTAAGACTACAATGGAAACGATACGTTTTGATCAGAAATGTAGAAAAGTTATTGATTAGAAACTTGCACACATTTCCTGAACTCCAGCAGAAATACTGAGCCCCATTCGTTTGGGAAAGTACTCGCACCAGCAGCTGTTTGTCTGCAGTCAAATCTATACTGTAGTGGGAGAATAGAGAGAAAACTTGGTGTTACTCCAAAATCTATGAGCAGTAACATGCAGCCTCCGCTCTCCTTAAAGGCTTTCCGCAGGATTTTCTCTCATCCAGCCACAGAAGCATTAGTGGGGTCAGGCACTCATTTGGGGCGATAAGGTCTGGCTCACAGTCTGCATTCCAGGTCATCACAAACGTCTTCGCCGGAGTTGAGATCGGGGCTCTGTGCAGCTCAGTCAAGTCCCTCCACAAACTGAGACAAGCTTGTTTTGGGGGGAATCGGCTTTGTGCAGGGGGACATTGACATGGAAACGGCAAAGAGTCGTTCCCAAGCTGTTGGCACAAAGTTGGAAGCGCATTATTATGTAAAATATTCTTGTTTTCTGCAGATTTCAGACCGCTATCCAGTATTGTTTCCACTGTGATCTTCTCTTTAAGTCACCAGTTGGCAGAACAATTTTAAATGCTTTCAAACACATTTTTCACATCATGCACATTTAGTTTTATTGCATGAAACTCTCACAGATGCCTCTCTTCACCCAAGCTTTCCTTTTTGACACTTGTTGAATCTACTGTTCGGACATTCTGTGCTAATAATGCACCACACACTAGCACGTTATTATTATATTAGATTTCCACTCGCCTTTTCTTCAAATTTATGTTTGAAGAAACATCGTAATGAAACGTGTAAACACTTTAAATCCGTTGCGTTTGTGTGCCATATCATTTCTACCAGCACTTGTCTTCCTTTGATGCCAGGAGGGAGAAAAGCGGAGCAGAAGCCGCCAGCTCCAAGCCAAGAAGAAGCCCGAGTGGACGCGTCTCGTCTGGACCTGCGTGTTGGACGTATAATCACAACTCTGCAGCTTCCAGAGACTGACGGTCTGTATGTGGAGCAGGTCGACATTGGAGAGGCTTCTCCCAGGACGGTGGTCAGCGAGCTAGCTAAGCACATACCTCTGGACCAGGTACAGCATTGCTCTTGCATAATAATGTGTTTTGGGGGAATTGAGGGGTTTCTTGAATATCATGTGATTTTTTTAGGTATAATCATTATTAGTGATTCAACTAATGATCATTTTGACTTGACAATGAATACACTGATTATTTTCTTGACGAAGAAATGTTCTTGTTTTGTTATAACAACACTTTCCCAGAAGCCAAGGTGATGTATTCAGATTTCAAATGTTGTCAGACTAACAGTTCAAAACCAAAGATATAAAAGAACCTTTAGAAAATGCAAATCTGATGAAGCGAAACATCTCGTTTTTAAATGTCATTTATTAATAAAATAGTGTCTTTTCCAGTATCCTGGCATGCATTGGAAATGTGATTACCCAAAAATATTACATTTATAATGATATAAAAGCAGAAAATACTCCCATTTTTAAAGGGACAGTGTGTAGGATCTGGTGACATCTAGTTGCAGATTGCAACCGACTGACTACCCTCCGCTCCCCCCTCCCGTTCCAAGACTGCGGTAACGAGCTGCCGAGTGCAAAACCGCGGTAGCTTCGGTGTCTCTCAGGACCTTCACCTCGCTCAGAGGCCGTCCGTACCGCAACACTACTTTTTAGGAGCAATGAAATTCAGGTGGCGGCTGACGTTAACGCAGTTTTACAAGCGTGTCTGAGAACTACGGTTGCCTTACGGTAACTTAGAAACGGCCTTTGTAGATATGAAGGGCTCATTCTGAACTGAAGAAAACACAACATATGTTAGTTTCAGGTGATTTTACACGAATGAAAACATAGTTATGAGTATTTTAAGACCATTAAGGCCATAAGAAGCTGGTAAAAGGCGTAATTAAATGGATTACAAAAATCGCTGCAGATGAATTTTCAGTCCAATGTCAACTGACTAATCGATTTTAATAATTTCAGTTAGGGCACGCAGTCATTTTTGGATCTTTTTCCCACAATATAGTTGGAGATTCATAAACACAGGAGCTTCAGTGAGGTCTGGCACTGATGTGGGATGATAAGCTGGGCTCTGTGCAGGCAGGGTCTACAGGGGATTGTCATGTTGAAACAGGAAAGAGCTTTCCCTGAACTGGTGGCAGCACACTACTGTCTAAAATATCATTGTGTGGTGTAGCAGTAATATTTCCCGTAATTGCCTACAAACCAATAGTATGTGGACACATACTTTTATAGCGTGTCATTTAAATAGAAAATATGCCTGCTGAGGTCGTGTATCCAAAACGCTGTCTTACTGTCTGACAAAAACTGTAAAACCGAAGAAAAATCTATGGAAGCGGCAAACTTTTAGGTTCTTAAAACTGTTGCTGGTGCAGCAGTGATGTTGTTGCACAGCTTTATTAAGAATGACGTGCATGATTTATCTTGCTACTGCTGGTTTATTTGTCCACATGCTTCTGTGTGCTTTTGATCTGGGGCTGTTTTTTTAAAAAAAAATTTATTACAGCATTCAGTGGCATTTTTCATTGTTTCTGTAACATTAAGATTTCCTGTCTACATTTTTAGACAATGGTGTGTTTTCAACTGTGCAGCAGCAGCTGCCTGGGGAAGGCTCTTTCCTGTTTCAACATGACAAGGCCGCCCTGCACAAAGCAAGGACTGTAAAAAAGATGTTAACCCCAGTTTGGTCGGGAAGAACATGACTGCCTGGTGAAGAGCTCTGACTTGCAGAACCAGTAAATCTAAAATCCAACTCTTATTTGACTGTCTTGTGAGCTTTTTTTTTCATTTATTCTCTATGTCTGTCAAGCAAACAAGGGTGAAGTGTTTTAGGAAATGCATTACGAGTTTGATGGAAATGTCTTTTTAAACTGAGATAGAGAGATAAAAGGCAAAACAAACAAATACTGTTTCATAGCATTTATATACTTTCCCTACCACCAAAACCTTTTTTAAAACAATGTATCCCAATAACATGATATATTCTAGACGTGTAGAGTAAATACTAAAAGGATGCACCGCAATGAATGACATTATTATTTGTATTATACATTTCTAAGATGTCGTAAACATCGTTTCATGAAATGCTGGATTTCTCGTCTCCTCAGCTTTTGGCCGCCGCTGCCTCTGTTCTTTTTCAATTTTGGTAAGCCGCAGAGGTCTCCAGGGTCCAAAGTCTAAAGTTTTCCTGACACACAAATCATAAGCCATCGCTCAGTTATTTAGAACTGGCAGAATTGTATGAATATCATTTGAAGGTGTTTTTTTGTTTTTACATGTAAATGATCTATAGCATGTTTTTGTTTACTATTGTCAAAGGGGGGCCAGTAAAGGGGCGTATGGGCTGTAAATTTTTATCTAATCTTGTGTTCCGAAACCATGCAGATGCAGAACCGCATGGCAGTCCTGCTGTGTAACCTGAAGCCAGCCAAGACGAGAGGAGTGACGTCCCAGGCCACGGTCATGTGTGTGAGATCCCCAGATGGGGTCGAAATTCTTCAACCTCCAAGTGGATCAGCACCAGGAGACAGAGTTACTTTGCAGGGCTTCCCAGGTACTATTAAAGATTTTTTTTTTATATATATCTATAGATATATATAGATATAGATATATATATATATATATATAGATATATATATCTAGATATATATAGATATATATATATATATATATATATATCTAGATATAGATATAGATAGATATAGATATATAGATAGAGATAGATGTAGATAGAGATAGATGTAGATATAGATAGATGTAGATAGAGATAGATAGAGATAGAGATATATCTATATAGATAGAGATATATCTATATAGATAGAGATATATCTATATAGATATATCTCTATCTACATCTATATAGATAGAGATATATCTATATAGATAGATTTTATAGTTTGTATATATAGATATATATAGATATATATATAGATATATATATATATATATATATATATCTATAATCTATATATATAGATTATAGATATATTTTATAGTTTATTTATATATTTTTTATAGATATATTTTATAGTTTATTTATATATTTGTTTAATATGTATTTTATAGTTTATTTATATATATATATTTTATATATATATATATATATATATAGAGAGATATATATATTATAGATATAGTTTATTTATATATATTTTTTATTTTATAGTATATTTATACTTTTACTGTTTGCACCTCCTATCTATAAAAAAAAATATATATATATATTATAGATAGACAGTAAAAGTATATAAAAGGTATACAACATCATAGTAATTAATGTAATTCATTAATGTATCAAACTAACTTCTTGATTGCAGGTGAACCAGACAAAGAGCTGGACCCCAAACAGAGGGTGTGGGAGCAGATTCAGCCGGACCTGCGCACAGACGGCCAGTGTGTTGCGACCTACAAGGGAGCTGCCTTTGAAGTCTCCGGTAAAGGAGTGTGCAAAGCCCAAACCATGAGCGACAGTGAAATTAAATGAACTGATAGAGCTGCTCGAAAAAGCTCAGTGCAGCCAGACAAGACCCAAAAATACTGTGAGGAGCCTTCTGAGAAGAGCGGAGGCCGTTGTAGCAGCATCTTAATGCCCTCGGTTTCAGAATGACATGGGTGTTATGTTCCAGTGTTCACATACTGTTGTCCTGTAAGAAAGGAAAGTGAAGAGTATGTTGCCCTCTGTTGGACGGACATGAACATCACTGTTACAATCTTTTTTCTGATGTCCGAAGTTCTGTATTTGGCCAAAGGAGGGCACTTCAGCACCCATGATGATGTACAGTATGTGTGTGTGGGGAGACAGGACACAGTCATACCCAGCATGGTGAAAAGAATGGAAATTCTTGCCAAGAATCCCTTTTGGTGGGGAATATTTGACAAATTATAAATGTTTTCCCATTACCTCAGTGGATGAAAGGCCACAGTGCAGAAGTCCCTTTGATAAAGGGACACGTAGCAGTTTTACTTTCCTTTGGCAGTATGAAAATGAGTAGGAAAATTACTTTAAAAGTAGTTAGTTTTACATACCTTTTTGATTTGATGAAGTTAGAAATGCATAACCATTTCTGCCCGTAACTGAAAATTTTTAATTTTGGTGGGCCTTTTTTCTGGGCTTGTCTTTGCACAAATCTGAAGAAATGTTCTAAATTAGTAAACTGTTAGACTGTAAAGTCAGAAGCTACAAAGGTAAACAATATAGTATTTGGTATTTATAAACTCATAGGTTTAATAACAAAGATATCCACACATATGCAGTATAAAAACATATTTGATATGAAAGACATTAAATAAAGGTTTTCTTCAATTTTCATGACTTTTGGAAAAAAGTGGGATTTTTCATGTGATCTAAACATTTCAAAGTTGTGCTGTTAGGTACTTGCCCAAAGGAAATCTGTACCAGATGTCGAGACTTTAGACCATCAGAAACAATATTGTGGCATTTATCCTTATCATACTAGATATAGTAATATGGAATAAGGTTCTGTGAGCTCCTTCACGTCTGATGCTCATTATGGAAACGAGTCGGTGTGTTTAGGTTTCAGCATAAATAGCCTGTCGGGAGTTTAATTTGAATGATGTATCTTGCATATTGCAATATTATATCTGAGATCCAGATCATGTTGTTAGAGTAGTTTCCCATGAAATTGAAAACTGAACCGTTGCTTTGGATGTAAACGCAGATGTTTGTTACTCACTGTTTCTTCAACCGAGATGTTTTGTATCCATCCCGCTGCTGCATCTTGTTACTCTGCTCTTTAGATATAAAAACAGACTAGTTAAACCTTACTTTTTATACGTCGTACTTCATGCAACATGTTTGTGTCTCAGCGCGATTGCTAATAATAAGCCTAAAAATAAAGCAACATGTCTCGATTTTAAAACCAGCTGTCTTTTTATGTTGTTTTTCATTTTTTCCCCAATTCCATAAAATGACCAAAACTCAAAGCAGTAAAGTTCTTCCCTTATTTTAAGGAAGAAGTGAAAAATAACATGTAAAGAATGGGGATGTGATGTATAAACTAAGAAGTGAAACAGATTGTCCGAAACAACATGTTGCTGGTAATTGTTTGACAGGCCGGGGACGCTGAGAGGTTAATGGAATCCACCTCGTGTCTTTATTTGGAAAGACATTAAAAGACCGGCTCTCGGTTAAACGCAGGACTGACTTCAAAACACGATTCACCTCGTGGGAAGCCCGGACAACCTGGCCTCCCCCCGACTCAGACCTCCTCCCGCCACATCCCTACCCGTTGCCTCAGGTCCCGAGATGCAAACAATCCTAAAGACCACCAGGACCAAGATCCGGACCAGGGGGGACCGGGCCTTCTCAGCTGCTGCACCCTCCCTCTGGAATGCCCCCCTCCCCAACCAAATCTTGCTTTAACTCCTTCCCCCCATCTCACGACTCCACTAGTTTCAACTGCTCTCTGTTCTACTTTTGTTTTTACATCTTGTGTGTACGTTTTGTGTATGTTTGTAGGAAATGTTTTTTTTATTGTAATACATCTTTGAGTATTTAGAAAAAGTGCTATATAAATAAAATGTATTATTATTATTATTTAATGCTGACAAGCACACAATACAGTGAACATGTACTTACACTAGTATTTCCATTTTTTTAGATAAACACATATACAACAAACCACATTTATTTTTCTCCCTCTGTTATTCGGCCTATGGTGAAGTATGTTTTATTATGAACCGGAGCAAGGGAAAGTATTATGATGATATATTATGAGGACATACTCTAGCCCCCTTTGTGTATTACTGTCTCGCAAATACTGTATGAAAAATGTGTGAATAAATAAAAAGTAAAAAAAAAAAATATATATATATTGAAAGTGATTGCTATAGAACTGCAAGATTAATAAATGTTTTTGTTCTTATACTTGTATATAAGCAGTTCTATTAGTCAAACTACAGTATGTATGTACTGTGGTCTATATCAGGGGTCCCAACCGGGGACTGGCCCGTTACTGGCCGGGGACCAGTACCGGGCCGCACTGAAAGAATAAAAAATGTTTATTTATTTGTGTTGGTAATATCTTTTGTAAACATTTTTATGTATTATATTATATATATATTAAAAATGTAATAATAATATAAATAAAATGGAATAATTACATTTACATATGTAATAATTAAATGATATGTTTTGCACTTTGTGTCTTTTGTTATGTATGTTATGTTTTGTAAAAATTGTCTTGCATGAAAAGGTTGGGGCCCGCTGGTCTATATGATTAAATACAGTATTATATCAGTTTTACTGTGTAAATTCTTAATGGTATTTATCGTAGTGATCTTTATGTACTCCCTCACACACCACAGCTTCTGTTTGTATGTTTCTAACAGCTGTAAGATAACTAAAGCTGAAGTGTGTGTGTTCACTAATACAACAGGATGACATTTATAGATCAACTTTAATATAAAAAGGTCAATGAGTGTTCATATTAATCCACCCCCCACCCACTGATAGTACAATCTAGACATGTACAACCCCACAGAGGAAACCATACTGGGGTAAATGGAGGTACTGTAAAGGTTCACCGCTCACTTCTGTCTCCGTCTCTGCGATAACAAAGAGGCGAGGAGGAGTCATCCCTGCCAGTGTGCTGCAGGCTGTCGACTCGTGCGGTTTACCGGAGGGGAAAGTTTGTAAACAACCACCTGAAGCCACGTTTCGGTTGAGCTGAGTCAACCTATGAACAAAGTGCTGCTCCCCGACAAACTGCATCCTGTTTCTGAAAGGCTACAAAGGGCAGGAAACCCAACAAAACCCTCTCTTCACAGCTAACAAGCTCAATGTGTTTGTGAGGTATTTAGTTATATTTATGTTTATTTGCTCCTAATCTCTTATATGATCACTTTCCTAGTATAGTAATATAATGATATATATATATATATATATATATATATATCGGCATAGGCAGTGGTGAAATGTAACTAAGTTAACTCAAGTACTGTACTTAAGTACAATTCAGCAGGAAATATTGTATTCTTTACTCCACTACATGTATTTAACACATGTAGTTACTAGTTATTTTTGACCTAAATGATGTGCTTATATGATATCATGCAGTACTAGACTACTAATCTACCCAGTTGTATACAAAGTATCTCAAATTGGCTCCACATTGATGAAACACAACAATAAAATGCTGTTATATGTATTTGTTAGTGATAAAACTGGATAATATAATATTCTGCAATAATATAACAATGCAGAATTAGTACTACTTTTGATACTTTAAATACATTTTGCTGATAATACTACTGTACTTTTACTAAAGTAACATTGGAGTATTTTTAGACCGTGCTTTTTCAACCACTGGGCGTAGGTTACTAATTAGGGTACTCATTTTGCTAACTTCCTCCTAAAATTATAAGCCAATAATGTTCTCAGAATTGATGATCAATGCTGTTGTTGTTTGAAGTGAGCAAGTGCCCCAGATGTCTAGACGTTGTGTACAATATCAAAAATCACAAATTTGCCTCAGGGGGCTTTACAACATGTACAGCGTCCGACACCGTCTGTCCTCTTCGACCTTTGCTTTCGGATAAAGAAAAAAAAAAAATGGAAGAAACGTCCGGAAGAGCGACTGAGGAGGTATCTCTCCCAGGATGAACAGACGTGCAACAGAATAGAACAACATATTAAAATGACATTATGGACAATCCATATGACAAAATGATACGTGAGCATGAAAAAAAGGGATGCATGTGACAATAACTTTGTGGTAATTTGATGAATTAGTTTGGTAAAAAGCCAGCATTTTGACTAAATCCTTTTGGAAACGTAACTATAACAAAGTTTATATGCTGCATAAGCAATGACTGGACTGTCAGTGGGGGTTTTAAACAAACTTGTGTTCAATGTCCTCAAACTAACTGACACAAATCTAAATTAGGGCAGTGTTTGTGTTCCAGCACAGAAACTGTGGTTAGTTTGTTTGACTGTGGCTAAATGTTATTCTAAAGCTAAATGGATACAAAAAGCAGAGGAAATGTTTATGCGGCTTGAGTCGTGGGTTTCCCACCTACAGTAGCCGAACACAGCTCCACTCATCAGTGGAAAGAGTGGGCAGACCTGTAATTATTGCTCTTCAATAAGTAAACAATCCACTCATTTTGAGAACAAAATTAATGGATTTTTTTTAGGACTTCGTTGCTTCACCTAACGCAGAATTCAAAATTGTAGAATGTTAAAAGAAAATAAAAATGGATAACCTGAGATTAATAATGTTTTAACTCCTTTTTTTAAAAAATGTTTGCATTCATTACTTCCTCGTGCCTCCACCTCCTGCTGACGTCGCGCGGTGGCCGCTCGGTGACGCGCTCGCTTTATTTTGCGTGCGGCAGCGGAGAAGGAGGCGGAGAAGAAGAAGAAGAAGAACACTAACACTGTCGCTCGTGGGTTTACTGTTAAAGTGTCGTCTTTCTGCTTCAGCACACGCACTGGCATCGCGGCTGCGGGAGCAAACAGACTGTTTACTGCTCACGTGGACCGGCTGTAAGCAGGTTTTCTCCGCCGAACAGCGACACTGACCTCGACACAGACGGGATCGCACCTGCCTCGGAACATGGACAACAAAGACTGATCAGCACTGCGCTGTGCGGCAGCAAACCGAGCCAATCTGCCTTGGAAACCTCAGAGAAATTCATTTATTTAAGCGCCTGTGCTGCACACACACACACACACACACACACACGAGGCTGCTGCTGCAAAAGCAGGTTTATGTGCACGATATTTGGAGTTGCACTTCCATATTGCAGGCCGATCCGACCCTGGAGGGTTTAATTATAGCAACACTTGCATGCGCGTCTTTCTGCCGCTCGGACATCCGACAGTAAACGTATATTTTGAGGGTCGAGGAGGAGAGAATATCAGGCCTACATCGGCGTTTTAATAATTGAACAGTCCCTGCAGGACAGAATCACACATCGGACCTCTTTGATGGTCGCCGTCGGCAGTCCTCTGTGTTCAATGTTCCCTTAAACACCTCTGGAGAATTATGTGGGTCAGTCCCGAAGATGTGTTGCTGGCGGGCGCATTATGGATCACCGAGAGAGCGAATCCATATTTCATCCTCCAGAAACGGAAGGGCCACGGGAATGGAGGCGGAGGACTGGCGGGTGAGTCCTATTGTTCAAGCCTACTGGCATGGATCAATAGCAACAACAAAAAAAAAAAAAAAAAACTGTTTATCATTTAAATTCAGAGGTTATTGACGGTGAAATTGGGATTGCGTGACTGCACAAGGTGTTTTGTGTTTGACATGAGGAAACGCATGGGCAGGATAATGTGAGCGGGATCACGTGACCAATCAGCTGTCACAGGTGGCCTTTCACCTGGAGGTGAAGAAGTAGGCTAAGTGCTCCTGTTTTTAATGCATTCACACTACCAGCCTGCTTTGATGAAGTATGCTGACATCAAGGGTCAAAGTCCAGCACATAGATGATGGCTCTGTCTTGTACACATTGGCCGGCTATGGCTGCCCTGCCAGAGAAATAAGATGTCACCCATTACAACAATGCAAACAATAGTAGTTGCTGTTCTTGGTCTGCTGCTCGTAGCCGTGGAGTCTCAACAACAATCTATTTGAGACATGGTCTGTTTGGCTTGTTCATGCTGAATCATTCCCCCTTCTTCCTTCCTTTCTTTCTTCTCTCACTCCTCCTTCTATACAAAATGGGTCAAGCAGCAGCATGAAGAAGAGGAGGAAGAGGAGGAGGGGACAGGTTATGGAAAGTAGTTTCACAGCCTGCCGTCCTGGTTTCTCTAAACATTTAAAAAATGTGGTTCATTGTTTGACCTGAATTCAGCTGGTTGCAGTTTATCACAAAGTGTTGCACGTCCCCAGGTTTTATAGATGAGATGCTGTTTAACGTCTTTTGAGGAATTAAACGAGACATTTATACATGTTTTGGAACGTGAAAACTTCTTTACAGGGGCTGCTGGGCCCCTATAAACCTCCCTTTTCTCCCTCTCTCTGTGTGTGTGTGTGTGTGTGTGTGTGTGTGTGTGTGTAACAAACATTTCATATAAGATCTGTATGAGTTTAAATAATGAGGGTCGTATTGCTAGATTTCGCCACAGGCCCTAGAGATCAGTCAATAATAAAGAGGGACCAAATTCAAGGCCCTTATCCTGTCGGGTGATATTTTCATATTCCAAAACAAATGTAAATGGTTAATTAAATTATCACAAATCAGTTGCTGAACCCTGGTGATGGTCCCAGGGAAATTGCCCAGTAGGTAATCTGCTTTTTGGATAAAACCATTCATGTTTAGCATGCTATATATGCAGCCAAATATCAGACATTATGTAAATTAGGATTATTTCAAGGCATTTTGATTCAAAATCTGAAGTGAAAACGATTAGTTTATCACCGATATAATCCATGTTGATTATCTCAGTTTCTGTTCCCTGCTGAGAGTCTCTCACTCTGTCACTGCTCATCGAGCTTTAACACCAGTAAATATGAGGAGAGGAAAATCTCTGCCACTGAGGACCAGTCTGACTGGGTGATACAAATCTATCATATTAATCTCTATATATAATATTATTATAATATTTATTATTATTGTGATGTACTACAGTGACTGACATAAAGTACAAAACCAAAAATTTTATGTACCCTTGAAATGTTTATATGGTATGAGAAATACAATCACAAAGGTGGAAGATGATTATCTATTAACAATAACAAATATCAGTGCCTGTGTCGTACGATGATTGTTGATCTTGAAGAAAGTCCGCAGGCTCAAAACAGCTTCTGAATAAAAGAGAATATGTGCGACACACTTTTCCAGTTCCTAGTTTCAATACTGTAGCGACTCCCAACCTGTTTTTTGTTTTGCTTGTGCCACATTAACAAGAAGTATTGGTACTAAAGAGAGTAGTGAGCACTGAGCATTTCATTTACAGAGTGATTTTCTCTGAAGTCGTATACAATAAAAGAGCAAAGATTAGAGAAAAATCCCAAAGCAAACAATGTTTTTTTTTTTTTATTTTAATTTGTTTTATGGAAAAGAGAACCACATGTGAATGTCTGTCTGTTTTTAGTAAATCCAGGTAATGAGATGCATTACAAATGAAGGTATTTCATCGCAATGATGCAAAAGTCTTTTTTAAATCAAGTATTAGTATAAAGCAATGGTGAGATATCAGATGGAGAGCGTCCGGTGTATAAACGGTATAGCACATTCTCGCCTCGAGGTATATATTATCATGTTTACCAATCTTCATGTGATTCATGAAAGCTTAAAGTAAAAATGAAGGTTTTGTAAGTTCAAATATAACAAACACATTTAATGCTCTTATTACATTTAGAGTTTAATATTAGACCCTCTAATACCCTCTTTGATATTAATGATACAAAATAAGACCCTCAGTCTCTTGTGAGTTCTTGCTTTACAACACATATTGTGCTAAGTGGCGCTCGGGGATGATGTCATTGTTATGTAAATGCCGAGCTTGCTGACTTGTACTGTGTGCCAGTTGGCACTCGGCACCCAGTGACACTGGCACTGCCCACAAGCACTTCTTCCAGGCAGAGGGGGAACCAATCCGCTGCGCCAGGACGGAGCGTTTTACAGAGCCGGGCACAAATCTGCGCATTGTTCAAATTAACCAGGTTCGAGCTCTGTCGTTGGAGCTGCCACCAGGCCCGGTGAGGTTTGCCTTAAACATTGTGAAACATCAGTAAATGCATAGCAGAGGTGAATGGAATTTTGTGCAGTTCCCCTAATAGAATAACTGAGAAATGACTAGCTCTGGTAAGGGTCTTAAGGGTTATAAACATGGAGAAATGGATCTAGTGCATCCAAATTCCACCCAAAAAAACAGTCAAAGAGAGGATATTTTAAGGATTCTGCATCTCTGAATGTCTTCAGACTGTAGTTCACTTCAATAAACATTATAAAGCATTAATCTCGAGGAGCATGTGGAACCCTAAAATAGTCCACTTTTTTTTTTTTTTTGAGTTTCTTTTTTAAGACTCAAGCTTCTAAAATAATCTATTAATGATGTTTGTACCCGTAGTGCTGGAGCAATGTTTTCAGCTGGAGGTGCCTGTGTTTTTGTTTGTTTTTTCTTGTGCGGGGATGACGTGATGCACATTATTAGAATATTCCACTGATCAACTGGTGGCGGTTATTTACCAATAAAGGCACCAATGCACAAACGAAAGTTTGCGAACGTAAACAACACGGATTACAAGCTTAAAAGAAATCATCTTTGCAAATGTCTTATGAAAAAGGAAATGCACTCAGCACATTTGTTAGACCGGATACACACACGAATGTGAACTCTAACTTAGTTTGTTTACAAGAAACCTCCAGAAATTTGACCTATTACAGCATCAAGCAGGTCTCTGGTACGGAGATGTACCCGCTCAGTTTCCTGTTAAATGTAATTTGCATGTCACTCGTTAAACCTGATATTTTACAAGCGTCTAACTGTCCCTCAGTCGTCTCTAACCGAGTTTGCAGTCAGTGTTTAGTGGGACTGTGCTGCGCTGGAGGGACGTCTTGCATACAAGTGTCCTTTTGTTGTCTATATGTGGACATGATCATTATTAGGCCGTACGAAAAAGAATAAGATGGAACAAAAACCTGCATTCATCAGGCAATAAATAACCTACGAATCAGGCCGTGGTGTCGGCTGTTACGCAACTTGACACTCTCATAACATTACACAATAATTTGCTTCATTGTACAAAAAAAAACGATATTTCACAATCCAGCTCGTGATCCCTGTATGTTCGGATGGAAGTGTCGGATACTGACCTCGTCCTTTTGTGGGCCACACGGCGACTTTGAACTTGTGACTTGTTTTCATTGTCAATGAGTCGAAATTGTGGCGCAGCCGTAAAATGCATATCATTGCATGTGTAGAGGCTTTGAGACTTGCATGTGATGATGATGATGATTATTTAGGCCTCTCAGGTTTCTGTTCTCTGAAGCAGTATTGATTTGAGGTCTGAGGGAGATTGTTTTCCTTTGTGTGCTCAATGCAAACGTCCTACACCAGTGACCCCCCCCCTCCAAGCTGTTGTAGGAAAAAAGAGGATATAAAAAAAGATGTAGCTTTTGGTGTTTGTTTGTTTGGTCTCTTTCTCTGAAATGGAAAAACACTGTTTCAGAGAAGGTGATTTTGTTTCGCTCTTACAATAGGGCGCTCTGATGGTGTCACATGATTTTTACAGGCTTGTTCTGTTCACCAGGCGAGTGTTTTTCTACCCAGCAGAACTGATGGATGGGACCTGTAACCATCTCAGCTGTGTGTGTGTTATTTTGTTTTGTCGGGTGTGCACCCACTTATTCAGCGTGTGGAAGTAAATGATCTCCGTTTGTTTTAACTCGCTCCTCTGCTTTTAGTCCCGTGGACTTCGGTGCGATGAGTTACTGCTGCAGATCGAGGCAATTGATGTTCATCGTTGCCGCTTGTAAATAAACAAGAAGTCGATCATCGCTGTCCAGGAAACGGCTGTCTTTCTGTCTGTTATGGGTTTCACTTGTATCAGTCTGACTGGAGGAGGTACAACCTGTACATCAAGTGGTCACACACCTTCAGTGGTCTCCATTCTTGTGCCTAACCCCCGAGTTTCCTGCGTTAAACCTCAAGTCGCACGTCGTACGCTGAACCATGCTCTGCCACTATAGTCCAAATTGGCTGCTTTTCATACACCTCTAACCACAAAGAGAGAGCAGTAGATGCATTCGCTGTATCACTTTGACATTTTTTTTACTTAAACTATTTTGAGAGGAAAAGCTAACTACATTAAAGGTCTTCTCTGAGGCTGAACTTTTAGGTTATGACTGTTTTTAAGCCTTGTGATTTTTCTTTTGAATAAGGGGAAGTCGTCTTCACACCCATGACAATTGTTTGTTTGCCACAAGAGACTAAACCAGAGTGTCATGCTGAATTATCTCAGTTTCAGTATCATCAAGAGTGTTAAGTGGTTATAAAATGTAAGAGAACATCTTATTTGCGTAGGCATAGTAGTTCTCATGACGGGGCTACATGTGATGCATGACAATCACCAGCTAGTTATTGTTGCTTTTCTTAAGTGTTCATCGCGACAAAATGGTGAGAGGGATTAATGAAGAGGAAAAATGAAGATGTGTGGAGGAAGGCAGAGAAGAAAGGACACGAGGAGGATGGAAAGCAGGAAAGCAAACAGAGTGAAATATTGTAACTGTAGTCCAAGGTCTTTAAAGGACGGAGGGTCGGTGAGTTCAAACCATGGGCACGTACTTCTTTTATTATTTCTGTCTGTCTGTCTTTTTTTTTTTTTTTTTTCTCAAGTTTTTAGAAAAACATTTCAGCTTCGCTCACTTGTCTCCTCTGTCTCCTTCCTCCCCCTCATCTTCTCTCTGTGTGACTCATACTGTGTTTGCCCTGATGAGCTGCAGAACAAAAATAACCCGTCTCTCGTGGCAGTTGAACATATATCTACTCTGAACCAAGGAGAATATTTACAGCTACCAACAGCTCAGAAAATGCTGTCACGATGGCTACATTTCATGTCGTTGTGGTAACTCTTTCGAATTAGGAACTTGACTGAAAGGGTTTTAAGTTGAGCAGCTTCTTGGCTTTCCAGGTTGTGAAACTCTTTTTGGCTGAGTTATTAACTATCAAGTAATTTAGTAAATGGGTCAAAGGTTTCTAATCTCATAAAAAACAAAAAAACAGCAGCACCACCTACAATAAAAAGAAATGAATTCAAGCCTCCACATCCTTTGCACATTACATCAATAGCATTGGAAAAATCAAGCGTATTTAACCTGACAGCTGTCTGGTTGAGTATAAATTTACTATTTAAAAAAAAATAATAAAATAAAGACTGTAAATTTCCCCGCTCTGGGACGAATAAAGGATTTCTGATATACTTAATTTAGTCACTTTTCCAGTGCGAACACACTATAGACTAAAAACCTGCTAGATTTGGGACACGCCTCATGTTTTCCTTGGTGGCTACAATATTTAATTGTTTCCGTACTGAGAAACACTGACATCTGTTAAACCTCTTTAGTTGCATCATGGCTTCATTACTTAATTTCTGTAGCACATTCATCCTTTTCCCCCGTGACTTTTATATGTTATCGCCTTCTCAATTGGTTTCACACCACAGGTCATCTGCCTGCATTCCTCACCTGGCTTCAACTAACAGAATCTCATTGAGTTGCCCCCCCCGAGTCAAACGTATGCAGATCCCCGGTCTGACAAGTAAACTAAAGCATTTAATGTAGCGCAAAGACAACAGGATGTTTTTCATATGCTCAAATCTTAAACCACAAGACTTCATGGGATTTCCTTTTGCTTAAGCGTAACAAAATGTTCCTAAAGTATGAATGCACTTTTGTTATTCGATGGGCATCTCGCATGGTCATTAATGGTTGTCACATGTCTGTAAACGATTTACGTTTTATTTCACAGCTGAACATATTTATAGGTTAACTTGTGCCATGAGGCTTTTTTTTTTTTTTTTAAATAGTTTTTGGATCAACACAATACGTTCTTTTATTAAGCCTCTGTGAAAGGGTTTGTAATTAAGTATTTCTTTATCAGTCTTTTTTTTTTAATCTCTGGATTTTTGGGCTCTTGCAGGTTTGCTGGTCGGGACCCTCGACGTCGTCTTGGACTCCAGTGCTCGGATGGCCCCGTATAGGATCCTGTACCAGACTCCTGACTCTGTAGTTTACTGGATCATTGCTCATGGTGTGTGCACTTTAACTCTTGGCTCTAAAGACTGAGTTTAATCATGTACTTAATCCAACCGCAAGTCTACTTTGATAATTCAGTTTGCTGATTTGCTTCAGATTCTCTCTTTTTTTTTTAAAATTTTTATTCCTACACATTTTAGATATACAGGTATGTGTTACTCCAGTTCAGACCCCTCCAATGTTTTTACATCCCTCCCCCAGCCAGTACACAACCCATAATGCTCCAACATCCTGCCTTTTCCCATGTTAGCTGCTGAATGCCAAGCATTACATCATGCCCCGGTGGTTTTAAAGGGCAGGGATTACAGGATCGAGTGCAGGAATCGATGCTCAAATAAGAGTGGATGTTGTGTTTTCTTCTGCTAATCACTTGATGGGATTTCAGTAGGATTTCATGTCATCTGCTGGTGTCTCACACTAATGTTATCTGCATATTCTATGTATGCAAAGCTTTTTTTATCTCCAGTAAGAGACAGTCTGTGGCCGTAAATCATGCAAATAAGCAGCCAGACTGATTCTTTGTGCAGTGTCATTGAATATCAAATCCTCCCAGCTATACGTTAGGACACGCTTTGACACTTCCAACACACAACCAGGGCTGTACATAAGGGTTATTTATATTATCTATTAATTTGCTGATTTATTTTCTCAGTGACTCAATCAATCGTTTGGTTTAAAATGAGAAGTTTCCTGTAAACTACTTGTTTTCTCCGTCCAACAGTCCAAAACTATAAGGTATTAGTTTCAGAAAATACAAAGAAAACCAGCAAATAATCATATTTAGGAAGCTTTAACAAGTGATTTTCGCTCTGCTTTATCTGCATAAATGTGGGAGTTGAGTGGCAATGAAATGCAACTAACACATTTTGGGAATGCACAGAAATGAAATGTATATTATGATGTTAAGCTCAAACTGCTGTGTATATATCTGCAGTTTCTAATTGAGACACTGGCAAATAGGAGTTTGTTTTTGGTGTGTGTGCAACTGTGTCTTTTTAATTCATCTGTTCCGTACTAAATGTGTGTATGAAATGAGCACCGTTTGTGCTCCCTGTCTGCCTGTAATGGAGGCCTACAGAAGACTAGCCTGGCTTTTGAAATGCCAATTGCTCCCCTCCCTCTCCACCCCTCCCCAGTCCTTAATTCCTTCGCCCAGAGATAGAGGAGAGTGGAGCAGTCTGGCAGACGTGGCTAATTCAGTGACTGTGCACTCACTGAAGAGCTGTTTGCAGCAGTGCTGAGGGATAATGGTCCACAGTGGCTGCGGCCATTACTGCAATCAGTTCCCCTGCAGCCAGAAAAACATCTGTTTTGACCTCACGGATGACAATAACAAAAAAATGGTCATTATAGCGCTTCCTCTTTCTCCCTTGACATTTTTCCTGCACTGGTGCTTTTGACATCGTTATCCTGTTCTCCAGTTAAAGGAGGTTCAAGATTAGATTCAAAAGTGTACCCCAGTACTACCATCATGCTCTGACTTCCCTCTCCTCACTCCTCTGCAGGAACCTCTCGTAAAGAGATCACAGAGCACTGGGAGTGGCTGGAACATAACCTGCTGCAGACGCTCTCCATCTTTGAGAACGAGAACGACATCACCACCTTTGTCAAAGGAAAAGTCCAGGTACCTGCTCACTGTTACCATCTAACGTGTGGTTTATGTTTGGACTTTTAATTCAAAGATGTCCTGTGTGAATAGAGAGGTGATACTAGGACTTGTTTATGACATGAAAAAGACATTTCATACTATACTATGTCTTTTTTTGTCACATAATTTTATTTTAAGTGAGAAGTTTTCACACATTCAAGCCTCTCCTTTTTTTTTATTTTTATTTATTTATTTTTTATTGTTTGTGAGCCTCTGTAAAGCCTGCTAGTTCTCATAAGAATTCTCAGTGTAACAGTAATTAACCTTGATCCGTGTCTCAAACTGCGCCATGTTGGGTCCTTGAATTGGCCTCAAAAGTCCTTAAAGTCCTTGAATTTGATGTAACATAAATTTACATTTGCTTCGATGTTCATTCTCAAAGCATTCCTGCAATGTTTATATATTTTAGAGTGAAACAATAATGGTGAAGTAGAGCAAAGGAAAAAAGAAGGAAACGATTAATTGTCAGATTTTTGCAAACTGCTGCACTCAAACAATGATCATCTACTCCTGAAAAAAGTGTTGCCAGTTTAACGCTGGCGATGGAGCCTATGAAGTACTCAAAACTGTATTATCCCATGCTGATAACGACGTATAATTTGAAATTTAAAACATCCGTCGCGTAGACTGCTGCTGCTCCTCAAACTCCAATCCTAATGTTTCTCGTCCCAGCTCATTGCCTCTTCCTGTCTCTTTCCATCTTGCCTCAGGGCATCATTGCGGAGTACAACAAGAACCATGACGTCAAAGAGGACGACGACACGGACAAGTTCAAGGAGGCCAGCGCCAAGTTTCGTAAGCTGTTTGGAATGCCGGAGGAGGAGAAGCTGGTCAACTATTACTCCTGCAGCTACTGGAAGGGCAAGGTGCCACGGCAGGGATGGCTCTACCTCAGCATCAACCACCTCTGCTTCTACTCCTACTTACTAGGAAAAGAAGGTTGGATACAGACTCTGAACTCACAGTTATTTACTATTTATGTGTCTATTTGCCCGTATCTTTATCTATTACCTATACTGATTATCTTCTTTTTTTTTTTTTTTTTCTTTTTTTTTTTTTTTTAACCCAACTTTACTTTTGTCGATGTCTTCAAGCAGAATGTGTGGGTTGACATGTGTAGGGAATAACTGTACAGCAACATGATCCTTTAATGACGTATATGTACTGGGCTACACCTTTTTTAGAGGTACAGTGTATATTGTTCATTTCTCCAGTATATTACATATTGATTTTAACACATGAAGGTCAGTTTACTGGTCATGGTTAGTACCACTCGGACTGCATGTGAAAATACTTTTATAATGTCTTCTGTGGCTCTGGAGGACGTTTGGCTAGAGACTACAATTATTTGAAGTAGAGGTATGGACTTTGAAAGCAGTGGGCATTTAACAGACGGGTAACTTCCAATGAAAGATTATTGTGAGTTTATATGAGAGATGTAGGATCCAGGGATTTTGAACCTTGACACTTACTAGGGTCTAAAAGTCTGGTCGTCTCGGCCTCTGCTGCACAGATTTTGACCATTGTTTTTAAAGTCTGTCTACATAATCGTCTTTGGTTTTGCTGCCAGCCATTTCCATGTTTTTATTATCATTTTTTTTTTTTACTAGCAGTCAAAAGCATTTTAAAGAGAATTCATTCTGTGTCTACTTGTCTGGGATTTAGACCAGGCATCGAAACATCAATCCGCTTATTTTCCAAATGTTTTTTTTTTTTTTTTTATATCTTTTTGGCAGCCTTGCCAATGTAATCAAATTTTAAAGGACAAGCCCAGAGGAGATGAAAACAATAAACCTTTTTATTATTTTTATAAACCACACTGCACTAAGAACCCCTCTGTAAAATATTTAACTATGGAGTCACAAAATATAGATGGTCTTCATCTGACTTACACGAATATTATTCTAATCTTCCTTTGACGGTCTCTCTCCCATTCATTGTGACATAAACTGTCAAATCATTTTGGAGTTTCTCTGAGTTTGTTGTTATTTGTGGATATGTAACTTAATGAACTATCTTCCAGGTTTATTTTTGAAGGTATCTCAGACCTGACTTTTTTTTTTTTCAAGGCCTTATTTGTTTGAGATTCCAAACTATTATCACAAGTTAAATTGCAGTCAGATAAAACCACATGTCAAACTGCATCATTTTAGTATTCCTGCATGCTTCTCAAGGTAACACCTTTTTGCAAGTCTTGAACCATATGCTTATAGTCTTATCTTGTGCCTCCATCTTTTTCTTTTTTTAATGTCGTTTTTTTTTTTCTTTTTGTTGTAATTCTCAGCCAAACTGGTGGTGCGTTGGGCTGATATCACCCAGCTGGAGAAAAGCGCCACCCTCCTGCTGCCCGACGCGATCAAAGTGAGCACGCGCATGAACGAGCACGTCTTCTCCGTCTTCCTCAACATCAGCGAGACCTTTAAGCTGGCGGAGCAGCTCGCCAACATCGCCATGCGGCAGCTCCTGGACAACAAAGGCTTCGAGCAGGACCGCTCGCTGCCCAAGCTCAAGAAGAAATCACCCAAGAAGGTGCCGGCGCTCAAGAGGTGAGAACGAGCCGATGGGAACGCTTATGCTCGTCAATAATTAATGACGTTCGAGCATGTTTATGACATGCAGTCGATTTTGTACGTTAATGTGTTATGGCGGACACAGCAGTTGGTTATCCAGACGCATAACGACGGAAGACGAAAGTCTAAAACGGTGTTGCAGGTTTAGGTTTTACAGTTTTAACTGCAAAAGCCCGACACAGGTGTTAGGAAATAAATGGATGTTGTACTTTTTTTTTTTGAAGGGTCTCTGCAAGCCATTAAGAATTGCCTTTAAGATCCAATTTGGTTGATGTGTGTGATGGTTTTACTGTATCTACACGGATACTTCATAACATCAGGACATGAAACTATCCACCTGACTGTAATGTACATTTAATGAGTGCTGTACAGGTATTTGTTTGCATTAGTACGTTTTGTGTAAATATTATCAGGTGTTTTGGTATCTTACCCTTTTGTTTGCCTGGTTGTGGTGGAATTGTACTTAAGAACATTTACTCAAGTAATGTACTTAATGTAGTACTGTACTTAAGTACAATTCGAGGTACTTGTTCTTTACTTGAGTATTTCCATTTTCTGCTACTTTATACTTGTACTACTACATTTCAGAAGCAAATATTGTACTTTTTACTCCACTACATTTATTTGATGACCTTTTAGTTATTTTGCAGATTCAGATAAAATATATGAAACATAATCAACCAATAAATGATGATGTGTTATTATGGATAAAGATAACACTTTATTGATCCCTAAGAGAAAGTTGCAAGCTACCGGCAGTGTGTATATATAGAAAAAATAAGCTCCACCTTTTACCAGCTGCAACATTAAAGTGACTGTAATTAAAATCTAATACTAAAATATACATTATTCTGAAATGGGCCATTCTGCGTAAAAAAAAAACTTTTTTAGTTTTTGGACTTTAAGATTTTGATTCTAATTCCTTTTCCCTTTTTTTTTTTTTTTTTTTTTAAGTCCTACTCAAGTAAGATATTGAATACAGGACTTTTGCTTGTAACGATATAGCTACGTTTGCTTAAGTAAAATATAAGAATTTCTTCCACCACTGCTTATAAGCACGGTAATTATGCTAATGCGGGATGACGGTGACTATTCAGGCTCGAACCAGGTTGTCACACTACATATTTACAAAAATCTGTCGGCTAATATGACTCTGCAATTTTCCATCCTTCAGGGATTTGGATGCGAGAGCTAAGAGTGAGCGTTACCGGGCGCTGTTTCGTCTGCCCAAAGATGAGAAGCTGGACGGACACACAGACTGCACCCTGTGGACCCCCTTTAACAAGATGCACATCCTGGGACAGATGTTTGTTTCCACCAACTACATCTGCTTCACCAGCAAGGAGGAGACGCTGTGCAGCCTCATCATTCCTCTACGAGAGGCGAGTTGTTCTGTCTAAATGTCTCCGTGCAATACTGTAGATTTAATAATGAGAGTTGCAATAACTGGAACAGGAAACGGCTGCAGCTGAAGCAGACCGCTGAGACGACGTGTGACTGTGTTCTATAATGTGGCTGTTTGGCGGTTGTGACTGTAACTGTTACTGTTAATAATTTTAAGGTCTGTTTTTTTTTTATTTTGCGATTGGTAAATCTCCACTTATGTCGGTTAACACTTAAAGGAGTACGTCACCCCCAAAGTGAACATTTGTATATCAATTACTCGCCCCGTGTTACCTTGAATTCTTAAAGAAAACTTTACTTTTCTCGCTTGCCTCCTCGGTGAACGAAGAATAAAAATATAATTTGAAAAACGAGAAAAGTCTTGATGAATTGAAGTAAATGGGGGTGGGGACTTGTTTTAAGAACAGCAAAACTATATCAAATCCGTTTACAAACAGTCACACAACTAGTGCATTGTGCAATGTTCTCCAAGAATTCTTAGAAGAGTTATTGATGTACAAACGATCACAGGGATGAAGTATTCCTTTTTAGTGTAACGGTACTTTATAAGTGGGCTACGTTTTTGAACATTATTCTCCTTTGAATAGAAATAGTTTTTTAATTGAATTGCTTATCATGGAAATCAAATCTGGTCAGTGGGATGTTTTTTTCATGGAGAATTCCTATTTCTGACACACACGGCCGCTTGTCTGTTACTTTGTTTGTGCTAACTGAGGTTGAGACTGTTCCCTGTGGTTCCTCCAGGTGACCATCGTGGAGAAGGCGGACAGCTCCAACGTGCTGCCCAGCCCGCTCTCCATCAGCACCAAGAATCGAATGACTTTCCTGTTTGCTAATCTGAAGGACCGAGACTTCCTGGTCCAGAGGATTTCTGACTTCCTGCAACAGACCACCCCCAAGATCTGCCTAGAGAGGGAGATCACCAGCAGCTTAAACAGCTCGGACGACGAGGTAAAACTTTATCTTTTTTTTGTTTCTTAAATACCTTTTTAATACCCTTAAAAAATCTATAAGATAATTGTGAACCGTGACTGTGTCCAAAGCCTGAATATGATTCTATTCCCTCCAGGTTTACTCCCAGCATGGATCCCTGCTCTCCAGCAGCCCACAGCACAGTTTGAGCTCTGAAGGCGAGCGCACGTTCAACCTGAACGACAGCAGCGTGCCCACAGCCACACAAGCCCTCATGACCATGTACCGCCGCCGATCACCTGAGGAGTTCAACCCCAAACTGGTGAGTTAAATGCACTTTTGTCAAGTGCAATTTTTTTTAAAAAAGCGTTTACTGTTAAGCACGGTACAGCACATAGTCACACCTTGTTTTAATAACGCTATGATTAGTTCTGCTTCTTTTTTAAAAGCTATTTGTAGTCTTGTAAATGTTTTTGCTTGCCTTTCCATAATTGCCATTTTCACATCATTTATATTGCACGGATATTAAGCTGCATGGAGGATGGCTGCTCACGGCAACCTAGCAAGATAATTCTTTCTCATAAAACTGTGTATAGATAAAGCCATTCCTGTTATTAAGCTCAATGCAATGTGACTGAGGATGCAAGAAATCAATTCAACCACTGCTGTGGAATAGTTTTAAGCGGAATTCTGACGGAAATGTCGCAGTAATTGTGCTCGGATCTACTGCATCTCACGCAATTGTGTTCCCGCTATGCTCAGGCGAAGGAGTTCCTGAAGGAGCAGGCGTGGAAGAACCACTTTACAGAGTTTGGAGAGGGAGTGTGTATGTACCGCACCGAGAAGACGAAGGACCTGGTCCTCAAGGGGATTCCGGAGAGCATGAGAGGAGAGCTCTGGCTGCTCTTCTCTGGTGAGCAGATGTTCAGAGAGGCGCACTGTGCATACAGAACTGCACCTAATGACACCACACCCTGCATACTAAGAGCTCACACTCATAACATCACATGGTGCATATTTTACACAGGTGTAATTCGTTTACAGACGCCCTGTTGACGTGTACACAATGTAAGAACAAAAATGTTGCAGCTTTTCTAAACACATGGTTTAATTATGACACGGTGTTCATAACCATTTAGATTATTAAAAGCCGAGTTTTTGCAGCGCGCTAAGTGTTTTGTTTGGGGGGGGGGGGGAACATTCAGGGGAGCGGCTTGTCTCGTGAGAATAGCTGGCTCACCTTTTTTTAAAGGTCAGCCCACTTTAAGCTTGAGCCGTCGTCGCTGCTGCTGCTAGCTTCAGGACTAACCGGAGTCCCTTCACTTTTATCAGCGGGTGGTTTTGTAGCCACATGCATGTGTTAGTTTCCACACGTGCTTGTGTTTTTAAACCCAAGCCATCAAACGGCAGCTGAATGGAAACTTTCCATGACTCCACAGGCGACCTGTGCCTTGTGACTGTCCTTCTATAACAACATGCTGCATCATATCCAGGTGTGCAGCTCCAGACATTCCTGTACACAGGCACAGTCACGCAGCGGCTTACACTCGTCCTCCACCTGAGCAGAGCTGTGGTTACAAACGACACGTCCCTCTCTCCCCAGTGACTCACTTATGACTGCTGCATCGTGATCACCTTAGTCAACCTTCCCTGCACCTTCTGGAAATAGTTTTGCTCGCACTAAAATATTTATGCTTTTTGTTGACCCAATTTGTGTCTTTTTTTAGAACAAAGGGTGTAAAAACTAGTTTGGTGAGCTTGAGTATGTAGAGCTGAGGAACACGTGGAGCGTGGACTGACGTGACGACATTCGCTCCAGGTTTTACTGCAGAGTTATTCACAGAACTAAAGTAAAGTTCAGTTAACCTGCGGACAGGCCTCTCAGGCGTGTAAAATGCCAAACGCCAGTACCATTGCAGTTGCAGCGCATGTTTTATTAACATTTTGTCTCAGTCATTTTGCGTTTCTTAGCCGTGTCAAGCAGCTCTGTAGGTCACTCTGTTGGTCAGTCCACAGAGTTTCTGCACCGTTTTGGCGGCCACAGTTTTCGCTCTGGGAGGATGACATTTAGCATGGAGGTCAAGTGTGTGTGAAGGTGTGTGTTTGTGTTCATGCCAATTGACTTTTTTTTATTTTTTTTTTATTACATACTATACTATGACTTTTTATGATGTAATATATTCCGATTATGCTTTATGGCTTATTATACTATGAAATTTTCATAGACCTTTTTGGTGACATATTTATGACATACTATAGTATAACTTTTATCATAGAATACTAAACTATACTTACATTTTTTTTTTACTTTTATTTATTGATTTTAAACTTTTTTTTAAATGTCATACTATACTACACCATTTTTTATGATTTTTTTTTTTTTTTTTTTTTTTTACATTTTGGATGATATACTAAGACTGTGGCTTTATAGGATATTTTTATTGTTTTGTAACTTGTGTAAATGAAGATAAAGCCCAAAGTGTTCAACACAAAGAAGAAAACATCTCTGAATGAATCAAATGATAACTTCAAAATGACAGAAAAAATGGACCATATACTCAAACAAGTGTCAAAACTGTTACTTTTAGTGAAGTTTCAACATTTTGCTCTGTGAATAAAATCAAAGGATAACATGTTAAAGTGGGAAAAAAAACACTTATTTTCAAGACATTTATTTGTTTCAAGACAAAGAAAACACAAAGACACACATATTTAATTTTTTTTTTTTATCAGATTTCAATATTTAATGCCCTCATCACAAAGATGTCACAATGGCTCTGATGGTTATGTTGGAGATCTGACGGAGAAGCTTTGAATCTGTTTCTCAAAGGGACGATCAACGAGATGGCCACCCACCCTGGGTACTATGAAGACCTGGTGGAGAAGTCGATGGGCAAATACAACCTGGCAACAGAGGAGATCGAGAGGGACCTGCACCGCTCTCTCCCTGAGCACCCGGCCTTTCAGAATGAGATGGGCATCGCTGCCCTCCGCAGGGTCCTCACAGCCTACGCATTCAGAAACCCCAACATCGGATACTGTCAGGTACACACTCTCGTTTGGATTTTGACATGGCGGGAACCTTGCAGTCCTCGACAATACTTGAATTTCTATTCTTCTCTGCTCCGACACCAAAGGCTATGAATATTGTGACATCAGTGTTGCTGCTCTACGCCAAAGAAGAGGAGGCTTTTTGGCTGCTTGTGGCGCTCTGCGAGAGGATGCTGCCGGACTACTACAACACTAGGGTTGTAGGTCAGTATGTGCGTTCTGTATTTAAGGGCGTTCGATTGACAGTTTTCTATTTGTTTAACCGCCTCCATTTTTTTTTTTTTTTTTTCTCCCCAGGAGCCCTAGTCGATCAGGGGGTGTTCGAGGAGCTCGCTCGCGAGTACGTTCCTCAGCTGTACGACTGCATGCAGGACCTCGGGGTCATCTCCACGATCTCGCTCTCCTGGTTCCTCACCCTCTTCCTCTCGGTCATGCCGTTCGAGAGCGCGGTGGTGGTGGTGGACTGCTTCTTCTACGACGGCATCAAGGTCATCTTTCAGCTGGCGCTCTCCGTGCTGCACGCCAACATCCACCAGCTGCTGGGCTGCAAGGACGATGGGGAGGCCATGACCGTACTGGGCAGGTAAGGCGAAAGGGACACAATATCTAGATAGTGAATATTTAGGGTATCCTTTTTTTAAAACCCTCATATAAAAAAATTTAAAAAAACCCGCCATTAATCAGATTTCTTTTTTTTTTAATATCCCGCAACCTTGAAAGATGATGATTTTGGTTCATCTCTTGTGTATTGTAGATACTTGGACAGTGTGACCAATAAGGACAGCACCCTCCCTCCCATCCCCCACCTGCACTCCTTACTGACGGACAATGGAGAACCGCATCCAGAGGTCGACATCTTCAAACTGGTCCGCAGCTCCTACGAGGTATTTAACCTGGATGATGACGAGCGTGTGTGTTGTCCTCCGTGGTTTTTAGTTTTGAGACATGCAGGGGGAAAATGGTACAAATCTGACAGTTATTGTCATTTGTTAAGTGTCTCGTAATGGAATTTTGTCTTCCATTTTCTTCTCGAGGAAGCTGTAAAGTTCCAGCTTTCAGTAAAATGCAGTATGTCTTCAGTTTATATGATTTTGAACTTGAATTTAAATGTAACTTTAAAAGTATCCAAGCTATCTCCTCCCAATTGCACAACTGTCTGCAGCCACTGTGAGAACAGAAGAATACAGGTCAACCAAGCTGTGGCATTAAAGTCTGTTTGTCCTTCTCCTTTTTGTCTCAGAAATTTGGTTCAATCCGTGCAGATGTGATTGAACAGATGCGTTTCAAACAGAGACTGAGGGTCATCCAAACCATCGAAGATACAACTAAGCGCAACGTGGTAAGAACCCACGGACTTACTCTTTAATACTGTAATTGGACAAATGTTCGTGCAGTCAGTGTATTTGCTACAATGTTGTTGTTTAACCATAGAAGGCAAAATGGCAACTTCAAAAAGACTCTTAGCTCTGCAGGTCAAATTACATTTGAGTTTTGAAACCCAATGAACGACATTCTTGTCATTATTAGATACTCTGCTCTCTCTTCACGCTTAACATTATTGTCGTTCTTCTATTTATACCTAATGTAATTGTATTATGTTTCAGGTCAGGACTATTGTAACAGAGACTGCCTTCAGCATTGACGAGCTGGAGGAGCTCTACGTGCTCTTCAAGGTGGGTTACAGCTCTCATATTCATGTCGTGGGACATTTGTGTTCCTCCAGCTCCCACTTACTGCTCAGCCACCATGCTAAAGGCGAAATATAAACAGGAAGTCAAACAGCCATTTGGTCTCCCCAGAGAAAATAAATAGTAGCCTGGGACCTTGACATTAGTGTTTCTCCTACTCTTGTGCCACAGGTCTGTGTATAAACACATGCTGAAGATTAATGTTCCACTTTAGTAATGACACTTCATAATAATTCAGATTATAAGATACTGTCAAAGTGTGCGTTGTATTTCTCAAACAGGGTTATTGTTTTTTTAGTTAAAGCCACACGTCTCTAAAATTGACCTCTTCTTGAAATGCAGTGTAAAAATTTAAAAAAAGCAGCTCTATCTTGTTGTTTTTACAGTCCGTTTTTAATATTTAAGTAAGTTATTCTCACACGCTTCCTCTCTTCAGGCGGAGCACCTGACCAGCTGTTACTGGGGCGGCAGCAGCAACCCCACAGAGCGTCACGACCCCAGCCTGCCGTACCTGGAACAGTACCGCATCGACATGGAGCAGTTCAAAGGCCTGTTCAACCTGCTGTTCCCCTGGGCCAACGGAGCCCACTCGGACCCCCTGGCTCTGCGCTTCTTCCATCTCCTTGATCAAAACGGAGACGCCCTCATCAATTTTCGGGAGTTCATCAACGGCCTGGGTAAGTAGATTTGAGCTTGTGTGTAAAATATTCTTCAGAAAATATGGTTTGCAACATCAGTTGACAATGGTCATGATTTTTTTTAATTTTTTATTATTGTGTATCCAAGCTGCTGTTCAGATGTTCAGTTCTCTGAAGTGTGTTGGTGTGTTTTTTATTTTTTAGGTGTCCTGTGTCACGGGGACCTCACTGAGAAGCTGAAGCTCCTCTACAAGATGCATGTGATACCTGGTGAGTGTGCATCCATGCAGTTCAGTAATCTCAGAGAGTCGTCCTGAGGACACCGCAGAAAATGTTTAATTTCGGTTGAGCAGGTTTACAGAAAAGAGGTGGCTGCGGGGAAAATGTTGACGAGAGAGAGAGAGATGTTGAGCTCTTTGTCTCCCTTCACTGGGCAATTCACCTTCTCAGGATTCACTTTGTCAGCATGCTTTTTTAAAAATGAGATTACTGACAGAAAATACAACTTTTAAAAGTACTCGCTGTATTTTAAATGCAGTCCTCAACTTAATGAATACTTAGGTTTGACTTTTATTAATATTTTTGACAAATTGATGAGCCTTCTATCGCATCATTTTTAATTTAAGATTTTTTTTAGAATGATTCATTGTTTCAAAGTCTAAAAAATTATATTAAAAAATCTTAATATCTTAATTAAAAAAAAATTTTTTAGAAAATTTTACATAAAATGACAAAGTGGTGCCTTTTTTTAAATGTTCCTATTTTCCCAGAAATCCCTCGTGAACCGGAAGAGCCCGACTCTGCCTTTGAGGCCACTCAGTACTTCTTTGAAGACATCACACCAGAAACGTCCATCGGTAAGAACCAAAGATCAACTTTTTCTTTTATGATGAATTTTGTGTTGCTTTGATTACATCCTTTCCATAAGCACACTATGCAGATGCACCATAATGATATAATATAATATAACCATAATAATATAATTATTATTAGAATTAATACTAATTCCTCCCATTGCATTGTAAAGATGCAGTACATGCACTTATCAAAAACAATTCAAATTCAAAAAAAGGGAGGGAAATTACATATATCCCTTCAATTTTTTTTAGCTCTTACATATTATCCCTTCAATTTTTTTTTTAGCAGAAAAGATCCAAGTTTTCTGTTGTGCTGTTTTTCTTGACGATGCTGCTATTTGTAAAATAAAAGACTTGGGGTTTCCATCGTGATATTTGCACAAGTGAAATCTGTTTTTGTGGTTAAGGGCCCGTCACGCGATCTGCTGGGGGAAAGTGTGGTTGTATTAACCTTGAAACTGCAGACACTGCGTGCAGCCTGCATTGTGCACACTGACACAAAAACAAATGTGTACACAAGTTAAATTATGCTCGCGCAAGCCTGCAGGGGCGTCCTGCGTTGAATATGCAGAAGAGAGAGAAACCGCCTCAAACGCTTTTTTGTTGATCTGAAAGCTGTTGTTTGGACAATAAAGCTTCCAGAAGGCACTGATGTTGTAATGTTGCACTACGTCCTGCCCTGAGTGTAGAGAAAAAGCCTAAATACAGTGTATACTGTATGAACAAAAACCTGCAGTATGTAGTTTGGAAGCAAGAAAATACAGTATGTGTTTAATATAATGTTCTTTATCTTCAAATTATAATGTATGCTGCTGAAAGTTCCAGCTAACGAATTGGATAATCTAAATTAGAGTAAGTCAGAATGAACAAAAACAACGATTAGAACAATGCAATATTGTGTGTGTGTATGTGTGTGTGTTGTATTTAAGTTGTAAAAGTTGAAAATCCTCAAAATTAACTCGCTTCCTCTAACTATTTGAATTGAACAAATGTTAATGTTTGAACCTTCCTCCTCAGGTCAGGACTCAAAGTGCAGAAGTGAGAGGGATGATGGCTTTGTCAGAGTTACATTTAAGACTGAAAAAGGTGAGCAGCATATTGCAAAAGGAATATAAACGCTCGAGTCTATGGATCTAACACAACACACTACATAGTCGCATTTGTCTGAAATGAGCGACACGATGTTAAGTCTCCATTTAAATGGCAAACCATCCAAGTGTGAAATTGCCTTTTAGTCTCAATTAGTAGCAAAAAAAACTCTTTATAAGACAAAATGTTATTGGCTGAAAATGTGCATGTGATTTTCATGGACTGAGCACGATTGATCGCGTTTGTAAAGTCATCCTTTCAATGGAAAAAGAAAAATCTTATTTCTTCCAGTTTGTCTGAAACATCACGGGATATAAATTAGGTTCAGCTCTACCCAATGTCGTAAAGTCTTTAATCGCGATGCAGAAATGAGTTGCCCATTCATGCTTGTTTTAAACCTAAATATGAGTCAATAACGCATTCTTTGAACATCTTACAGTGAAGAAACTGAACACTCCTGAATATCGGCATTACCTGAAACTGTGGAACCAGGAGACGAAATCTAAACTGGAAAACACAAAAGACCTCCCCAAGCTGAATCAGGTGAGACTTCCTCCTCTGTTATAGACCGTATGTGCAGGACAAACTCAGTAGTTGCATATTAAGGCAAACTGACCTTTTTTTTTTGTGTGTTTTCCTTTCCTCCAGAGCCAGTTTATCGAGCTTTGCAAGACCCTCTACAGCATGTTCAGCGAGGATATTGCAGAACAGGAGCTCTATCACGCCACAGCGACGGTCACCAGTCTGCTGCTGGAAATGGGAGAAGTGGGAAAGCTCTTCGCCTCCTCTTGCAGGAAGGTCAACAACATGGAGGGTAAATCGGAGCCGAGCGTGTGCAACGGAGACGCCACAAACCCCAAAGCCAGCCAGGAGGCCGCGCCCGACGACGTGTTCCAGCAGCGGGGCCAGGGTGACGGCTTTGCCTGCGCAGATCATGAGAACAAGTCAAGCCCCTGCGAGGAGGGGAAGGGGGACGAAGGGAGCGAGCTGCTGCTGCCACCTATGCAAGACATCAAGCTGGAGGACTCGTCCCCCAAAGACACCGGGACGTCCTCCGCCATGCTCATCTCGGATGATGAAACCAAAGATGACACTTCAATGTCATCTTACTCCGTTCTCAGCGCGGGCTCCCACGAGCTGGACGAGAAGCTGCAGTGCGAGGACATTGCGGACGACACAGTGCTGGTGCGCAGCGACCACGGCTCCAGCGGCGAGAGAAGTAACGCACGTCATGGCGGCGGCGGCGGCCCCTACGACAGAGGGGTGCCTCACAGCACGAGCATCGATAAAGACTGGGCCATCACGTTCGAGCAGTTCCTGGCCTCCGTGCTCACTGAGCAGGCCCTGGTGCACTATTTTGAGAAGCCAGTGGAGGTGGCGGCTCGTATAACTAACGCCAAAAATGTGCGTAAAGTCGGGCGCTCCCTGCTGTCATCAAGTGACTACGACATCTCGCTATCTGGCTGAGATTTCACACGCAGACTTTTTAAAAGGGAAACGCGGTCATCAGTCACTGTGTATAAACGTCTCGGTGACTTTTAGAGGACAATGAAGGTCGGCGTATGTGTACGATAGTTGAATGAATGTGATCAAAAAAAAATGTCTCTTTAGCGATGTATTTTACCAGATGTGAAAGACTTTTATTATATCAATCACTAGATGCAGGTCCAGCTGAGAGCGAGCAGGACATTAATAATAAGGTTTGCTCAGATGAAGTCGGTGTGTACATGTAGTAGCTGTACTTTATAAAACATTATGCATAGGTGTTAATATTGTAACCTCTAGTACTCTTAGGCTATGTAGACGTACGTGTCCACAGATACAGTACAGTTCTAAACTGGGATATCGATCGTCTACGTGCGATCACGGAACATATCTGGTCAAACTAAAGACGCTTCCTTTCTTTACGATTCCATTCGCTGTTAAGCACGAAACGTTTTCAGTTTCTCTTGGAATGACAATATTAGGATGGAAATGCAAAAACAAAGCTGTGAAAATTCAATGATTTTAAGTGAATTTTCCTGTATTATTGCATAAGGTGTCACTTGAGGTATTGATTGAAACTGGTCTGTTTGTCACACACACTATATATGACTTCCTGAACGTTCACTCCCAAAAATAATTATCCTAATAATTGATCCAGTGTGTTTTTTTTTTTTTACTCGAAAGAAAACCACTCGCACCAGATGTTTAAGGAAACCATGTGACAGCCGCTCACTACAAAATGCTGTTGAACGACAAGCCTGCACTTTCTTTATGTATACAACATAATGTGATCCACTAATATATTATGGCCTTTTTTTCTTTTCCTTTTTTTTAAACATGTTTTTAACCTTTTTTTTTTTGCTCTGTACATTTTTACGTTGCTGTTTTCAACTTGTTTTTATGTGAGTATTTTTATTTTTATTTTAATTGTCCCGGTGATTCCGGTGCATTGTGTATCACTCCATCTGATTAAAGTTACGCTATGATTGATTCGATGCTGCACAGTACAAAGCTTCAATCTTTTTCATTGACCTGATCAGAGAGCGTGCCACTATATGGCCCAGGACACAGAGCCTTACTGCCATCTAGTGGAAGAAATGTACGCTGACAATCGTCTATTTACTAAAGACATGATTTCTACCCTTAAAATATGATTCCACAGATAAAGAAATTGCGTCATCTTTTATGACCAGGTTTAACCTGATATTTACAAAACTTCAAATTGGTGCTTTACAGTAACTCAAAGTGACTGTCCGGACTTTAGACGAATCAGAAACATATTTTACTTATTATACTAAATGTAGTCTTTGGGTCACAAATGGATTAGTAAATGAGCTCAATACTTCTACCTCAGAAACTATATGCACGTCTATCTCGTCTACAGTGGTTGAATTTAACTAAGTACATTTACCCAAGTTTTGTTCTTATCTGTCTCTGTCTCTCTCTGTCTCTGTCTCTCTCTCTGTCTCTGTCTCTCTCTCTCTCTGTCTCTGTCTCTCTCTCTCTCTGTCTCTGTCTCT
>CALSBV010012195.1:2337308-2363154 GCA_943590825.1 Bovichtus diacanthus | reverse complement strand
AACTTGAACTAAGATTGGAACAGAGCGACATAATGAATGTCTTACTTTACATATAAGCTTTTTACCGAAAATATTATATTCGGATACATTTCAATTGGTAACTGTAATTGAATTACATATTTACGTTACTCCCCAACACTGTGCCTGGGTTACACACACACACAGAGACAGCTGATTGGGTAAGAAATCCACACACCCTCCCTGATAACAGTGCACATGTTGGTACAGAACACGTTGTATTTTCCACTCACAGTGCTGTAAATACAGTAGTTTATACAACATTTTATCTCAATCATTTATATTTCCCCATTCATAAAGTTATATAATCTTCTGACATGTTATATACTGCTCAGAACACAGGCCTCTGGTTGATCTCATTCACACTCTTCAGTTGTTTTGTCCACCATCTCTCCACAGACAATCTGCCGTGCCACTTCGTATCTGCGTTTGGTGCCGGCTTTGTCACCACGGTGATCGCTTCCCCAGTAGATGTGGTCAAAACTAGATACATGAACTCACCACCGGGCCAGTACAAGAGCGCCATCAACTGTGCCTGGACCATGATGACTAAAGAGGGGCCGACGGCTTTCTACAAAGGGTGAGCGCCTCCTGTCTGAGCCCTGCACACGCTCATTTGTACTTGAAAATATTTTACAAGCAATGCTGCATTTGTGGACCTATTTTCTTTAAATTTCCTTGTAAGTTTGTATTCAATTGCTCTTGTATAGTTTCTACTCCCATACTAGTTGTATATAGCTGTTATTTTATTTATTCTTATTTTTACTGCACTTTATTTGTACTTATTTCTGTCTTTGTGCTGCTGTAACGCCTGTATTTCTCCTCTGGGGATCAATAAGGTTTTATCTGATCTAATTTTCTTTTTTTCTGTAGATTTGTGCCCTCATTTCTGAGGTTGGGATCGTGGAACGTTGTGATGTTTGTCACATTCGAGCAAATCAAGAGAGGCATGATGGTCACAAAGAAGAGGATAGAGGACAGAAATTGAGATTCGGGTTTCAGAGTTTGACTGGAAAATCTGAAACTACCACTGGCTTGGAACGTCGATGAAGAAAAGTCATTTTACATTTGTTGTTTTACTCTATTTGTCTTGTGGTGACAAAGAAGAAAATCCTTTGTTGAAAAAGGAATATTTGACTTTATGTTGAACTGATATATAAAAGAAATGCAGTTCATTCTTTATATTTATCACTTTTCATTATGAACCCATTTGAAATGTAATGGGAGAGAACGGTGCTGACGTTTGTGTGAACCATCCTGTGGGAAGTTTGCACTTTACGATCTGTAAATCTAAATCTGCCAATTACACATTTGAGGCAGTTTACAGCAGTGCACATTTAAATAATACTGGTGCCCATAATAAAATGTCAAACAGGTTTATGTATAATCTAAATATATTTGACTTGTTTTACAGTGCATGTGCTTGCGTATTAACTTATGCCATCAATGCAAATCACACAAAACAAATTTCAAAACATTAGAATGTGTATTTAATAACTTCGAGTCAGATGTATGAATTATTACACAACTTCCTCAAAAGTAAATCACAGCATAAAAATAACAACAGGTAGTTAAAAATGCAGTCTTTAGACGTACAAATGTTTGAAAACGGAGCCAAACGACCATTTTGAGTTCCACATCACCTACATTACAGAATAAAGACGCCGTCAACGGGGACACATTAAAACATGCACAAATTTAGGACATAAAAAATCAAATTCCTGAGCGCGACAACTGTGAGAACACATAAGTCTTGCTTACATAAATACAAACAAGACAGCTACAAATATGGTAGTTAATCTCCTTTTTTTTTTTTTTTTTAAATAATCGGCTTATAACTGCAACATTTTGGCTGCCTGCTCACTGAAAGTGCTTCAATCTTCACAAAAGACCAACCTGTTATCTCTGCAGCAGCTCTCATTTGCCCATCACAAAAGGTTAACTCATCTCTGGAATGGTCATTTTTGAGGTATAAGCTGTTAGATTTGTGCCCCATTTTAAAAGCCTCAACTCGTACTGTAACAAGACTAATGAACTACAAAACCAAATATAAGAGGATTCATTTGTTCAAAACTTTGCGTGTCCAACCAGCTACAGTATGATCTTTGTTTTCAATGTTCAGCATCGCTTATGCTTCCTGTCTTCCTCTAAAAAGATTGATCAAAATAACGTCAGGGGCCATGGAGAGGGGAGGGAATATTTATGAATAATTAGTTTAGTTTAATTAGTTTTTAGAACGGACAGTTAATGTGAGGGTTACATCGGGATCCAGTAGATGTGTCTTGACTATGTTATGGAATTTCTCTCTGTACTGATTGAAGTGCATGATGCTTTCTGGTTCTTCTGCCACCCAGAATTTATCAAATTCATACGCCAGGTAACCTAGAAGCGAAGAAACACACATTTGAGAATTCTTCATAAAATACAGACACTTTCTACACTAGAAAATGTAGTTTTGCATTTTTCTAGCCGATACAAAGACAATGAAAGATGTGGAACAATAAAACAATTATTAGATTGTTTTTACTCACAGTATAGCTGATGAAAGTGCCGGAGCTCAGGTGTGCCCAGTACTGTGTTGTAGAAATGGGGTTTCAAAGCACCGCTCTTCAGGAGGCTGTAGGCCATCTCCGTCAAGTTGATCCCAACGATGGCATATGAATACCTGAAATATGAGATCAAGCTTTTGTCACAATACTGACAAAGAAAATATGCAGATATTAATACATGTATGAATGTCTCTTACCCTAGTTTAGGATGGTTTGCATGAGACAACACCTGACGAGCCTCCTCTGTGTAGTTTTCACTGAAAAAACTAACAAAAACATAATAATTATTCATTAATAATTATATCAAATGAGATCATGTTCAATAATCGGAACCATTTAAAAAGGGACTACATTAGCCGCTACTAGCATAACACACCTGAATCTCGAACCGAACTGTCGGGGGTTGAGATGCATTGTGGGTAATGTAGGTGGCAACTTTTAATTTAAAAATAAAATAATAATTTTTTATGTATTTTTTTAACGAAAAATGTGTGGAATAAAAAAGATCATATCTCTGGTTGTACAGCGACAATTTTGATTCTGTTCTGGATCCGACATCGTTATAGGAGTGCAATGCTAAATTGGTGGAGTAGTCTTAAAAGAAATTCAACATGCTTATTTTTATTTTTTTATGGTGAATGTTTTATTTAAAAAATGCTGATGTTTTTTCATTAAATGCATCTTTTGTAAACTAAATGAATGAATCGTTATCTGCGTGGGTAGTATAGACTTGAATGATCTGATAAAGGCACAATTATCAACTGTTTGTCCATGCATTCTAGTTTATGGACTCTTCAGTGTTTTGTTATGGTTATAGCTATAACTGCCTCTTGTAATACCAAAACATAATATAATATTTAATATTATATTCTGTTCAGAACTTCTTGAGAAGTGACGGTATGTTACGTTATAGGCTACTAGACTGAGGTGTAAACACACATGCATGACTCCAGACAGATAAACCATTAACAGTGAAGTCTCACTGTACATGTGGCCGGTTTAATTTTTAGACAAGGTTTTGAAAAGGCATCTTTTTCCAAGTATATGGTTCTAAATATGGCACTCATTGTGTGTGTGCAAATCATCTAAACAAAGAAAATAGATGATGCGATTACGTATTTGGACACATATTACTACTTCGCAGGTTAAAAACCTCTATTATAGTGATAATAACGTATGCAATAACTTTTCCGGCAGTTTTGCTCGGTTTAATGTAGGATACAAGAAAGAAATCCAGCTGACTGACTTCAGTTAATGATTCAATTTTCAGGCTCCTATTGACACACAGCTGTAAAATAAGATTGGTTTGCTTGGTCAGCTTTCTGCATCTGTGCCCTGTCTCAGGTTCCTTATGTTTAGTTGCTTTTGTTAGTTTTATTTATTTACTGTGCTTTGCAACAAGGTAACTCAGGTAAGACTGCACAGAAGAGGACGAAGCTTCTAAAATAATGTACACGCTACAAAAGATTTATATCAATAATCCAAATTCATTGCGCTGCTGTGTTTTGATGGGAATTAATCTAAGTCAGAAAGTTATTTGCATCATAGATAAAAAATAAACAGTGACAGTGTCCAGACAGTGGATGGTAATGTAGTTAGTAAATGTCTCATTGCTAGTCATTAGGACTCACACAAGGTTGATTAGGCCCAGCAGGCCCATTCCTCTGAAGTCAGTCTTGGGGTCATCTCCTTGAAATCCAATGTCTCCCCACTGTTTGGTTATCCTCGACTCCAGTTTCACTGTCGGCATCAGCAGGTCCCACAGCTGGGAGTACAAATAATTCTGGGGTTACACATTTCATTTGTACCGAGTTACAGGTACAATGATTTTGTAGATAATGTTTTGGATTCATAATCAATTCTTTCTAAACTGTAGTCTAATTTGTGCTATTTGATTGCGCCGTCTAACTCAAAATAAAAATAGTTTTTCCTAAAGCCTCAACTGCTTCAGCTGCCTTTATGTTAGCAGGGCAAGTTAGTTCATGGTATTATAATAATCATAATTGAGAACTTATTGTTTATTTAAGAAAGTTTACAAATGTGAAAAATATGTTAAAGTATAATTTGCCTAAAAGTCAAAGATCACTCTGTGAATAGTCCAGATACATTATCACTAGATATTAAAACAGGAAGATACAGGTGGGATTGAAGATTAAATCAATTGTGAATATTGTGAAATAAATGAGGTGGAGAATTCAATTAATTTTATTCTACATTGTTCTTTATATCATGATTCACGACAAATACTATTTTGAAAAGGTTCCTGATTTAGATTTAATCGGTATTGAGGATGGAGCTTTAATTAAATACCTTTTTGATAATGATTTAGCATTTTCTGAATATCTTTCTAAAGCATGGAATAGGAGGAGAAAAGTAACATATGATCAATTCATAAGATATACGTTTTATATTGATTGCTATTGGTTTATGAATTAGATTATTAGGTTTTCCCATTGTGGCCGATCTTCCTGGAGGTTATTGTCTATGTTGTTATTAGTTAATGTGTCTTAATAATCCTATGAGGGATCGGTTATGTAAATTACCAGACACGAAAATAAAAGATTCATTCATTCATGGTATCCATTGAAAATGATGCGTCTGTCAATCAAAACAAAACATCTGAACAACTGGATCCAGAAGCAGGAAGTCCCACCTTTAACAACATGGCCTCATGTTCTTCATTCTCCGAGTTGAAGACTTCCTTTCTCAAGTCTTCCACAGATATATACAAGCTGCTGGTTCCTGTTATCTGTAACAGACAGATGTGTAGGCTTTCCTTGAACCTAAACAGATAGAGAGATTAAACAAATAATTAATACATTAATACATTTATTTATTAAAAAATTGTTGGTGACAAGCAGCATCAAAATAAGTGATAAGAAGTAACCTTACAGTGGATCTTTCTGGGGTTTGACATTCTTCTCTTTCATAATTTGATCCACACATTGCTCTAAATTATCCTTGTTGGTTTCCAAAGCTCCTCTTAAAACCTATAATGGAGAAAAGCACAGGAGAGGAGGCGGTAGTCACAGAGAAGTAAAGATACAGAGAGCGACCAGACAGAAAATTGGAACAGTGTCTGGTATATAATCTATGCTGTCAGCAAGAGTGAAAAAAAAAAAAAAAAAACCTTTCAAAGTCAACCTCAAAAACAATGAAATAGATGACACAGCACTTCTGTTTCTACATTGAATGGACTGTTGATCGGGAAAATGCTTACCTAGCTATAAATGACAAGTAGAGTCAACTCATCTAAGCTGGGCAAGTGTATTGACAGATAAGGACTGATTACGCTCACAGGACATGTCTTTATTGGAGTTCACACATCAAAACAGATAATGAACAGGTCAGTAGTAAAGCAAGGTGTGTTTCCTTTACACTTCTCTGAGGGCCATCATGGTTTTAACATATATTGTTCAGGCGTCTCTCTCTCACATCTGCCGTGAGATTATTGTCCAAATCTACAAAAAGGGATCACATTACCCCAATCCTGGTTCGTCTTAATACCGGCTCCCTACACACACCGTTTGTCTTCAAAGCCCCAAATGGTTGCTCATAATATTTCGGAAATTCTGACCCCATCAACCTTGTTAAGGGCTTCAAAGATTGCTTGCCATCCCACAGTTCAGACTCAAACAAACAAACAAAAAAAACAGCTTCTCATGTGTCTTTAAGAAATTACATTTTTGCATTTTGATTAAGTAATTATGGTTATGTTTGACTGTCTACATCAGTGGTTCTCAACCACTTGGATTGAAGTTACATAATAACATTTCTAAATAATAATAAAAAATATTAAAAGAATTGCTTGTTGTTTTTACCTTCAATTGCCCTAATACACCTAATGTACCCAGGGAGCAAAAAAAGCCATGTAAATAGAAATGTTATTCAGGAGTGTTAAACAAATGCAACGGTAAGAAGTTTGAGATTCAAACTTTAATTGGTGTTAAACACAGCAGCTAGAAATGCAAAACAATTTGCACTCTTAAGTGTTCCAACGGAAAACGAGCAGCCTTCAAAGGAACAAGTCTGAGCAAGGATTCCTCTTAACTTTAAAAAGAAAAAAGCTAACTTTCTTTCACAGTTAGTGTGTGTGAGCCCTGCGCTTGGTGTTTTAATGCTTGCATTAATGCTTTTGAGCAGTGAGCAGCTGAGGGGGAAGGCGCTGTTTCTATTTTTTTTCAAGCAGCACTTTATCACTCAGCAAAATAAAAGTCTAAAAACACACAAATTAAAATTTACACATACAAGGACTTTGCCTCGCTCTTTTTTTCAAATCTCTGATTTAACAACATAGCATAGCCTATAAAACAGGGGTTCTCAAACTTTTTCAGACCAAGGACCACTTAACCAATAAAAAAAACACTAGACCACCTAACTCCACAAATATCCAAAAACAATAGGCCTGCTTACCCTCCAACAGTATATTACAAATGACAGGCTAATATTGAGCTTTATGTGACCTTCTCTACATCGCTCGTTCACACATCAACAATACAAATACATCTACAGATTCTACAAGCATTTCATTCATATGTGATCTAAACGGTAAATGCTGATAGATTTTACACATCATATGAAACGACTACATTTATTACTTAGTTTATGTCCGAGCAAACAGACTTGCTTAAGAAAATTAAGTTTTTTTTTTACATCCAAGCTTTTTTGATGAAAATTAAAGTTTTTTTCACTTCCAAGCTTTTTCCATGAAAATTTTTTTGTATTTTTTCACATCCAAGCTTTTTTCATGAAAATTAAGGGGTTTTTTTGACCTCCAACTTTTTTCAGGAAAATTAAGTTTTTTTTCAAAAACAATTTCTCTTCATGAAAATCAAGTATTTTGAGATCCAAGCTTTTTTCATGAAAATATTTAGTATTTTTTCACATTCAAGCTTTTTTTTCAAGAAAATTAAGTTTTTTTTCACTTCCAAGCTTTTTTCATGAAAATTAAGTTTTTTTTCCCACATAAACCATTTTTACTTTTTTTTTGCTATTGTTCTGCAAGGTTGTGCTAAAGTGATGCATTTGTTTTTCAGGCTAAATAAAATGAACTTTAACTTGAAAATAAAATTATATTAATAGTCATATTGAAAGCTATTCATAAACCACAAATACTGAGGCTGGCACTGGAAATTAACCAGAAGCAATCCTTGGTATAAGAAACAAAACCATCCCTATAACCCATTATCTACTATAAAAAAAAAACCAGAGAGTTCACATTTTCTTACCTTGTTTTTTGATGAGCGGAGAGAATATTCTGGAACAAGAAACAAGAGCCAGTTTAATATAATGTAATATAATGTATACTAAGCAGGAAAAGTAAATCAGATTTGGGATGATTTTAATTCACCTGCTTTTGTTGTCCTTGTTGCCCCAGGCCTGTATCCACATATTCTCTGCAGCTCACATTTCCCTGTTGCCTGTCTGATGAACCACTTCAGCCAGTATCTCAGGAAGGATGTGTAGACATACTGCCAGATGTACCCAAGCATCTTCTACGACATGGACAGAGAAAAAGACATCGGTCACTTTCAAGCGGAAAACTCTGACAAGCAGAGAAATTCGACTCCTGCATCAGGGGTAATTGGCAGCCAACTGGCAATTTTTATTCTAGGGTGCAAGAAATGTCCTCTCAAGCTATGGTTGAGCAAACTACTTGGCAGAATGAAGTACAAAGTTAACACGTGATCAAAGCCAATGAACCGTTAAACTCTCATGCAAGTTGAGCGTCATATTAGTTGTTAGTTGAGTAAAAAGAACAACATTTGTAGTGGTGTAGAAGATTGAAGTGCCATAACATATAACTACTCAAGTACATCAACCTCTAAACTGTATTTAAGTACAGTGTTTGAGTACATGCACTTTTGACCCCTGACTCACGACACTCAGCACAATGCCATTGTGATGAATAGGACTGAAACGTTAGTGTGTCATTGTGACAATAGCCACCGAGTTGTTGAGACAATTATTCGCGTTACAAACGAGATAATCATTCATTATTTCGTGTACGAGAGACTCAGCCGCTTGGCACTATTACAAAACCTACAATGAGACGGATCATGTTAATGTGAAATGAACAGCTAACGGGAGAATGCTAGCTAGCAGCCAAAACAATAGCATTGTGGTAGCTAGCATTAGCGCTTATGCTAACTTCATAGAAACGTGACCATTCAGTTTAAATTAAGCGACAAAGATACGACTATTTTAGTGGCGCTTTAGCAAACAGTATACATACGTGTTAGCAAAATGATATCTAGCTAGGTATGACTTTAATAAACTAACTGAGCCAACTAGCTTCAAAACTCACAGATGACAGGCAGGTTCAAACAACAGGTTGTCATTGTATTCGCCGAACTGTTAGCAAATGTTAGCTTTGTTAACCTAAATTAGGTTGCGTCAGATGCATTTGTGTACTTAATAATATTTACGACAAGCAAGAGGATTAAGTTAATCTTACCCTTCTGCCGCAAAGACAAAGATATACCCAAACTTGTCTTCACTTGCAGCTATCAACCGTTTGGGTGGTAAGTAAACGTTAGCTACGTTTCTCTTGTCAACAGTCTGGCTCTGGTGCGTTCAAGTTCTGACCAGACACACGGCCGTTCACAAGTAATAACACGCACCAGGGAAATTAAAGATTTCTGGATGGCATGCACACTTACATTTAACCATCACATTTACATTCCTGTAAATGTTTTTGGTAAGTGGATGATTTTAAATTTCTGCCAACAAATAGCCACACACTCCGAGAAACTTTGGATTAAGTTTTGCGTTATTGCTAATTTACTTGACGCCTGTGAACACAGCACACACCACGCCAGTCTGTCAGTGACAGTCTGTTTTCAACGCTGCTGCAGCGGCGGCCGCTGTCCAAACATGACTGCTGTCTGCACCACTGCTACAGAGGAATACTGACAAATATCTCGCACAAATACTGTTTTTAAAGCCTTAAACTCATTACAATACAGTGTACGTGTAAAGATGTATGCACTAAATAGTGTGTATGTTCTTGAGATGTGTGTAGCTCTTAACATGGTGAATGGCGTGTGATTGATTTGCTTTTTACATTCTTAGGCTTATATTTGCATGTGTGTTCTTATTTTATTTATTTATTTTATTATTGGGATGTCTGGTCTTGATGCAGCAATTTCCCTTTCGCCAAGACAATTTTTATCCCATGGAAGACAATAAAAGTAACCTTAACCTTAACATTACTGACCTGCTAAATCCATATTCTGCCCCATCCTAACCCATCTGCCTCGACTGGAAAGCACTTTGGGTCAACTCTTGTTTTTAAGTGGACTATATTCAATGACTGACTCATGATGACTTAAATTCCTCATTACAGAGAAACAGAAACTGACTGTAACTGAGTTGAAATTATAGTCTGCAGATAAACTTGGTTTTGACTAACAGATCCCAGTTTAGCCAAGATTTGGTCTTTCCCAATTTAACCACAAGATGATGCCAGATCCACAATATGACTGTGTAAAGATTAAATTGATAACATCTTTTTAAAAATCATTTGGCTTTAAGTCTTCTGTATTCCATACAGATACCATTTATATAGAGTTTTACACTTTCTGTGCCATAATGTCTAGCCACTGTTTAAAAAAAGTTGCAGCAGGCCACACAGCCTTATCATTAAATTACATTTCTTTTCACCAACTGTGTCAGCAAGGAGCAAGTTTGGCATATCAGCAATTCATGCGGCATATATCCTGACTTTCTCAGCAATGGTGCACTTGACTGTAATTAATTTGCGGTCTAACTTCTCACCTAATCAGTCCCTCTGGGCTTTTAAAAGGCAGGAGGTCTATCCCATACAATTACTGCATTTCAAGAGGAGCTCCTATCTCAGACCCGGGGATATATTTGAAAACTGCATCTCCAAAGTAACCACTTACATTATAATAAGCGCCTAGCCCATGGGTCAAGTGAGGCAGTAGCCAGTGATGCTGACATTAATATCAGTTATAAAAGCTTTTTTTATTGTACCACAGGTATGTTTGAACAATAATCAAATGTGTAATTTAATAGAGACTTTGAATGTTGTTGTTGTCTCTCTCTTGTCCACCTTCAGGGGCGTGACTGATCAGGCAGTATAACACATGGGCACTGTCAGCTGACATAAAGGAACTGTTAGAACTTGCCCAATTGAAACACATTTCTGAAGACCTGTCTCCATTTTTCTCTCGTAGATGGATTAGATGTCCAACTTGTGTTTGTTTACAGTTTGCAACCTTTACTTTTTCTTTTGCGTTCGCTGGCGGACTACAGCCATTTAAGGCGTAGCCTAACCCGCCATCTTCTGATGAAACTAACCAAGTTTATTCACTCAAACCAGTTGATGGAATTGCGCTTAATTTCGCTTTTTAAAATTAGATTTTTTTGAAAGTTTACTTAAAATTCCATTGAATCCTGCATCAGGTTTGCCAATTGAATAGAAACAACTATTGTGTAAGATCCTTCCAAAATGCACACGTTTTTAACAAAAAGGATTCTTACTTGTTCTGCTCTGTAGTCACTATAGTTTTAGGGTACTGTCAAGGTATAGGAGACAAATGCATTGGAAATGTAATCTCAAAATGGAGGTTAAACAAACTTCCTGAATCATACGACAGGCAAGTTTCAAAACCCTCGGTCCAAACAGGCAAACTCATCCAAAGGGGTTATGCAGACAATCATCAGTCCATGGATCAGGTACAAGTTACCAGAGGATCGACATGATCAGTTGTTATCCTTCGCATGTGGACAGTTTAGCCTCCGGAGAAATGTTTCCAACGTTGGAAAAATGACCTTAATGATGTTATCAAGGCAGACAGTTAAAAGAAAATAGTGTTGACTGTCGGTAAGCATCTAAGGCAACTACCAATGCTGTTGTTTTTTTCTAGTCAGGAAAGTCTCAATCAAACACATTCACTGCACACCTGAAGAGAACCCATTATTTTCTAATATGTATGGTAGAGAGTGACGACTCACAGAGAGGTCCCTCTAATTGTCTTTCATGATATGATAATGGTGTGCGTTGAAACTCCATGCCAGTTTTGGAGCCACCGGTCTAGACACGCCACTTTCCACCTTTGACAATTACTGAGTGTACTTTTTTTTATTTTTTTTTACCATATCCAGTGATGACTTAGTTTTAATGGGAAGTATTATTTAAACTTACAGTTTACAGGCATGGAATCAGTTATGTTTATCTTATCACAATTTCATTACATTTATCAATGCAACCTTTTTGTCCTCATAAATCCTTTTTATAGCAGCTGTCCTGTCGTGCACAAATTCCAAATAGTTGGATCTGAAATCACATGAAAGTCAGCTAAACTGAAGTAGCTGCATCTTTGAGAGAGCAGGATAATTCATGACACCAAGCTTCACCTACTGTAAACGTCCTGATTTATAAAACTGATTTATTTAGCAGACCACCCAGTAAAATGTCTTCATCTTCAAAAGTGCAGTTTGCAATGTAAAGACACCTGAAACATAACCTGGTATTCCCCTTCAAACAGAAACACACTGCACACAACACGCATCTCTTCTCATAAATCCACGTATGAATGATGCAAGAAAAAAAGACGCATCAAAATAAACGACACATCCTCTTGGAATATTACAGGCTGCCTGAGCAGACTCATTGTGCTGCTCGGATCTAAAAGTAATTAAGTGCAAGTGAGGCTCCTATGGGTGCCTGCGGCTGATACAGCATTGCCTCCATCCTCAACCCCCCCCCCCCCCCATTCATCCCTTCATCTAGGTTTACTCTGCTGCACCACGTTGCTTGCGCTGGACCTCTTCACTCTGGGATGACACACACACCACGAGAGGTCCATTTTGTAAAAGGTCCACTTTTTCTAGGCGTGAGGCAACAAGAGCATCCACCGGTCGGACCGCGGTGACTCATTGCGCACGGCCAGTCATTCAGGGGGCTTGAATTTTGCGCTTCGTCTTGGAGGATCGATACCTCTAATATTGTGGCGGAAGGCGTGGCTTGGTGTCACCGACACAGGGCTGGTTTTCCATATTCATTTCCAGTGTTTAGCCTCATCTCACTGAAACGGACGCGCAAACGGCACCCCCGAGGAACGAGCGGGACATAAAGCGTCTCTCAAGGTAAGCCCCCACCCCCCCCTCCTCTTCTCATTAGACTGCGTTTACCTTCCTATCAGATGTTGAATTTGTCCGCAAGGTCATATCAAATCAGCAGATATCAGTGGCCTCTGGGATGTTGGGGTGGGACAGGACTGCAAATGTAGGCTACAGTACATGACATAGAGCTTAATTGGCCCGAATAGGACGTGTGCATCACTTTAACGTGTGTAACGCTGTGGACGATTTCACATTCTGCTCACACTCTGTTGTTTCTGAACTGCTGCAGGCAAAAGACACAGGGGCGTTTTAACATTTTTTTTTTTTTTTTTTGAATAAACAGACGGGGTATGCTTTCCATAAATATTTGCACTTTGACAACAGACACGCAGATGCACACACAAATGGGCTACACTTGCCCATGACTCAAAACAGGAGCCTAGTATTGTGTTTTATTCAAGTCACACTTAGAAATGATTCTTTCATGTGCATTAAGAGACGTTATTCTTTATTCTTGAGTAATCTAGACACGAATATGACCTGATCTGTGTGAAATGTATTATGTTTGTTGTTGTGGAGGCCTGTGATGATGCTTGTTGCTGTGAGAATGGGAATAACTGAAAAGACAGGGCTGGGTTTAACCTTACTTTCATTCAAATGAGCTGCACATTTTGCGGAATGGATTATCATCTGTAATGTCACTGAAATGGAAAGGGCCAACTTGCTCCCTGTGGCCCACTGCATTATCAATTGGTAGTTACTTCCTCCTCTTTGGATGAAGCCTATTGGCTGTATGATTAAAGGCTAGCTCCCTGTGCAATTAATTTGTCTGACTCCAAAGGATCAGATACTTCAGACCTGTGCTGAGTGCTGGCACATTACTTGCAGAATTGGCTCAAATGCTTTTTACACTTTTAGGAGACAGACTGAGCTGAAGTCATTCATCAGGTCTGGGATGAAGAGATGTGTGAAACTAAAAGTGAAATGCTCAGAATGTATGCTAGCGATATTGCTAGATAAAAGACGATCTTAAGACATGTTATTTTAAGCTTTCGAACTTTTTCTGTTTATATTTCACTAAAATACTGGGTGACAGAAAAATGGAGTTAAACAGGCAACACTTTAAGTGTTTGGCATAGAATTTCAAAGAATCCTTGATTTAAACAGTATATTACCAGTACTATGAAATGTGCAATTCATAGTACAACACAGTAGTGAATAATTTAACTGATACAACAACAAGATCACAGGGTGAGCAACACAAGAGGGGGTCACAGCTGTACAGTTATACCAGTTATACTTGTCCTACTTATACTGTAACACTGATTATTATGGTTATTTATTCAAACTTTAGATGAGAACTGTTGAATAAGAAAACACAGAAATTAGACATTTTGAAACCAGATAAAACTGTTGGACTCCACTCGATGTGAAAAATCCACAATTTTCAATTAGAACCACCCTGTCCTTATCTGTGAGCACTTTTTATCCTACATATATCAAAGTCTTATTTCTATACTTTACTTCTAAGTTTGTAAACTTTGCTTTGCTCTGACAGACTTTCTGCATGATTCTCAGGGGATTACCCCTAGTTATTATTATTATTATTATTATTATTATTATTATTTTATTTATTTTATTTATTTTATTTATTTTATTTATTTTATTTATTTTATTTTTTGTTATTTGTACCATTGGCTTAAACAATTTGAATTTGAAATTTATTTAGCTTCTGTAATACATTCAAATTAAAAGATAAAAAGTTTCTACAATTATTTGAATCATGTTTTAAGTGAAGTACCGGTAAGCTTCTTATTACAAGCAACTTTTAAAGAGCATGCAGAAACAGAAAAGACAGAAAAAAACATCTAAATACATTTACAGTAACTTATCAACATTCACCATCACAATTCAAAGAAACTTCTTGAAAAGACATAGTTGCACAGACTCCACGTTACTAAGATAAGAGTATTGTTTTTATAATTGTATGTTATGATTAATTTGATCATTAGGCTTGGAGTCACATATATTATTCTTAATTCAAAGCAGTAGTTGAATTAGGCAAATGTGGGCATTGATTGTTCTGGTGCCTTTGTTCCAACAATGATTATTATAAATGCATGTTAATGACTGCTCAAAGAAACCTGGAATTCAATTTACATAATAGTCATCTTGGCCTGGACTACCATGTGAGTCTGGTCTGATTATTTTTTGAATAATCAATCATTGAAAAGTGAAGCTCAATCATTAAACAAAAACTAAGTTTTCTATTTTCCTCCTTTTAGGGAATCACACAGTGACCGATATTGTGCATCTGTTTTCATCCTTGGATTACAACAACATTTAAAGACTTAAACAGTGAATCCGGCATGGGAACTAACCCAAAAAGGACAGTGACAGTCCAGATGGTGCCTCAGCTGGCTGTGGTGGACACGCTGGGCAATAAGGAGCCTAATGCCAACTGGGCGAAAGAGCCCAACCTCAAACTCTCTCAGGTTAGTCCAAAACCAACCCTCACATCTCCTGACCACAAACAGGATAACTCATCTTTGACTGCTTCTCTCGCTAATACCATCACACAAACCCAAAAGACAGATTCCAAGGGAGGCGATCTAGTCAGCAGCACTGTGTCAGACAAACCAATACCAACTAATGGAAACAAGACAAAGTCAGAGCTTGTTACAGGTGCAGACCAACAGACGCAAGACCTGACTCTGACAGGCCAAGGTGTGGGTGAGGCAGAAGGCGACCAGAGGGATTCTAACGCTAATATCAAAATGTTAAGCCCGGCTGATGAAAAGGATAACTGCAAGGCCGATGTGTCGCCTGCTCTTTCAGCGTCAAAGGTCGACCAGCAGACCAATGACTGCAGAATAAAAGAACCAAGTGCAGCAGAGGCGGAATGTGCAAAGCTGACATCCTCAGCACGAGAGGACAGTAATAAAAATGTTTCTCCAAATAATAAAAATCTTAACAACGCCTGTGAATCAAGGCATAAAGCATCTGAACCGCAACACGATAATAAAGGGAGTATTTCAGCTCCCAAAAATAAGGACACAGCTGCACCACAGAAACTTCAAGAGACTGATCATATGCATAGCAGCTCACAAAGCTCTGTGAGTCTGCAAGAGACTCTCAAAGCCAAACAAAGCATGGAAACTACTGCAGCTCCTCTTTGCTCCACTACCCCTCTGTCCAAGAGCAAAGATGCAGAGGCCGGGTTTACTAACAAGACTTCAAGTTCAACACATCCAGAGAAGGATATGCCACCAGTAAAGAAACCACAAGTCTCCTCAGATAAACACCAGCCTTCTCAGAAGGACTCCTCCACTCTGCCCCAGGCTTCACAAAGCGTGCGGGCAGATGTGCAGGTGTCTGAGGAAGCCGTCCAGACCGACGCAGCTGTCTCTGAAGGGCAGCAGCAGCCGCACGGCAAGCTGTACAGGGAGGCTTCGACGATGACCTTATCCCCGTCATCCACCCCGGTCAAGACGTGTCATGATATGGAGGTGCAGGCGGTGGCGAACACGTGCAGCAAGGCTGTGGCCACAAGTCCGAGTCTGCTGCCTTTCGCTGTGCCTCGCAGGCCGAGTGGTGGTGCAGTCCCCAAGGAGGCGACGCAGAGCCTGGCTATAGTCTACCAGGTCGACGGGGGTGTGGGACTACCTCAGATGAGCTTGAGCTCTCTATCCGCCTCTACTGATCCGAGGTCAGAGAGACTCACTGTTGAGGCGGAGATGTGCCCCAACCAAAATGCCGGCGTGGTTTCGCACTCAGAAACTTTGTCCCAGCAGCAAGACAAAAGGCTCGGAGCGAAGCCTAAAGACCCCGGCTCAGCTCTCTGCAACACCCAGCCAGTTTATCAAATCAATATTGAACACAGCAACCACAAGGAGCAAGGAGAAACAGGTAAATCCCAGAATAAAACAGGTGTTCAGAAATCTGCTGCGAAAACAGCCACTGCTGAAGCTCCCTCTCTTAAATCAGGAACAGTAGCAGAGACAGCCAGTGCTACCAAGTCTGGATCTGCTGACAGTAACAATGCTGCTGTTAGAACCAAGCCCAGTCAGGCCCTGCCAACAACAACGGCAACAAAAAACACGTCAAAGCCAGATCTAACAAAAAAAAAAGCAGAAAGTCCTAAACAAAAGGCTAAAGCTGGAGGTAAAGCCTCGAAGAAGGAGACAAAGTCGGGCAAACACAAGTTGGAAACGGAGAGAAAGAAAGACGAGGACCAGAAGCAGAAAGAAAAGAGCATTCATGATGTCGTGTGGGACGAACAGGGGATGACTTGGGAGGTCTACGGGGCTTCTGTGGACCCAGAATCTCTTGGTTTTGCCATTCAGAGCCACTTGCAGTGCAAAATCAAGGAGCAAGAGAGGAAACTGATCGTCCAGACCTCCATCCGGAAGTCAGTCTCTAATGCGGACTCACCGGGCCATGGTAAGAAGAACAAAAGGAGGCAGCAGAACATTTTCAGGTCAATGCTGCAAAACGTCAGACGGCCCAACTGCTGCGTGCGTCCCCCTCCCTCCTCCGTCCTGGAGTAGCACAGTGCAGAGGTAGCCAATGTCAAACTCCTCCCTTTTTCCTAGAGGTCAAAATGTTTGTCCTCGCCTCGTCATGATTGCAATGCCAAGCGAAAGCATTAATGGGACGACGATCCCTGTAAGTAAGTAAGTAAGTAAGTAAAGTATACTGGAATGTTGTAGCATAAAGAGTCAAACTATTTGTGATGTTTGTGATCAAAGAAGGTAGGAAATAGAAATAAAAATATGAACAACCCCAAGACTTATTTTCTAGAAATAGATATTATAAAAAGAGAGAAAACTTCTAACCGTTTTAAATAACAGAGGCAATAATAGTGAAACGCATGTATAAGTTAGAATGGCAGTTGTGTGACCTAAAGTGAAGTCCAGACCTTCACAGTAAAAGGCACTGATCACGGGATAGACATATTACTTACTGTCAGAATATTTGTGCTAATATAACCAACATCTCATTGCATTTGGTGCATTTGGTATATGTTTTTGAGATGTTTTTGGGGCCCTATATTTATAAGATTGCTGTATTTTCTTTTCATGCACATTTATTTTTAGTGAGTGATTATGTTGTGCAAAAAAAGGGACTGTATGCATACATGCGCTGATTATTCTCTGTTCTTCTTTGGTTTTCTATTAAAACAAAACAAAACAAAAAAGTTGAGCTTTACATTATTCTTCATTTAGCATCCCTGTTCTGATTATTTTCAAGTTTATCTAAAAAGAAATTAAACCGGTATTAAAAAAAAAAGATAAATCAATAACTCAAGATTAGATAGCATTTGTGTGTGTGTGTGTGTGTGTGTGTGTGTGTGTGTGTGTGTGTGTGTGCGTGCCAAGTGCTCATGTCAGGGGATGTGAAAGCAGCTGGAAACATCAACGCAGTCCACAGGAGATGTAAGAGAGTGACAGACTGCAGCTGAGAGTAAAGGTACAGTAGGTTGTAGACTGCGCTGTGTAAATTAGTGTCACACTTAATGAGACGGTTTCTGATCTCCAACGAGGCCATGGAGTTTGTTCAAAGGCTAGTTAGCTCCCAACTATTTCCTTTTGATATGATTTACAAGATTTGCATGCTGGCCGAGACAGAAAGATTGTATAATCAATGCAAGCTTTTACATGAATGCATCAATTAGCATTGCTTAGTTTTGTGCGAACAGAAGATCTACAAGTAGAAAACAGAGAAAACATTCAGTGCACTTCTGTAAAGCAGTTGTATCAGAGAGGGACAGCAGAGAAACAATCTCGGGGATTTTTCTAAGAAAAGATGTAGTGTTTAGGGCATTGCCGTCTGAATCAGAGATAAGACTCTGAGCAGATCGTTTGGAGTTAGTGCATAGTCATAATAGAGACGATTAATCCTTAATGAAAAGGGAATGAAAATTGTCATTGTATAATAATTGTGTAATAGTTGCCACCATAAACGCAGAATCTGAGATCGTCCGCTCATCTAATTTAATTAAAGTTTCCAGGTTAATTGTTGGGCTTTTTTTTGAGTTGTGATGTTCCTATCATGGGATTTCCAAATGGCACCATCCAGTGCAATAACATTATTATAACATTTTAATGTAATACTTTTGTTTTCAAACTAAAACACTTCATACTCGGAGGAATGTTTCCAGAAAACTATTTATGAACACTTCCTTTCAGTGTGAATTTCCCGTTCTGACCGGTGAAGCGCTGATTTCAGGCGACTGCTGTTATTGTCTTAACAAGCATGTCACTTCCTGTTAATATCAGGATGTGATAGCATGGGGGGGGGGGGAAGTCCTCTATATTCATAGTCTCTGTCACAGCCTCTAAAGAACATCGCAGACTGAAGTGCCTCTTTAAGCCTTTTCTTTATCCACCAGGATCAGAGGACACAGCCACTGAGTTGTTGGTGCGTCTCATCCTACACGTTCAGATTTGTGTCAGAACAAGATGCTGCAAATGTTTCTGGAAGCACCAATGACCTCCATGACCTCTTTTATATACTCCTATTTAATGCATGTCTTATCCTACAGAGCTGATGGAAGGGTGCCAAACTGACATCACTAATCTGTGGAGTCATATTAAATAAATTCAGCCTCAGGTAGATTGATGTCTTTCCCTCCTCCTCCTCCTCCTCCTCCTCCTCCTGAGGTCAGTTTCCCTGTTACACATCGACTCTGTCCCTTTCTCTGTGCCCAGCCACCAGATTCTGCCCCCCCCCCAGCTTTAATTAGCTTCTGTTTCAATCTTTAATAGTCCCCTACTCACTGTGCCGTTATGCCTGGTCCCCATTTGGAAGTGCAGATTAGATTCGGCCACAGGCGGTGCTTAGCGCAGAGGGAGATTTATTCCAATGACAGGGAACATGGAGCGGGATTTCAAAGGCATATGGACATATAGGCTACCACCCACTGCTATAGCTACCAGAGGACAGCATTCAACTTGCTTTCAATATTCACCTCGCTGGCTGTTCTCCATGCCCTCCTTTGGTATTTTAATTAGCATATACCTTGGGCACATATCTGCACTCTGTATATTCTTATATGGGAAGAAATATCCTGCAGTGCAGCACACACACACACACATAGTGTAAGTCATAGAGTTGCACTGGGTTTGAATTGGGCATTCAAAGAAAAGGCTGGACTTTCAAACTAATGTATTTCAATTGGAAGTATCTTTTGTGGGCGAACAACGTTTTTTTTTTCAGTCAGTCAGCACGATATTCGGGACTCGGGAGCCCAGAAGCTGTATTGATTTTTCCATTTTTTTCTCATATAAAATACAGAAAGATAAGATAAAGAGTAGCAATAGAATCTAAAAATGGAAACATCAATTATGACATAAAAAAAAGTGAATATCATCTCTTAAACCATAATAAATATAATCAAAAGACCGACATTATACAATTAAAATAAAGAAATAAAAACAAGGATATTGTGATTAAATGTTGAGTAAAGTAACAGTTATAGTTTAAAAAAAAGAAGAGAGAGAAAAGAACTGAAAGATATTTCTAATAGAAATACATTACGTTTGAGATTTGTGCTGTTATCACGAAAAAATTTTTAAATCTATACACGAACCAATAGATTACATTTTGTGTCTATTTCACAATCTGCCCTGAGACTGGGTTGGACTGCGATCAATACATTTTGCTGTTTTCATGGGATTTGTTGACAAAAAAAAAAAGATATCCTTCAGCTCAAATGCCATAAAACAAAGAAACATTTCTTCAAAAATAAAAGTACATGTACATGTTGTCAGTTAATACTAACTGATTGATTGCAAGTCTCGTAATTGTCTGTTTTGTTTAGCCGTAATGATCCTAAAATAAGTGACTTTGAAAAGCTCCACCTCACCATTAATGCTCTATGTTTTCTGTCTCCACTATACGATTAGTAGTAATGCCATAATTATTCATGCCAAAAATCTGTCGCAACTTAACATTGAAGTGTAGAGTCATGTTTCCATTTGGTAATTAAAATTTTTTAGTATCAAAGTACAAAACTTATAACTTCTAACAATGCGCTGTTAGAAACGTTGGAGATTAAATTAATATCTTTGAAACATGACAGTAGTGACGGCTCAGCACTAATACCCAGCTTGGGAGCGAAATAGTAATCTCTCAAGTGTTACCATTTAACAAGGAAACTCCCAGGCTGTGTCAGAAGCTAAAATTAAAGACTGATAGTCCGTGACAAGCAGCGGGAGCCCCCTGTTACAGCCCAAGGGCCTCCCCTGACTCACGCTGAGATAAAGAAAATAATGATACTATACTCTGGGCGAGCAGACTTGCTGTGGGGAAACATGTGGTGCGAGGCCTTGATGTAAAATGTGCAAAATATTTACTTTAACTGTGACTGCAACTTAAACTGTTATTGTAACTGTTATTTCTAAAAAAAAAAAAAAAAAGAGAAATCATGCATTATTTTTCTATATGTGCGTTTACAAGGTCGAGCATTGTCCAGTTTGATCTAATTGCTAAAAATGTTCACGTGAAATGAATCTGTGCGTAAGGGCGAGCATTTCACCTGGAGATCTCGATCCTAAATCAAGTTCATGGGAGGCTATGTTATTCTACGGTTGTAAAGTTCTTAATGTTTGAGGGTACTTTGAGACACCAAACGAGGTATTCTTGGGTGGGAAAGATTAGACACTCTCTTGCTCTGACTCATTATTCACTATCTGGATGTCAGTGCGACGTCTCAGAGTGTAAACACTCACCATGTAGCATCCTCGGATTCTGGGGGGAATTCAGGGCAGCAGCAGCAGCATTTTTGAACTATAATTGAAGTCCCACAGATAAGTCGCTGTCCTGGTATTGGGGATTTGAGATCTGCTTGCAGTGACCCAGTTAGCTTCATAAACACATTAGCTTCTTCAGCTTTCATAGAAACCCTGCAGATGCTACAGCACTTGGACCGAAGCCATTACGGTTATCCAGACCATCGTCATCATAAAATCCATCAACAGATCACGTGTGGCAATATTAGATCGTGTGTTTTTTATCATGGGAGTGAGTGTTAATTACTATTTACAGATCATATTTTGGAGATTGCGGAGTGGGTAATTAGGGTTTGCTGGTGTTGCCAGTTAGTTCTGCAGAACCCAGGCTTCAAAACAGCTCGGGAGATTCAACAGCTGACTGGTAGAAACTTTGTTAACGTTTCCATTTTCAAAACATTTCTGTGCAGTTTTTAATGATGGTTTTTCATCTTCTGTGTTTACTGTCTCTCACTGGGCATCCCCCTTTCAATTCCCCACATCCCATTTTCTCTCCAAGCCTCCATTTCTCTCTTTGTCGCAGACGCTCCTCTCTGTCTTTGACGATGATATCATAATGATGCCCGGTAACAGTGAGGTGATTAAAGCTTCTGCTGGCCTCTACTCTGCAGAATATTTCCCATAAAATGGTGGACTACCGCTCCTCTCCCCCTATGTATCCTCGTATTATATCAGCCAGATAGCGTGGAGTGAGGCTCGTCCTCCTGATGGCCGCTCTGTTCCCGGTGGAATATGTGGCCTACATTTGTTTGTAGTGCAGCCATTGTGAGTGTGTTCCTTTGTCAAACAATTTCAGTTTTCTGCAGCATACCCCCCACTTGTGTTTCCTCAAACATTGACTGTTTAGTCTTTTCTTCCGTCTGCATGTCCTTCCCTTCCTCTCCTCTGTTTTCTCTCACATGCTGTACGTGTATCAAGCTTTTTAGAGCTCATCATTGATTGCTTACCATTCAGCTCACAAGCACATGCCCTTGTAACCTTTATAATGGCGCATATGTGTGCACAAGATGCACGTTTGACAAAAGCACACACACACACACACAGACACACACACACACAGACACACACACACACAGACACACACATACAGTATATACACAAAGGTCACCTTCCCTGGCTTCATTAGAGACTGCTTTATTATGGCTGACAGATGTGTCCATAAATCATAGGTCCCCTGGTGGAGCGAGAAGATCCAAAACAAACTGATGTACTGTACGTGTAACACAGTGGGAAAGGGAAGATAGAGGAGATAGATAGAAAGAGAGACATAAAACTATACACACGTACATCAATTTAAAGTGGCTAATGACAATGTCTTCAATAGGTTTCTACCATCACACTGCCTTAAAGAATTATTTCGCCGCCTCCGTGGAGAGATAAACAGCTTTTGTCACATCACTGCCTTTTGTCACAGAGAGAAAATGGAAGGAACGTCTTTATCTTTGGAGGAAAATGAAGTGTTGAAGAGGAAAGACGGACAGATTGCTGCTTCAGATTCTAATATACCCAAAGTGAGTCTGATAAAAGCCAATCAAGCGTTTTTGTACGGAGATTCAGCGCGAGACGAAGATCCTCCCTGTGAAACTCATTACCTCTGACCTCGGTGCTTTTGTTGCAACACGGCTTGTGTTACTCTGCATTGTCTGCATCCCTGCAGGGGAAGTTAATCCTCCTTTTTTTTTCCTTCTTTTTTACCGCGACAGGCAGAGAAACAAACTCTTTTATATTTGTAAAAGAAACACTTTGGATAGACATTACAGCGATGAAAACTCTTGTTGATCTAAGAGCCGGTCGAGTCCTTACATTGGTCACCTGTCAGTTTTCGTTATTATTTCGTACTTGTATGTTTTAATTGACAATGGATAATGAATAGTGTAACAATGCAGAATATAGTGAGTTTCAGCTCATTGTTTAGCTGTTCGCCCCTCAATTTCACTGTTTTGGTTCACTCTCACTGCTTTCATAGTGTCTTTTCAGACGCATCATTCAGCAGTTTTCAGTGAAAAAGCTCTACAAAAAACCCCTGTATACTACCTGCTCAGCACCACGCAGCAGAGACACAATTAGCGATAACTGACTGACTGACTGACTGACTGATAAAACAGTGTTTTAAAGCCTTCTCCACACTGTCTAGGTTAAAGCTTTGGGGATGATCAAACCTTTAATAATGTATCGTTTTGTTGGCCAGAAAGTAGTTGAATGTTCAATTTTTAATTGAAAAATGTAATCCCAAGGTTGCTTAAAGCCACAAATTCACAAAAAAAAGTTAACAAAAAAACCCCACTGAGGGCATAAACTCAGCATCAGTATCCTCCCAATCGCTGGTCAAGGCCTTTTGCTGGTTTTAAATCTGACGACTATCAATAAATTTAACGCTTCGTGTTGATGTAATGAAAGAGCTATAAATAAAACATTCAGTCATCAGTTTTTAAGATAATGAATTTGCTGCTTACAGCTGAGAAAAAAGCTGCTCAACTGTGGTGAGCATTAAGAATAAGAGACACTGCGGTGGATTTACAAACTGCAGTGTGACTAAAAGAAAAACTAATTGAAAAGAACTTAAAATTCTGTCTTGTCGCAAAATGTTACTGTCAACCACTCTCTCTCTTATTTCTTCAGCACCCTTCATTGTCATCTTTAAAGAATGCGGACACACTTTCCGCTCTGTTTCTTGACACTGACAGGAATTGTCACGTCAATAATTAGATCTTGTGACATATTTCAGAGGAGTAGTAATCACATTGAACATCTAAAACCAGGTTTTCTGTGCCACAAGCCTTTTATCTTATATTTCAGTCAGTTCCTCTGAAAGATATCCTGATGACCTTTTTGATTGGAACACCATTTCCATCGAAACTTATTAACTTGTCTTCGTGATATCGTATTATTTATGGCTCTTCACAGCCACCCACTGTGAGCATGCTGTAAAACCACATCTGAAGGAGCTCAAGGTTCGTCTGTGGTGTCAGAGTTCAGATAATGTTGATAATAAGCTGGTGAACTGTTGGACGCGGCACAGTTTGGTGCATCTTCTACGGTGTGAGGAAGATGGACGTGGAGAAGGGTCATCGTCGGTCCAGTGGTATGAGTACCCTGGAAAAATGTCTGATATTTCTCTTCGTGGCCATGACCGCCGCCTGCATCGGCCTTGCTGTCGTCTACTTCACTGAGAAAAATGACTCTTCTACTCATGCAGAAGGTGAGTGTGTATACTTGGAGAAGGCATTGTTTTCTATTTCAATACTAACGTGTATCTGAGTTCATTTAAATACTTTTTTTTTTTTTTCTTTGTCGCCCCTTTTGCATTCATTATGGAGGAGACATTGCATATGAAAACTCAAGTAACTGAAATATCGCGTCGACATCACGCATCAGCATCTATTCACCATGGTTCCCAGGCTACTTTTGAAATCCTTGAAAGTTTGTGAATTTGAGGGGGAAAAAACAAAGCTTTGAAAGTTTTTAAAATAGACATAAATAGACATGGGTCATTGAAAGTGCTTGATGTTATATATTTTTTTGCAAGAATAGATATTGAAGTTGTTTTGATAGTTTTTTTTTTCCGTGTTGTTTTGCTGTGCTGTGCATCACTGTGACACAGCACAATTGAAAGGTGTTCACACATTCAAGTCTCTCTTTTTAATCGTTGTCTGTGAGCTTCTGTAAAGTCTGACAGTCTCCTATATTAGAAGTGTTGTAGCAGTAATTCATCTTGATCTGTGTCTCACACTATGCTGTGTTGGGTCCTTGAATTTGAGGGAATTTGACTGGGAAAGTCCTTGAAAAGTCTTTGCATTTGATGTTTAATGTGGGGACTCACTTATGCATTATACATGCACACACATTTACATTCGCATAGTGACATGTAATCAAATACAAAAATAAATGCTGTGAATAATACAGAAAATAATAATGTATCCCCGGGAGAACCCAAAATAAGCACATTGGTGTGTTATGTCCTAGCCAAAACCTTGAAATATAATAAATAATTATAACTTTCCCTTTTTTTACACCCGCCTCCCTCCCCAGCGACCTGAGTTTATACAGCTAATATTTCCCTTATCTTTTTGTGTTTATTTTTCCCCTCTTAAATATCGATACAGGAGATACAGAAACTAATGTGTGTTAAAGCGTTAAATCTCTTCTGTTTATTTGCCTATTTTTAAGTGCATATTCCTTCTCAGATTAGATCATCAATAAGTATTAACCTTGCAGTTATACAGTCAAAAGATAATTATATGACAGTATTGTAATGGTTAACATTTCACAAGAAGAAATAGAACAACATGTTTATATTAGAGGTTTTCATTGCCTCATTACCTCCTCCGTATCCAGATGTGGTGTAATAGATAGATAGATAGATAGATAGATAGATAGATAGATAGATAGATA
>CALSBV010012195.1:2312811-2333583 GCA_943590825.1 Bovichtus diacanthus | reverse complement strand
GATGGATGGATGGATGGATAGATGAAAGGATGGATGGATGGATAGAATCGAATAGAATACTTAAGATCACAAACACACTAACACGTGAACATAAACACACCCGCTCTTTCAGCCTGCAGTGGCAGATTTGATGTCATGCCCAAATCAGCCGCCCATCCAGCCGTGGACAGGCTCATCTCGTGAGCCACGCAGCCCTGCTGCTCCACTGCACACTGCTCCACTTACAATAACACTCAGTCTCAAATTCATCATCCTGGTACTTTGCAAGGAAACACTTTACATTGTTAATATTCATTGTACTAAATGAATGCCAAGTAAACAACTTTAGATATTTTAATATTAAGTAATATCATAAATAGCAGCTATAACTTCAAATAGCATATGACACAACAGGGTCCTGGACATGGACACCCCTCCAACATAGGGCAAGACACCCACAATGAAACAAAACCATTTTTGGTCTTTTTGAGATCGTTTTGTGTCTATTTGGGGTCATTTTGTGACACTTTGCGTTAATTTTGTGTCTCTTTATGGTCATTTTGTGTCACTGCGGCCATCTCGTGACACTTTGCGGTAATTTTGTGTTACTTTGTGGTCGTTTTGTGTCTCTTTGTGGTCGTTTTGCGTCTCTTTGTGGTTGTTTGATAGACTTTCCATCAAGAAATGTTTACAGTCAGAGGTTCTGATACTAGGCCTGGCCACCTGTCTGGCCCCGACACTGAAATCAGCAGCTTCATGATATTTCTGCGATATTCTGTTTTGAAAAAAAACCCTTTCTTTTCATTGCAGAGGAATAGGGTATGCAGAATTGTACTGTCTCTTTTAACATCATTTGTTTGGTATTTGTAGGTAAATACTGTGGCTACACCAAACCGAAAACGCTGGTGTCACTTACAAACTACCTGACGGTGTACTTTGACACCAATGACAGAAAAACAGACCAAGGATTCAAGGCTCATTACAAAGCTGTGGCTCCAGAGCTCGCACCAGGTAAGAAGATGAGTGAAAATCCATTTCAGTAAGAAAATTGCCTTGGATCTGACATAATGTTGTCTGTCTTTGTAAGCACGTATATGATTGACCTAGAAAGCAAATGTTATAGAAATGAGTGCTGGATGAAGAGAGAAGTGGGAGAGGGGAAATGAAAAGGTGTCTGTGTGGGGGGGGGATATCCTTGAAGTGTTTTTGGATCTAAAATGCCCTCCATCCCTCCTGCCAGAAATAGCCGGAGCTGGTGGCTTTCTCCAAGGTGACCAGGGGGATCTGATGACCCCCGGCTTCCCAGAGCAGAACTACCAGAATGGAGCACTTTACCAGGTACACACATGGGCAATGATGTACACTACAATACTGTAAAAGCATATTTACTTTTTTACATTTGTTTTATCTGAGATCGTTAGGTTGTAGTACATCATACTGCATAGTGTGCAACAGAATTGAAATACATGTTTTACTGAGAAAATACATTACCATAAACATTTATTCTCTTGTTGAACTATTTTGTTACTTTTGTTTCCCTTAAAACTGCTATAATTGATGTTGTCACTTTACATAATTGATCACATGACTACATGTATGTGAAAGAAGTCCATCGTAGTGGCGAACCCACAGAGAATTAAAACCCGACTCTGCAGCTCCCTTTAGCGTTTGAGCGTCTTTCAGCTTGTTTTTATTTATTTATTTTGAAGTTGGAATATCGAAGGTTTCACTGTTCTTCCTATTCTTGACAACATTGCTTGAATGCTAGATATGCTTGTAGTTGGATTTTTTTTTTTACTTTGCATACACCAAGGTATAGACCCTGATTCCAGTTTTTATGGCATGCACAAAACAGTTAACAATCATAATAATAAATCATTGTAATGAATAAAAACATTAGTGTGTAACAGATGATACATAAAGAAAGAAAGGAAGAAAAATGTGTGTGTGTGTATATATATATATATATATATATATATATAAAGATAATTATTAATAAAACACACTGTATATATATCAAAAAAGAGGAAAGTATAGTGTGTATATGATTGGATTGTTGCAGTACATAACAATCTGTTGGGAGGTTTTCATTCTGGGGAAAAGGAGGTCAGACTCTTAACATAAGTGATCACAGCCAATTACTGTAAAATGTGTCGGTCGAACCCCGTATGGAGATTTTGATCTTTTCCAAATCCAAAAAAGACATTATATTACTCAGCCATAAAGGAGGTGATGAAGGCAGCGGATTTTTCCATCTTGAAAGTATTCTCCAACGGACTATCAGAGGGGTAAAGGTGATTACATTCGCTTGCTTTAAGGATATATTTTTGCCAGCTTCAGGTTTATCAAATATAACAATCTGTGGGGATGGATCTATCACTTGTTCTTATATTATTGATTTCCATGACCAAAACATACGAGTGAGATTACAAGGAGCAATGTTGTGTTTTTAATTTAATTTAAGGGTTACCTTTTGTTAACATTTGGCCTGTTCCTTTAATAAAGTTCATTGATGCAGTGTATTCAGGTTTTAAACTGCTGTCACCTATTAAAATTCAAAAAGGATCGATTTAGAGAGAGAAACAGATGAGTTACAAAGGGGTTTTTTTTTGTGAATTGCTTGTGCAAATGAATAGCAAATCAACACCAAGAAGATATCCCGAATATTATACCACGACATATTACATTTACCATAACGTTGCACACAGTGTGTTAGTATTGATTTCCCTGTGTGTTTCTAAACAAACCGAAATATTTCAGATTAGCGTCTTAAAGTAAAATCCATTAGCTACGGATCTCAACGCAGTCATCTTGGCTGCTTTTGTGGTCTTGATCGGTGATCAATGCATCTAATTAAATTACAGTCAATTTTAATGTCAAGGTTTGCACGCTGGGTTTAGCCGGGGAGTCATATGGTGTCATTTGGCTGCCAACATGATTTCATCTAGCTTTGCTTTAGCTTGACAGGTCGCCACCTGGCCAAAACAAGAGCACAATCAGTGATAAAATGAGTTATCATTTCACAAAATGCAGCTCACGTTGCAACCATGAGGTTTAAAAGGGTAAATTATCTGGGGAACTCCAACTATGCAGTAAATGATCGTGTGTGTGTTTGTGTGTGTGTGTGTTTGTACTTTATTTCTATGTTGCATCAGTGGAGAATCACGGTGCCTGAAGGCGAGAGGGTTCGACTGACGTTTACTTCCTTTGACCTGGTGCCTGAGATCTGTGGAGACTTTGTTCAGGTCTACGACGGCCACGAGGCCGGCTCGTCCTCATTCAGTAAGCATGACTTTAGTAATGTTTCCAGTATGCAGTGAGGACTAAAAGCTTCTGAGGAACATAAATGTGCTTTGCATGTATGGCATTAACAGAGGTTTTTATAATATACCGCAATATTTTTCACACATCTGCACAGATTATGTCAAAACTGGGTGATTGTAATGCAAAGGGATACGACAGAATTTCAGAAAAGACTGCGGCTTTTGTTCAACATTAGCAATGTCAACTATGCTGGAATCCATGAATAAAAGATGAGCTCAATTAAAAGTTTGAGACGTTGTGGAATGAGGTTTTGGAGTCTATTTTAAACTTAATGAAAGAAAGTCTGTCTGTATAGACTTCAGCATTGATTAATTGTCAATTATCTAAATAGAAATGTGGGGATGTTGCTGTTATTGTGCAAGCCTCTGTGATTATTTGTCACTTTTGAACTCTTATATGCATATCATCCATCGCAGGTAAATTCTGTGGGGGGACGATGCCAGAGCCAGTGGAGTCCAGCGGTAACACAATGGTGGTCCGCTTCAAAACGGACAACAGTTTGACTTCTAAAGGATTCACAGCGACTTACACTAAGACCAGCCTTCCACCTGTTGTTACCTCCACCACACCCAAACCCACAACCACCTCACAAACCTCTCCGTCTCCCACGACTCCTGGTAAGCATTCGCTCCGAACTTGTCTGTTTACTTCTCCCTCTTGTACACTTAAAATAAATCACCCATATTTACTCATAATTCAATGACACAGTTCGATTCAATTGACTTCATTTTAAGCCAACGTACCCTTTATTTCTATCTCTATTTTGATTTAAATTGTAATTAGGGGTGTTGCGATATACCAATATTTACAATTACTGTAATATTTAGTAAAAAGTAAAATATTGACATCATGTTAATAATACACATATGATAATATCCTGTTAATAACCCAACACCTCCTAAATGGTTAAATACTCTCTCTCTACCTCCCTACATTTGTTGTTTTGAGTGTAATTAATTTGCCAAAAAAGTGACACAATAAACAAACTTAGATGATAGCATTTTGATTTTCTTATTTTCTGTAGATATCGCGATAATAATTGTGAATTATTTTGTGCACGATGATTGTAAATTAGACAACCGTGGCGGCCCTAGTCAACAACGTCAATATCGATGTTGCTGAACCAGCTTCCCAAGAAAAATTGTCCCTCATTTTTTTTGTTGACCTTATCAGACCTTTCCATCTCTTGAATGCTAATACTGATACACAATAAACTATAATGTCATTATCTACACATGATCAACGAGGGTTGTTTCCTGGCCAAGGGGAGCTTGTTGATGAACCTTAAATATCTGTTATGCGTCGCCGTGCAGTTTTCCCTGCAGCTCTAATCAAGTGACAGCTACCAAATAAGGATGAATGCAAGTATCTCTGTGCGTAGGAGTGGGGAGATCCCCCTGGAGGTTTATCTATTCATCACTGTACTAAAACTATTGGCAGACAGACCCGTTCTCTCCAGTCATTAATTAAGGTACTACATAATGAACTTGTTAATGGGGCAGTTTTGAATCACAACAAGCTGGCCCCCATCAGTTGGAAGAAGAAAAAAAACCAAGAGAAAGAAATCTATTACATGGAGCTCAGGCGCACAGAAAACACAACTTTTGTTGTCTGTTATTGAGCAGGAGGTGACGGTCCAGTAATCCTTCAGGGGCGTAAGGGAGTGATCCATTCCTTGGGTTTCCCAAATCCATACCCTGCTCATCTAAATAGCTCCTGGAAGATTTCTGTGCCCAAAGGATTCCTGGTGAAACTGCAGATCACTGACATGGCCATCACAGGAGAGATTGGACAATGCAAGGAGGACAAACTGGTCATCTCAGATAATTACAGCACATTAGGTGAGCCATAACTCAATCTGTTACTCGTTTACATTAATCACACTGATTTATATTTTTTTGTTTGCTTATATTGATTCATGTTTTACAAGTTTCACATTCTGCATATCTGTGTGCCTTTAACTTACTGTTTTCAGTCCCAAATGCATCTCAGATCATCTTAGAAAATCTTTGCTTTTTTTGGCTTTCGGATTCCTATCTGTATCTTGTGAGCCAGCCACTGTGGAGAAAAGGTTATAAACTCCCCTCCTTCTTGCATTTCAAATTTGGGTCGTCAGCAATCGGCTTTCGGTCTGACGACAATTTTGCCTCTGTGGGCAATGGTCAATATTTTAAATGATTTCATTATATACAGTCCACTTTGCAACTTGAGATGCAAGAATTGAGTTGCAGTTGAGAGACTACAGCTAATATATACAAACATATGAATGAAGATAAATAAATTAAAAACAACTAATAAAATATTTCACAATGCCTACAGGTTCTGCATTTATATGCAGATGCTGTAAAAATGCCTCAATATTATAATATAACTAAATATGAGGACTTTGACTTGTGTGTTGTTGCACCTTGCCAGAATAACAAGCTCAGTATCTGCCACCCTGCTGTAAAACAGTTGATTAGGATCTTCTTTGCTAAGAGCCCAGCCAACTATACATGACCTCTCTTCATTATTCACTTCAGTTGCTGCAGTGAGGGTGATACAGCTTTATCTATTGCTGAGTTCTCAAGGACTAAAGCGCTGAGGTACACGCACATATAGATACTGTAGGTGATGCGAGTGGTGCGTCCTGTTATTTCAGGGGGTTTGTGTTTACTCGAGAAATACAGAGAGAAATGAAAAGCAGGAAAAAGGTCTGTTTTGGAAAGTCTAAAAAATCTTTAGCTCGAAAGATCCCTTAAAGCAGGACTGTGTAATTTATAAATGAAGAAATAACACAATATTCCTTTTGCTAAAAGTTTTTTAATTCTTAAGCAATGAAATACGTCGTATTTCATAGCACTAGAGCCTCTCTTGGTCTGGTTTCACCAGTAGCTAATAGTGGATAATGTTACCTAAGAAGTAGATTTAGCTGCTCCAATAGCAACAGCAACCTGCATTTTAATCAAGTGGCAACATCCGAGCCTGAAAAGTGGAGCCAATGCTGAAGTGCCTTGAACCTGCATTCTCTCTAAGAGCCAGCAGGGGGTGACTCCACTGGTTGCAAAAAAGAAGTCCAAATGTATAGAAGTCTATGAGAAAATGACACCACTTCTCACTTGATTATTACCTCAGTACATTTTTCTTAATGATTTTATGGTCTCAATTGCTAGCTTCAGTTTTTCTTCAATACAGCATGGTGTTCATTTTGTAAATTATGGTGTCGTTAGTTCGCGCAAAATAGATGATGAAGCAGGGTATGCTTTAGGGCGTGGCTACCTTGCGATTGACAAGTTGCTACCACGGTTCTCTCCGGTTTGGGTTCCCTCCGTGTTTTTCTATTACAACTTTAACCCTTTCACAGTGCGTTTTCAGTTCATGAAAGTTAATTGTTGCATTTTAGTCGCCTAAAAATGTTTAGTTGTACTTAGCTCCACCCTCTCATGTCACTTCTGGTTCCCAAAAACCAAGATGGTGACCGCCAAAATGCCAAACTCAAGGCTTCAAAACAATGGGTGACGTCCACTCACATATTATGATTTTAATAGCATTAAATGTCTGCAAGAAACATTACCGGTTCATGCTATATTCTGTGTTCACGTGCTCTTGGTTCTGCAGTGTTTTTCATCAGATATTGTGTGCCATAACTGATGAAACAGACAGTAAAGTCACCTTCATTTGTCAGTGTTTCCACATCCCCATCCATCAACAAGTAACACTCTCAGTGCACTCAGCCTCACACTTACAATGGGGCTTACAGTATTTACCACTCTCCTCTTATCCGTCTTTGCACCATCCCTCACCACCGTGCTTCCTCTCCCTTAGGCACGCACTGTGGCCACCTCCTTCCCCCCTTGGTGGTCAGTGCCAGTGACACGATATCTGTCACCTTCCAGTCCGACAGTCGCCTCACAGACCGAGGATTCTCTGCCAGGTGGGAAGCGGTGTATCCTGAGGATATTGCAGGTACCGAGGACTGACACATACACACACACATTAGTGCGCGGAACACACACAGAGATACAGACAGGAACACACTCACACCTGAGGCGCACGGTGCTGAAGCAGCTCAACACCTTATTAAGACTAATCATAAAATAGCTCACTTCTCTGTCACATATTTACAAGTACAGGTCAGAGTAAAGTGTTGAGCATAAAATCTTTATCTTTATGATGATTATCAGGCACGAAAATGACTTGAGACCCAATGTACAGAGGTGAAAGAAAGACTTTACCTAGTAAATATAAAGACTTTTAAAGTAGCAATACAACAGTGCAGAAATACTCCATTGCAAGAAAAAGTCCTGCTTTTTACTAAGATAAAAATGCATAACGATTATCAGCTAAATGCATTTTGTGTATCAAAAGTAACATTTTCTAATTTTACAGAATGGAACTAAAATAGTTTAATGTTACATGCATTATCATGTAAGCAGCACTTGATGGTCAAGATGCAGATGATTTCTAACTCTTATATACAGTACAGTTAGATTTTTACACTAAGATTAATGTATAACAATACCAGTCATATTGTCATGTTGTATGAGCTGAGTATTTTGTAAGTAAAATATTTATCGTCAAATATATATATTTATATGTATATATAAATATATACAGTATATCATCAACAAATACATTTGAATTTGATAGGGATGATGCAATTTAACCTAGTTGATGTGCTGCACAGAGATTTTATTGCTAATTTTCAACTCTTGTCCCTAGTAGGGCAGTGTCATTTTCTTATATATTGTAAAACCAACAATATACTACAAATATAGAAATACAATAAAATAGACATCACACAATACACACACCACAATGCAGCAATACCAATACAAATACACCATTAATTGGTCATTTACAGTCAATTTGTTTTAAATTGCTTTTATGCAGAACTTAAATGAGTAAAAGTTTATATTAGCAGATGAAGCTTATACTTTAGCATGAACCTCTGTTTACTTTTTGTCATGATGAGATCTACCCCTCAAAACTCTCTTTTCAGTTTACAGGCAGATACTGTAGCTTGTCTACACTTATCTAATTACGATCAGGCATCGATCACTCCCTTTTCCTCTTTCAGAAATCCAGGGCTGTGGCATTTCTTCCAAAGAGGAAACAGGAGTAATTAAGTCCCACAACTGGCCTATGAACTACAAAGCTAACACCGAGTGCATGTGGAACATCGCTTTGCCTTTGGGGAAAAAAATCACACTTACGTTCACCCACTTTGACCTAGAAGCCAAAGATTTACTATCACCCAAATGCTATGATAACATAATGGTGTACGACATCAATGGTGTGACTAATGCGCTGCTTCAAAAGCACGGTAAGTTTCTTCTTTGTTAAATTACTACATCATCCCAAAACTATTTACATTTTTTATCATATTGAAGTCAAAAGCAAGACACCACAAATGAATTGACCCCATTTTAATCCTTAGTCATAAAACTGTTGCTGTGTCTACTGTGTTACTGATCATGTTTCCAGTGAATTGTATAGCCTCTGTGTCACTTTATTCATAATAGACAAATGTTCTTTCAAAACATTTTAGGTCCATTTTGTGGGACTAAGTTGCCTCCTACTATCAAGACAAAAGGCAGCAGGCTGGTGATTCGTTTCCATACAGACTTGTTTACTGAGTCTAAAGGCTTCAGGGCATACTGGACAACAAAACCCAATTTGCCTGCTCCCACTGAGCCACCAGTACAGCCCAACCCCTGGGACAACATCCCCATAGGTGGAGTATCTATTTGAGCCTGATAAAGCTGCACTAATCAGTATTTTTCATATTAACAATGGATTAATTGATGATGCGTTGCATAAGGGGTCGCTTGTTACGATGAACCCGCAGAGATGTATCACCCAGTTCTGCGAACCTCATCTCTGCAGAGTCTCTTTGTCTCTTTAAGTGCATTGATTTGGTTTACGGCCTGCAACTCCGCTCTCAGCAACCTCATTTCCAAACACAGCAGGTAGCTGTTTTCAGCACACACACGCTTTGATAAACTGAAGATACGCAACTTGCTCGGCCCCAAACCGCGGACAGAAAAGGTTAGCGGCTTGCTGGTGAACATAGCAATAACAACTTTATTAGGCGTTAAAGGGACATTCTGTGTGTTCTAATACCCATACTACCAAGATTTAGCATGTCCCAATACATAGTATGTCAAATGCAGTATGCCAAAGTACATATTGCATGCAACAGTGCGTACTTTGTAAGGGCAGCTGCAGTACATACTAAAAGTAAAAGAAAGAAAAAGTATGTGATTTGGAACGAAGCCCTTGTGTAACATTGCCCCCAAGTGGCCAGAAATGTATGAATGCAGCTTTAACATTCAGTGCTGAAATAAATAGTCAACAATTTTAATAATTAATTCAATACAGTTATTCGGTGACAATGCAACATAAACAATGCTAGTCCCAGCATCTAAAATGTGGAAGATTTGAAACCTTTCTTTGTTATATAATCACTGTAAACTTAATACCTTTGAGTTCGGACCAGTTTTTCCTGTATTTTCTGACATTTTATGGAGTGAACTACTAATTTATTCATTGAAAAAAGGACTTATTAATACTGAAAATAATAGTCAGCCCCAAAGATGACCAGATGTCACGAGTTGCAGTATACTGTAGTGTGGCTTAGTATTTTTATAAGTACAACTATATGTGTTTTATGTGCCAAATGTGATATTTTGTATTTCGTATGTATAATTTTGCCTTACATTTGGTATGTTGGGATTCTTAATCTCTCCAGCTGTGTTATACTGTCTGCAGGTTAGCAAGCAGTATTTTCCAATAGTCACTATGACCAACATTATCCCTAGAAGCTACACAGACAATATTATTTAGATTATATTCATCTTATTTATGCTGCTTCTGTCCACCCTCACCCCTTCTTCACCGAACCCCCTCTCTCATCTCCCCCTTGCTGCGCCCAGATGTGCAGTAAAACAAGGTGTTATCATGTGCTGAAGACACAATGTGAAGTGGCCTCGTGCTTCACTTTCCTTCCTCGCTGGCTGTCATCCGATCCTCATTCTTCAACCAGAAATGAGCCCCAGGTGGCCCAGGCGCCTGCCAAGCCAATTGCTGAAATAGAGTTTTATAGATGGACTCTATCTGCCCCTGGGTTTTTTTTTCCACCCAGCCTCTGACCAGAGGTGCCTCATGTGCTGGGCCAAGAGAGACACAGAGAGCGAGAGATGGAGGGAAATGTGGGAAAGAGTGACTGGGACAATTTAATGTCAACTCCTTGTATGACCAAAAGAAATTTGTTTCTTTATGCGTGCTGACGTCAAAGAGTCTGGCCTGGAGATGGTGATTTTATTTTTTTGAAGTCCAGTTCAGGACCTGTTGTTTGTTTACAGCAGGAGCTTGGTATAATGTTTGCATGAAGAAACACTGAATGAATACATTAATGCAGACTAGTAGATTAGTGAAAGCCAAAAAAACAGGGAAAGCAGTGTCAACCTGGCGTGATTGGAAAAGTATTTAATAAATATGAATTACTGTAGAGTGTAAGTGCCAGTGATTGAAAGCCACAGGCTTATCTGTTAGCTGCAGAAATGTACTGTATTCAGGCTTTTTTTTATACACAAACAAATGAATACATGCACAGACAACCAGACAAAGGATAGATTACAATGGTTTTTTCCTTATTTCCTAGACTGGCCCAGTACATGTGGGAAACCAGCCATTCCTCCTTTTGTTACGTCTCGCATTGTGAACGGAGAGGACGCCACGCCACACTCCTGGCCCTGGCAAGTGTCCATGCAGGTGAGAGACTAACGCTAATAAAAGTAGAGAATCTATTCATTCAAAGCATACAATATCCGTGATTACAAAATGGCAAATTCTAGTGCAGCAAAGTCATTTTGTTGGACATTACAGAGTAATTTGTACCATCTTCCTCCTTTCTCTATCTCGTATTAATAATTGACAGATTACATTGATATACGCTTTCAAAATCTGGCATCAGTAAATTGTTTCTTTATTGCTGAGTGATCAAATATCTTTAATGACTTCTTGTCGGTGTGTGTTTGTTTCAGGTCTGGCCGGCCAGTCGTCCAGAACCCACGTTCTTCCACACCTGCGGTGGTACTCTTATCCATAAGAACTGGGTACTTACAGCAGCCCACTGCTTCATAAAGTAAATGTCCAGTTCATCTATTCCCACACACAGTACATGTACAATTTTCATATAGAAATGTTCAAGTCGAAGATGCCGAAGCCATTTAAAAACAAAAGCTATGTGCAGTAGTTCTGTTTTTTACTGACAGTTTACAGTTTTGTTTTTTTTTTTTCTTTAAAGTTTTCTGAAACTTCCTGGAAGCCCATTTGCATCTGCGCTTTTATCTCCGGCTTATTGTAGTGCAAAAGCAATGCCTTGTTAGGGATGCCTCAACGCCGTGGCTAATGGTCGACAATGGAGAGAGATACTAGTGCAGTGAGGTGCCTGTGGGGTATATTTATAGTTTTATATATAGTTTTACATATATATAGTTTTCTGATGCGAGCAAGGATGTATTCAAGGTAATGAACCACAGATAAACTCAGAAGATGCTGTATACAGTAATGTATGTTTGTTTTTTTGTAGTGTGCTTGCATGGTTCAGTGAAAGTGACATGTATGGGCAGAAATATGTGTCACTAGAAACTAAATTTGAATCATTCATATAATATAATTTATATTAGATTATATATATTGGATTAGAATAGCACAACATTAATTATTGGATTGAAATCTGAATCTGAATAGCATCATTTGGAATTGAATCTATTAGTTTTGAACTGAATTCAATACACTTAAGTGAATAAACTAATGTAATGTCATGACATTGAATTCAGTTGCTCTGAAACTCTATTTGATCCTCAGTGAAAATGTAACTGTCTATAAACTTTCACACTCAGTTCCCTGAGACACGCCTTCAAATAGAAATGATTCAAATTTCAGTTTCTAGTTTCTGTGTCTCGAGGTAGCCGGTGTTTATTGTAAACTGTGAGGTTTTGTTATTGATTCATCTGCTGACTTCCTGCCCAGCTATGCTGATGAGCTGCAGCGTTGGAACATGTGCCTTGGCAAACACAACCTGACCTACACAGAGGGGAGCCAACGCTGCTTCAATGTGTCTGGTATCTACCGTCACGAGAACTTCAAGTATCCCGCAGTGCCCACGGTGGAGTTTGACATTGCCCTGGTCCGGCTGGACGGGGAGGTGACGCCCAGTGATGAGATCTCGTACGCCTGCCTCCCCTCAGAGGAGGAAGTCCTGCCTGCTGCCAAGAAGTGCTACGCCACCGGCTGGGGAGATGAGACCGGTGCTGTTTCTGCTTTTAAACTCCTTATTTTATTCACTGAAACACTACAATAATGCACCACCTCAGGAGCACTGCTGGAATGTAACCGAGCACATTTACTCAAGTACTGTCTGTACTTTTTGTTCAATTTTGAGGTTCTTCTATTTCATGCTACTTTATACTTCTACTCCACTACATTTTGGAAGCTAATATTTACTCCGCCACATTTATTTGAAAAAACATAAAGGTACTAGTTACTTTGCAGATTCAGATTATTAATACAAAATATAATCAACACATAAATGATGATGTATTATTATGTATAAAGATAATTAAAAAAAACGTTATTAATCACTTAAGCTACCCAGCAGTATGCATATTGTAAAAAATTAACACATTAATGAATCAATAATTATAATCCAATAATAGAATATATATTATTCAGAAATGGGCCATTCTGCATAATGAGTAGTTTTACTTTTGGTGCTTTGATGCTGATACTTGTACTTTAACTTGAGTAAGGTTTTGAATGCAGGACTTTTTACATTGTAGTGTTGCTACTTCACTTAAGCAAAAGATCTGAGTTCCACCACCGCTCAGGAGCCACTCCTCATAAGTTAAAAATGAATTGTCGTATAGTTTCCATGCCCTCTGCTGGACTTAACGTGCAAATACCTCTCGTGTTTCCCTTCGTGTGTCAATGTCATTTGTAACAATCTAAACTGTTTTGTGTGATGCAGGCGATTCAATGAATGCTAAAGTTGCAGAGGCCCTTAACCAGGTTGCCCTGCCCGTTGTGCCGTATGACATCTGCAAGAGGATGGATTACTGGTGGTTCCAGGTCAAGACCTCCATGATCTGCTGCGGTTATACACTGCCCGATGAGCTCAAGTCTGTCTGTCAGGTAAAACAAGTGCCACAGGAGAACAGGACTAATAGATGACAATGATTCTAATAAATAATATTAATAGCTTTTTTAAGTCAATTAATTTATACAGCACCTTTTAAAACTACCTTTAAAAAGTGCTTCACAAACAAGGACAAACCAAAGAAAGCAGCAGAGCAATCAAATACGAAAGCACAAGTCAACAAGTAGAAATAACACATAAAATAGCTAAAAGTAAAGATAAAATAATGGATAAAAAGTGCACAAAAACCGCTTTACACCAAGTGTTTGCACACATCTAAGTGTACACATTGTATTTAACAAAATGCTGGTGTTTTGGATGTTGATCTGTGACTTTCACAGGGAGATTCAGGTGGTCCTCTGGTGTGTCAGGACTCCCCCGGTGGTCCTTGGGAAGTTCATGGTATAACCAGCTTTGGCCCTATTGGATGTATTATGAATAAGAAGCCTTCCGTGTTCACCCGCTCCTCTGCATACATCCCCTGGATCGAAAATGTCCTCCGCAGAGACCTCTACAATGAGCACAGTATGAATCCAGCTGGTCCACTCTGACCCACTTTAATCCAAAACTAAATGTGGTACAAAGGCTGAATTTATTGCTGATTTTTTAATTTTTTTTATACCTTTTGTCCTCCCCATGTAGCATCTGGCTGTGGAGGGCCAAAGGATTTGATCGGCACAGGAGGCAGCGTGTCCTCTATGGGTTACCCTGGCAGCTACAACAACAAAGCCCGCTGCCAGTGGAACATCCGGGCGCCCATCGGCAAACTGGTCCACCTCCATTTCCAACATTTCTCCCTGGAGGAGAGTCAGCTGTGCCTTAATGATAAAGTCAGCCTCAGAGACAGAATAGGAAGTCTAGGTAAGTGAATATCTGCCATGTAATAGTTCTTAAGACGCTTCACTCTGAATCACAAATATTGACCTTGTGTCGGCACGAGACGAAAAGTCAGAGACACACCAGATTTAGTAGCATTCGTGCTCTGAGGGCCATGAATGTCTTTACAAAATTTCATGGCAATCCATCTGATAGAGCTATTTCAGTCTTGACCAAAGTGGTGGACCTTTGGCTCTTTGAGGGAAAATCCTAGAGGACAAGCTCCAGGCTGCCTTTTGTCTCAACTGTTAAGTATCCAAGGCCCCACCCCCCAAATCCTTAATATACCAAAGTGATTAAGTGGGAAAAAAAATGCCTAAAAAGTTCAAAGAAATAACTGCATTGGCATTCCCATTGACTTTTTTAAATGTTTGCCTGCACTTTTCTAGAATAGGTTTGCATTCTTTTTTTTACTATGCAGTAAAGTGCCATATAAAACACACTGTATACATGCATATGTGTCGTGCATGTATAATATCAAAATAGGCAAAGATGTCGATATATTTATAACAGAGGTAGGTAGTCAGCCTGACGGTTCTTCGTGTTCATTTCTCCTCAGGCACACACTGCAGCCACGTACCACCGAAAGACCTACTGAGTGATGGAAACACACTTCACATCAGCTTCTCCACCAATGATAAGGTGGTGGACACGGGCTTCAGTGCCACCTGGAGGGCAGTGGACCCCATAGAGGGTAAGACATGAGAAAAGTGCACCTGGACAAGACACAGAGGGAATAGCCTCCAGACAAAACTAATGCATCTTATCATCTCCTCTGCTTTCTATCTCTCCCTCTTCCACATCGTCCACACGCACACGCACACACACACACACAGCTCCTTGTGGAGGAAGCTTCAGCAGTGCTCAGGGTGAAATCACCTCTCCTAACTGGCCCAGTGACTACCATGCCCAGTCTGTGTGCACGTGGCGTATCACCATTCCTGCAGCAAAAAGTGTCCATGTAGCCTTCACTCACTTTGAGCTGCAAGCCGCAAACTTGTTCGGAAACTGTGTGGACTACGTGGAAATCTTCAATGGAGAAAGCATGGCCTCACTAGGTTAGTTACCCCACTACACATTCTAATTATTACTATTTCCTGTACATTATTATCAGTATCGATGCCTGCACAACGGTGAAAAACTCTCAATTTCTTGTCTGTTCTGCAGGTCGATTCTGCGGCTTTGCCCCTCCATCAACTGTCATCATACCAAGCAACACAGTGGTCATTCGCTTCCTTAGTAATGGAGCAGATCATCAGAAGGGTTTTCGTGGTTACTGGACAACTGATGCCAGTGTTATCCCAACGTTACCTCCTCCACCTCCTAAGCCATGGGACAACATCACTATGAGTGAGTGAAGGCTCGGAGCAGCCCTGTCTCTGATGTGTGTGGTGATCTCATGCGGCGGATCTCAGTTTCAAAATGGAACTTGGTTAAAAATAAAAATGTCAATGTTTTTGCTCCCCTCAGATGGAATAAACTGTAAGAAGCATCTGAAACTGGATTATCTGATTTCCGATTTTATAGTTTTAATTGAGCCAGACACTGACTATGATTAATACAGGGTGGATGAAGGATAACAGATGAAAGCTAATTCATAGATAATTTAATTATATATTTTCTCTCCCCAGCCTGGCCAGTAAATTGTGGAAACCCAGCAGTGACACCCAATACAACCACCCTGAGGGTGGTTAATGGGGAGGAGGCGATCCCCCACTCCTGGCCCTGGCAAGTCTCCATGCAGGTAATTTCACCTCCTGTTGTCTTTGTGCCGGCCTAACAGTCATAGAGGAGACTTTTTAAATTTGTACAAATGTATATTTCTCTTCCCCAGGCTTCTCCATTTCCCCCCATACCTTACATGCACGGCTGTGGGGGTTCTTTGATTCACAAGGATTGGATCCTAACTGCTGCTCACTGTTTCATGTTGTAAGATGCAGCTACAGAAACACCTACATGTACATGTATTTCAAAAGACAACAGTGCAAACATAATCAATATGTTTACGCTTAACAGAGATTTATAGTATTTCAGCTTTCTGGTCGGCAATTCAGTTTTGGTTCACTCTCATTTTCAGGCACAGCAAGCAGCTGTTTTCGTCAAAAAAATTCTGTACACTGAGACCTTTGAATTCCCGAAAACTTGCTCAGTACCAAATGTTAAACAGACAAAGCTAGTGACTAGCTGGTGGACAGCTAAAGAGCTACACCAAAAACAAGAGTGAATATTGTACTTATATTCATCATGTGGACACAAACACGACTCCAAATGAATGATAATGTTGCTCCGTAACGGCTGGATGTGCAAATAAGCGACGGCTTGCTAACAACTTCACCATGTCAACTTAAAATGTGACAATACGTCAGTGTTGTGTCCACAACTTGTTTCTTCCTCCCTCAAGGTGGCCAAGAAAAAGTTGCAGGCTTGAAAGCAGCTCTTAGAAACACTTATCTGTCTTAATTTGATCTTGTCTACAGAGTTTGCACAATAGCTAAGAGTGAAAAGTAAAACCAGCTCAAATTTTCACCTTCAATCTTCCACCTGCTTCCCAGCCCTCTGAATAAGCCCTCCTACTGGCGCATGTGTTTGGGGAAGCACCACATGAACTCCTCCGTGGACATTCCCTCGGCACAAGAATGCTATAAGGTGGACGGCATCATCCGTCACCAGGGGTTCGTGTACGAGCAGGATCGCACTGACATCACCAATGACATAGCACTGGTGCATTTGGCCGAGCCGGTCAACATGACGAGGGAGATCAGCCCCGTCTGTCTGCCCAAACCTGGGGCAGTGATGCCGGCTGGGACGCGCTGCTTTGTCACCGGCTGGGGAGACGAGAAAGGTAAAAAGTGATCATGCATTTCAGTTTCCTGTAATTGTTGTAGAAGTAGGTATTTTCATCTTTTGTATGGTGTACATTTTACTGTTTTTCTTTTCAATACTTTTTCATGTGCTCGGAATAAGAAAAAGAATGACAAACTATAAGTCTGATTTCTGCATCCGCCAGCAATGATGGTGTTACGTTTTACTGGCACAATGTGCAGCAATACGGCTTAATCGGCTCCTCTTTGCTGAGGCATTGGCTTGATTACTAAAGACAAGGAGAGCTGGAAGTTTATATTAGTGTAGACGTGATCAGCTCTGTGTCCATGCCTTCTACAGCAACATAAACTTTTACTTTTCACTTCTATCTCAGGTAACCTGTTCCCCAAAGTGTCCGAGAAGCTAAACCAGGCAGCCCTTCCTGTTGTTGACTTCCAGACGTGCAGTAAACCTGCTTACTGGTGGGACACCCTCAGACCCTCCATGATCTGTGCTGGCTATGAATCCCCAGATGAGCTCAAGTCTGCCTGCCAGGTGAGAGACCACATTCGGGAAAAACAGTTCAAATCAATACACTGAGCTTTTTTCACACATTATATAAATGTGCTGGCCTCTCATGGTCGGGTCGTCTGTTATGTAACACCCTGTTAACTGTTTTGTTTTTGGTCAGTCAGCCTTGATAGAAAATGGCTGCCTGTTTCAGGCCTAATTGGACAAAAGAACATTATTTGTTTGCTATAATGAGCGAATGTGCAAGCAGGGACATGGGAAAAGACTTCCGAACACGAAAACTTTTCAATTTTAATAGAGCTTTATAAAACCCAACACTGACATATGCCTCCCTGAAGAAAAACTCTGTCGTACTTCTTGATAAAGATTGGCCTTTACAAATTCCTGGGCACAGAAGATTTATAGCGGCTGTCAAAATAAAATGTTCACCAATGCATCTTCTTACCAGTGCAGTAAATCTTTGGTGATTTACTCCTCCTGCTCTCCCGTAGGGTGACTCCGGAGGTCCTTTTGCCTGCGCGGCCACTGGAACGAACACAACCTGGGAGGTGCACGGTGTCGTCAGCTTCGGAGCTCAAGGCTGCATCAAGGACAAGAAACCTTCAGTATTCACCCGCGTCTCTGCCTTCAGCGACTGGATCAACGACAACATCAAGAAGTTTATATATGAAAGTGGCAAAACCAACTGAAGCTCATATCTTGAAGATTGTGACAGTGATCGTTGCTCATTTCTGTATAAAATCATTGTGTTTATTTAGGGTTCACCATTAAGTATTGCTCTCTGCTAAGGTATGCTGACTGATACTGTTATGCTATAAGGCATCTTCTTCTCTGGCAGGGAGAAAATGGTTTTAAACTTTTATTTAACAAATTAATTTTTTTATTACAATTTAATTGAATTATTGTAAACTACAAAGAATAATGTTTGATGATGTTGTGTAAATGATGTGTAATACAATAAGATAAATAATACAAATAATATAAAAAACTGAAAACTAATTGTCCAAGTTGTGAATATATGGTAAACATTGCAGCCATGTTTCAAAAATACTTTTTTTTATGTTATTTTTGTGCTGCTACAGTTTTGACAACGGCTTGACTTTCTTTCTCCAGGCCGGCCTCTCATTTCCTACAAACTCCCTCCTCTTTTCTTCCCTTACTTCCAGGCAGATGAATCCTGCAGGCACAGATTTTAAGTTTGGGGTTTTAACCCCTTAATCACATGACCATACCATTTGGCCAATGGGAGAGCTCGGCTCAGATTTCAGTTTAGGAGGAGAGAAGGGAATAAAGAGGGAGGAAGAGAAAGAGACAAGCACTAATCTGTGCTCATGGGTTGGACAGGATACAGCCTGCCGGTTTTGACAGCACTTCTTTACTCTCTCTTTCCGGTGTGGATTATCTGTGTTGTGTTTTTTGGAGTATTTGGATGGCGTATTTTAAAGTAAAAGGAATTCCCACCACTGGGAAAAGTCCAAGAGTGTGTCCTGGAACAGAGTGAGGAGAGGAGGAGGGAAGATAGCAGCAGTTTCCCCCCTCATCTTTGCCTCCGCAGGCATTTCTTCTGTGGAAGAATGGGGGCAGGAGCTCTGACCATCTGTGTGAGTAAAAACTACAGAGCCCGAGTTGGCTCAAAAACTTCCCATTCAACCTGGGATTACGGGCAAAAGAATGCATAACGGGACTGTGTGGTTCAGTGTCAGTCTGCACACTCTTTTGTGATGGTGTTAATGTTCTGGTACAAGTGGCTTTTTTTTTTTTTTAAAGGTTCAGGCAGGGACAACTCCCTGCAGTAAAACAAGCGTTCCCTCCCTAAAAACGTGCTTACTCAATGCATGACTGCTGGCAGAAAGATGAATACTTTTACTTGCAGTCTTAACAGAGAATGCAGATTCCTTACCAGTCAATGATACAGTGCCTCAATGAGGTCACTTTCCACAACGGAAAAAGTTTTTCTTTTTTAAAGAACTACACCTCTGTAACATTCTACTTCTTGTGTACTTTTTAAAACGTCATGTCTTCAGCAGTAGTTTCTTTGAGTTGAGCAGCTGTTGCCTCTGGTGCTTCTTTTTGTACCAGTTGCTCCAATGGCCACCCACATAGGGAAAGAGAAGCACAGACGAGGGGGGAGGGCCCGGGAAGGAGGGCACATGCTTGGGCTTGCTAACCTCTTCATGAGCAAGTTAAAAACGCAGTTTATTTGTGTTCACCCTCTTGAAAATGACTCGTTTACCCACTTAAACTGCACGAAATGTTTCAAAGAAGTATCTCAACCTGACATTTGAAATGTTTGAGCCACTTAACGGGAGAAAGACGACTTTCAGAAGTCAATAGCTTCTAGAGTCTCTTTATTGTCCCCTAACAATAGGTTCTTTTTTTCACTGTCGGAAGTTGTAGTGTGAAAACGTTTTAAGGACGGGGGAGGGGGGAAGGGGATGAGGATTATTAGGCTAATCACAACAGACTGTGCTGGTAAACAATAGAAACAAATGGGGTACCAACAGGATGTGTTTGACTGTTTTGGTTTACACCAGATCCACAGCGGTGTGTATTGCCAAAGGACAGCAAAAAAACTTAAAATTGACTGTGGACACTTTAAAATTCTGAATATTACCTACAGTGCTTAAAGGAGGAGGGCGGGAGGGTGATAGTTCAGAGGGCAGAGTCTGATGTTTTTATATGTTTAGTTTGTAGTTGCTTTCACACTAAAGTAATGACAAAAGCAGAAGAATGTGTTTGTAAGAGATCACCAGGGTTTTACATGTGGTCAAACACTTCAGCTCATCTTTGGTGTCAAGGTGGGGACACAGATTACATACACACTGTTTACAAATTGGTTTTCTCAGATTTAAATTCCTGTTTTAAATTCTTGTTTTTTTTGTTCCTCAATTGCAATTTACATACTGAATGTAAGCTGCTGCATTAACTTTTTTGCAGGATGAATAAAGAAAATCATCGTCTGTTAAATTACAGTGTCAGTCATCCAGGAATATATATATATATATATATATATATATATATATATATATATATATACACAGTATATATATATATACAGTATATATATATATATATAT
>CALSBV010012195.1:2272590-2300249 GCA_943590825.1 Bovichtus diacanthus | reverse complement strand
GTGTGTGTGTGTGTGTGTGTGTGTGTGTGTGTGTGTGTGTGTGTGTGAGAGAGAGAGAGTGTGTGTGTGGTTATATAATTAACCTACAGTTAGGCCTATAGCCCAGCTGGTTTACACATCTCACACAGCTGTTCAGTAGCATCAAACATCATACTCACTACAGAGGCTGCTTTGTTAATCAAGTCGACTAACAGATGATTGACTTAATTTCAATATCAAATCGCTGTCAAATTAATTCAATGCTGCAAAGTGAAAGAAAAGAAAATGAATTAATTTACAAATTCTCAACCTTATTTTTTTTTTTTTTTTTTACTGCTACTGTCGTGTTTAAAGAGTTTGAAGTTTTTTGTCTCTTCTCCCTCTTTTCAAGCGTGGCTCCTGGTTTCGAAGCAATGAAGGACCAAAATATCTGTAACAAGATCATGGTCAAGCTCATCCAGAACTACAGCAATATATTTGAGAGTGCCAGAGACGGAGAAGGCTGCACAGAAGAACTGTCGACCCTTATCACTGTCAAGGTGTTGTATACTCATAGGAACAGCAGGTGCTCATGTTTATATGAAATAGATCTGTGTTGGTGCTCAGTGCAATGTAGAGCAGCTGGTAAGACAACTAACTGTCAGTCACATGTTGTGCACTTTAAACAGTATGAGTTGGCCTGTGACCTTACCCATCCACTTGGAGGAGAGATAGTTTGTAAATACAGGCTTACATAATGTCAAGTTAAAATTGATTTAACTATTGATTTTATATCACAGTCTCACAGGAACGACTTCGCCACATGTGGCTGTTTTGAGTCTCTGGTTGTTGATTTATATTTGCTGCTTCTCTGGCTGATGTCTTTATTGATTAGTCAGTTTATCTGGTCTGCTGGTTTTCCTGGCGGCATCTTGCTGCTACATCTGTAGCTACCTGAGGGAAGCAAACCAAGCACAGTGCAACAAACCGTACATTTTAATGCAATTAAAGCCATAGCGATCAGATTCTGGTTGAGAACGTTATACTTCTTAAAATACATGAAGAATTGTGTTAATAGATCCAGATTCTTTATTTTCAATACAGTTTTACTTGTTTAATGAAATATATGTAAATGCAAAGTTGTAGTCAAGTTCCCGCTTCCCCCTAAACATTTTTGTTTTTTTTTAATAAAATGAAATGAAACAAAAAAAAAAGTCAACTAGAAAATCATAAATTTTTCACGAGCTAAGAAAAACAGCTGTATTTTCAACTTTGTAACAAAGCATTTTTCAGATTTAGCATTATTATTATTACAGTGAACTAACTACAGGGATAGTCCCTCGGAGCAACTCGGGGCACAGGTGCACAATGGTGGCTCCTGGTATTGAGCTCACAACCTTCCAAGTTTAGAGATACGTGGTTTATTCTGGACAGTGACTCTGTTTTTAATATAAAAATAAATTCTACTGGGGAAATAATTAATCTCTGATTTATTTATTTTTTTCATGGGGGGGTGCAATAGCCTTGTAAATATCCACCAATGTAGAATGAATATTCCTAAACTCCCCCTAATCCTTTGAGCAATTACCGAAATGATGTCAGATGCTTTGATGGTATTTACAGCCTTGTAAAAAATATTAAACTCTTGCATATTTCACCCAGAGGAACCTCATGTGAACTGTTGAATTGAAAACAAGCAAAGTCAACACAGAAAGCTCATAATTAAAGCTTTGTGCTTTATTCTGTGACAGTGCTTACTAAAAATCTTAAATTAGTGGGACATATTTGATATCTTTTAAAGACATTGGAATTATTTTATTCAAAATGCAGTAAAAAAAAAAAAAAAAAAGTGTAGCCTAAAATCACAATAAATTTAGGTTCATGTTCAGCCCAGTTAAGAAGGTGAAATGAGAGGATTATTTACTGCTGCAACAGTTGCAGTATGAGTACCTTTTTAGCTATCATATCACGGATATGCAGAGCTGATATGCAGCGGAACTGCAAAACTTTGGCACTTTTGGAAAGACATTCTTCACCACAGTCTATAGCAGTCTTTCTCAAAGAGTGGTCCGCAGACCACTGGTGGTCCGTGAGCGACCCCTAGTGGTCCGTGAGTATATTGGTAAAATGTCACATTTTAAATTAATACATTATAAGTTTAAAAGTGTTTCTCAAACTGTTTAAAAAATGAATAGTATAGAGTGTAGCATAGATGTAGCATAGCTACGTAGCTACGTGGGTTCGTTTTACGATCTTATGTCATAAATTATCTGCGCGGTCAATTTGAGCGTCAACTGACAAGATGGATCGATGGCTCAAGACCGGGTCAGTTAAAATTTTAGCAAACTACATTTTTTCGTGAAAAAAAAAATTAATTTTCATGAAAAAAAGCTTGGATGTCAAAATACCTAATTTTCATGGGGAAAAAAATAATTTAAAAAAAAAAACTTAATTTTCATGAAAAAAGCTTGGAAGTGGAAAAAATACAAAAAATGTTCATGAAAAAAGCTTGGATGTGGAAAAAAAAACGTGTTTTTCTTATTGGTTAAGTGGTCCTTGGTCTGAAAAAGTTTGAGAACCCCTGGGCTATAGCAAACGTCTTGATTGATGACTGTGTTATTGGCGTGAAATGTGACATGGACCACCGGATGCCTTGTTTTTGACCTCATCTCTCCCTTCAGGGTACTTCTCCTACCATTTTTAGCATTATCAAATATAGTGTCTGGTTCCCATGTGACACAATGCTTACCATTGATTATATGCAACCTGAGCTCATGAAATCCAAAAGTCCAAATTCCTATTAGCGGTAGAATACAATCTATATAGTAAAGCTGTAGCGTTATTTTTTGTGATAACATTTCCAGTGATACATTTCTGTGCTGTGTTGTGAATAACTCTACGGGCACAGTTACATGAGACCCCGCTGACCTCCAGGAAACCCTTCAGTCAGAAGCAGATTGTCTTACACACAAACATGCTCACACACACACACAAAACACTAACACATATGCACAGGCACGCACAGCCACCTTAGGCCCCTCGCCTGCTAACTTTCCTGTTAATGCCTTTGAACGTAGCACACAAGAACACTGGTGTTGCCTTTTCCTTCAGTCACAAAATGCTGATGTTTATGTGAGAGTACGTGTTTGAGAGGGCAGTTTGTCAATCTATTCTGAACATTGTTGTTAAGGCTCACAGAAGAAAAGCAATAGTAGAACAATCATACTAATGAGTTTTTAATAAAAAATGACTCCCTGATATTTCATATATAAGGCTACAGTTAAACTGGAGAACAAAGCATTTATGCCTCTGTTAAGCACGATCTGTTGCTTCTTTTGTTATTATAATGTATGTACACTAAGAAGTGCATTAGAACTGTGTCTTCTTTTGTCCTATCTCTGGTTACAGGAGGTGCACGATACGGATGCAGACACCCAACCTCAGAAGTCACCCAGCCACCTCAATGCAAACACACTGACACCAGTTCCTAGAATGATGGTGTGTGATCGGCTTTACAGCAGAACGCCTGCATGTGTGCATCGTTGTTTCTGCATTAATTCTCCTACCTGTTGTGGAAGCCTGAAGCCTCTGCATCTGTCTGCTGCGAAATGCAGTGTTGTTTGTTTATGTGTGACATTCCCAGATTAAATTTCCACGAACCCTTCAAATTCCCTCACATAGTCCTTTTTAACACCAGCCATGTGACCTGTGTGACTTGATTAACATAACATGGGCATGTTTTGGAAAAGCTGTTTTCCTACACGAAAGCCATTTCTGTGTAGGTTTCTGTGAGCTTTAAAGATGTTATCAGTGTCAGCTGACTTGTGCATGCTGCCTGCAAGGGTGATCAGGTCACTCAGTGTGAAATAGATGATGACATTACTGACAAGTTATAATTTTTTCTCAGGATAAGAGTTTTTAGAAATGGCACTGTTCATATTTGTATTTTCCCACATTTGCTCATATTGTAAAATAAGTTAGTCTGTCCAAGAACTGATTGAAAAACACATTGCGTTCATTGCAGGAGTATTTGTATAGTGTTAGTAAATATAAGTGTAGCATTTACTGTAGCATTTAGGATTGTGTCAAATAATGATAGAAATGAATAATCTCTTTATTTTGCATTTTCTCTCCATACATTTTCCAAGGCTGAACAAAAAAACACTCCACCAAGTGCAGAGCTCCTGAACAAAGCCTCCACTAACACTCCAAAGGCGAGGCAGAGGAAAAAGAAGGTAGAGACATTATTGTCATTAAGTACTGTTATTAATTGTTATTATTGTTCTTGTTTAAGTGGTTTGGTCTCAAGGTTTACTACAGTCTATTTCTCACCCTTTCCAATGAATACTTCCTGCTTTCTTATCTGCTGCATTGCCTTGGTGCTGATAAGCCTGAGGTCACCTCTCCCACAGCCTCTGATGCATGTGGCCTCGCTGCTCGGTCACATGATTTAATTTAATTTGATAAAGGCAATCTGCTGCAGGAAACAACAGCACATTTGTATGCAATGAGAGGCAAATATGGGCTATGATATGCCATTCTAACTGTGTTGTAGTAGTGTTACAGATGAACCCTGCCACAAAAGCTGCATTTAGTCATGAATTTGATTAGAATTAAGAAATGTCCTGTTTGTTTGTGTGCATGTAGTAATTGAGCTCTGGCTTCATTAAAAAAAAAATCTACATTTAGCTAAATAAATTTACTTTCATCTCACTGAGATTTTTAGCTTTCAAAATTTGCTGTGTATCTTTTCATATTTCTATATGTGATGAAATGAGTTATTTCTGTGAGGTTGGCTTCAGTTTCACCACAAAGACAGGCTCGCTGTAGTTGTTTCAAATTCAGTTTCAGTGATGCCATAAATGCGGTCCACATATCAAGACCAATGACACTGTTGAGATAAAAGAAATGCTGACTGACTGCAAGATAATCTCAGGAGTGTAATAATGTCTGCTGATAAAGGATGTTTACTTCCCCCAGTAGTCAGTGAACAATCTTCTACTTCTAGCAGAGGTGGTATGTAACTACCTTATAAATGTTTTTATGTGCCTGGAGTTACTTTAAGCTAAGAAGGTAACGCCAGCTCCTTTACTTTCACTATGCGTGGAGGTGAGCGGGCTAAACACACAGTAAAGGGCGATGACAGCTGATTGCCTTTGAGCTTTCAGTTGGGGAAAAAAATAAATGGTGAAAACTGTATTGGACAAAGATTCAATGATAGTGATTACAAATCAGAAAAGGATAAGATTCAAGATTTAGACAAAAGGTATTGTAAAAATGTGCAAGTACAGTAATAAGGAAAGAGGATTCACAAAAGTATGGACTGCTGGGAAATGACTTGCATTGTGCTTTATGCCAAGTGTTACCACTCAACGATCAACATTAAGTTCTGATCAGAAGTGAAACACACAACTTAATCTAGTAAGCACACACCATTTTAATGTTCACAGAGTAAAGGTAAAAAGAATAAATATTTAACAGTTAGCTCAACAGTAATTCAATTCAGTCTCCACCTAAAGGCACAATGAGTATTATTTACCTGAAATACAATGTATAGACTCATACAAAAACAATCTCTCTCAATCACTTATGACCCACTAGAAGCATGCGGTGGGTTCTGTATCTGCCTGTATTTTCTTATTTTGCTGTGTTTGGGTTGTTGCTGGACGTAGCGACCATGTACCAGATCGTAGTCACTAACCAACCACTATAGACCATCATGCATTGCGCTGAAGGACAAATGGCACATGGACAAGAGGAGCAAGAGCAGCGCAATTTTAGCCTGTTTCTTCTCCTAATCAAAAATATTTGAATATTGTGGAAACAAATCCATGAGTTGTGGAGCAAAAATAATATGTTTAAGTTCAGTGCATCAGAACAAAAAGTACTGAAAATATGCTTGGTATAATATCATGTATTTATCACAAAATTGCATCTCTGGGAAGTTCATCTGAAGAGACGGAACAGTAAAGCACCAAGTGCAGTGAATGTGTGAAAGTTAGCTTAGCAAGCTAGTTTCACTATCAAGGCCAGACTTAACACAGATTTTGTAAAAACAAATACAGTTCAAAGTCTACATTTTGGACTGATCACAACTCACTACCAGAGCTACAACTCATGTTTGGTACTTTGGCACTGCGAGTCAAAGGTGAAATAAGTCTAGAATTTATACAGTATTTATCAGCCTCAGGCCAACACACACCCACACACTTTAATAAGAGTGCCCTAAGCATGCCTGTTTGGTTTATGATGGGAACTTGTGTTGTTTGAACACAGAGATGTTTATGTTCATAGATAAGCTTTGGACTCCAAAGGTGTCACATTTAGTAGTGGCAGAGTATAACTCATTTCTTGTTGTTGAATAAATACATCATCGAAGCCTTCTGTTGCTATGGCAGGATGACCTCAAAAACATATGAATACTTTTATCAAAATGTCTGCTTTTCTCTCTTTGAGCAAAACTGCTCATACAAACAACTCTCCATTTTGTAAAATGTGGTGAAAGTAATTGCGGTTGTTCTGCAAGCAAGATAAGGTATGGATCATATTGGAAAGACACTTTGAAAAACTAGACATCTGAGAAAGGAGCTGTCACCAGTGTCAGTTGGGGATCTGTTAACAGAGTTAGCAGATTATTGAAGAGAAAGTCACATTTTGAGTTCTGAATACTTTCTTTGGCTTTCTTTGCAGTGCTTTGATATTTTAGTTACAAACCTTCCAATTATTAGTTAATCCATGATTTAGAAACCAGGTCATATGCTCATTTTGGTCTGGGAGACTTCTTTGCCGTCTGGCCTATTTAGTTCCCACTTGTTGTTGCTCTGTTTGAGCTCTTTTTTATGCATAGGCAGAAAATGAGAACCAGGGATGGAGGCAGCATTACGGGTCAGTGGTTAATACTAAACTGACCTGCATTTAGATCTTTTTTTTTAGCTGTGTCTGTTTGGAGTTTACATGACTAATTCTGTAATAAGTAAGGAGCGGACAAAACGCATAATTGGAACACGCTAACAACATTGACCAACCAAAAGCGCAGCACCATCTCGCCAAACGGTTGAAGTTAATTACCACAACACCTGTTTTGAACTGGATTGTAGGATAGGACGCTTGTCCATGGTGTCTCCGTCACGTCTCTTCTAATGAAAAAACAAACAAGCTAATGTCCACAGTCAGTTCCCCCTTTTTTTCGCTCCTTTGATTTGCGGGGGAAAGAAGCTGTATCGCTTGTTAGACGGCTGCAGCAGCTTTTTCCTTCTCTTTGGTTTTCTGTGAGTGACAAATTAAGCCAAATCAATTACAGAGCCCCGAGGGGCAAAATCCATACCAGGTCTAGCTAAAGAAGCATGTGAAGCTAATTATGTTCCCAAAGATTCATCCATTAAGTGCACCACTGACTAAATGGAGGCAGCATACATAGATTTTTAGAACAACCCATTAAGTTCAACCCCAATGGAAATGTTGATAATTGCTATAAAGAAAAAAAAGTAAGCCTTTTAATTCAACAGACAGACGTTTACCTAGAAGCCTCTTTTGGCAGTGGTTGTTTTTGACCATTATCAATACTTAGGCTGCTGGGGTCAGACCCATTTCATTCTCTGTTTCTCTCATTCACTACAGCCAGCCTGCTATTTGGCTTCAGTGTTCATTATTGGGCATATGAGTCCTCTACATATGTACTAAGAGAAAGCTCTTTGGCACATCCTTTAACACTTCTCTCAAGCTTCCTTGGTTGAAACTCAGTAGAAAAAATGCAGAAGGGTACTCATAATGTGGCTGTAATTAGGTTAAGGTTCTTCTACTACACTACAGTCGCCGGTTCACGCACTTTATACCCACTGAGGGTCAACACGGTAAGACAAACATCGGTCTAACCTTACAGCTTTACAAGTGAACCTCTTTTTTTTTGTGGTTCTTTTATTGCACTCTGCGTCACCTCAGAAGATCCTCGAATGCATGTTTTATAGTAACCTGAGCAAAGCTTGAACGCTCCAGTGTGTTTCTGTGAGTGTGTCTGAGTGTGTGTGTGTGTGTGTGTGTGTGCGCGTGTGTGTCTGTGGCTGTATGAGCTTTATTGTGCAGAAATGTTTGCAGTTGTGTATCATTTACTTCTTGTGCTGTCTCATATTTCCTGCCACAAGACTCACCTGGCATCTCGCTCTTTCTCTCTCTCTTTCTCTTTCTCTCTCTGCCAAAAAATAGGTGAGGAAAGGGAAGAGTGCCGGCATGACTCAAGTCATCCCTCAGCCCTGCCGCTCTGCTGGGTTGCCCCATGCAAGGTCCCTCTCCATACCAATAATTTTGCCCTTAACCTCCGAGCTGAGAAACCCCAGTCCAGAGCCAATGGAGACGGCTCGCCAAGACTCTGCCTCGCCACTCGGCCACGTCGATGTCAGCCCGTCTGGCAGCATGGAGGCCATCAGCAGGTCAGTGTGTCCGGTCAAAGAGCATGCACCTGTGTCGAAGAAAATGACAAATTCAAACTGTTATATCTTGTTGCAGAATATTGATATGAAGACCCATTTTGTTTAAAAAGAAACGCAGCTTAGAGCTGTATTAATGGTAGATGTTCACAAACTGACATTTTTAATGTAAGTTGCATTACAGGAAATTAAATGTTATGCAGAGTATAGTCAGAGATTAATATGTTATATTTATAGATGCTTTATGTGCACTTTATGCAGTTAAGGTATATGTCACGCACCAAAAACCAAATGACTTACTCTGAAATATAATCAGTTACTCCTGCAGTTTTAAGATTTTATTAGCATCACAGTCTTATCTGTAAGCGTGATCCTTTATGGCAACTGTAAAATAAATCAGGGTGATATAACACAAAATAAAACTTCATTGCTGCATACATAACGTAAAACTATTTAACTATTTCTATTTTCGTTTTGTGATGACCCGTTCCATTGTGGAAAACAAGGGTGGGATTCTAGCAGTGGTAAATAGGCTATGACTACTGTTTGCATAGGTGATGTGCTATTAGTCGAGGGTGAGGGTGAAGAATTTTGACAGCGTTTAGGGATCTAAAGCCCAAGCCTCGTGGCAAAGGGCCTTTGGCATGAAAACAAGCCTATTATAAGAAGCTGAAACTGGAACCACTTGGTGTCGAGTGTCCTCAGTCCTGGAATAGCAAGGCTACAGCTGTGTCTGTTGTTGGGGCTCTTGCTGCTTTGACTGGGGGTCTGGCATTAACCGTGACTGTGATCTCACCTGCACTGTTTGGCTGAAAACGTCCCTACTGTAAGGTTTAAAAACACACTCCAAATCCAGTTTATCAACTGTGTATGTTTTCAGTTGAGTGATTTAGCTTCCTCTCTTTGAAATATTGACATTAATGGCATTAAGTGTCACCACTTTACTGATGATAGAGAATACGTAGAATGTGTCTCTGTGGAAATATGATGTATGATGTTGAAGCACTTTGATGAGAAATGATGACTGTTTTGGCCTCTACTACGACCTGGCGGACTTACCACTGACCTTTTAGTATGACATTAATCAAAGTTTAAAACCGTCCTCGTAACCACCAGATCCATTAACACATTACGGTATCACACACACATTGGTTGGCTCTCATACATACCTGTATACTAAATTACAAATCTCACTGCACCCACTTATATACATATAAAAAATAATAATTATAAATATTAAAAAATAATTTGTACAAAACTGTATGTACAATATATTTTTATTATCATAGAATATGTACTTTTTTTCCATTTTAATTGCCAGTAGTAATTACTTGTATCATCTTAACATATATCAAAGTAGTATTATGCAGGTTGAGAGATTTACAATAACTATCAAAAATCCGATACTTTTTAAGTTTTGTGTTTTAAAAAGTCAACCTCAATACGTTTTTTTTTTTTGCTCTTTATACCCAATATAATTAATAACTCTTAATGGCACATACAGTATGTTGCTGTCTCCATGAAGTTGCAAATATAATACTTCAAAGGTGTCAACAGCTTTCCTCACCATGTCAGGAAACCAGTAAATCTCCTGGATTTCCCCCACACCCTAAAATCCTTCAGGTCGCATTGGGTGACCGATGTACAGACAGCGCGCGTGACTGGGGAACCCAGTGAAGTGCATTAGCACTCTGAACTCTGTGGTATTTACTAATAGACATCTGCAGTTTGCAAAAGCAAGACTTTTGATACTCACTAATAGTGTTTGTCAAATTAAAGACTGGAGCTTTCAAATGATCAAAGGCAACGCATGTATGTGTTTGAGTTTGTGTTAAGAAAATACTTTCAATTGTAAGTAGCTGTGATTTTGACACATAAAGCCATAGCAGATACATGATAATTTTCCACAAGTGGATTTATCTGAGTTTTCATATATGTAGCTGCTCACGCGTCTACTTGTCAGCTAGCTCTCACTTTCCATAGGTATGTGTCAGACAAGTCTGTGTTAGCATTCAGCACATACAGCAGCGCAGCCACCTGGGCCACAACTGAATTAAACATTTCCAGAATTATAAAATGAGGAAACTACTTTTATTCGACATTTTTCTTTCTAATTAAAAGCTGCGTCTGCAGTGTCTGTATAAATTTGTACTTTTCACCCATGATTTTTATTTTTGTAGTATATGAAATCAAGACTTTAGAGCGTATGTTCACACCTTGTTGGTGGTAAAGAAGAAGGCAATTAAAAATGTATCTGATGACATGTGTATAGGATGTAACACAAGCTACCTTCTTTCCAAGAATGACTCCCGTCCTGATTCCCTCCGTACACTCAGGACACATTTAGTATCCTCTGGAAATCTAATCATTATTCAGGGATTCTTATTTGTAGCTCCACTTTTAGATCTTCTTGTGTGTCCACAGTTCGACTGCTGTACTGTATCAGAGAATGAGTCTTACATCTGACCACATTTATCATGTTAACCCTTTGCCTCCTCTTTATGAAATACATTAATCCCCGAATGCTGGATGCCACATGCCACCTGTACCTGAAATATGACACCAGCCTCATTTACCACACAGGTCACATGAGCCAACATAGCAGCGTCATGTGAACTTATTCTGTTCTTAGCATTGCGTAGTTGCACGTAGGGGATGCATACTGGCTTTTGTGTGGAGTTGCCATGGTTCTCAAAATCTTGTGATGTAACCATTGGATTTCTTAGAAGCTCATTGGAAATAAGTGGGAGTGAGGAACGTTGCAGTGTGGTGTGAGTGCAGGGTTCCCTGTGGGCATAATGGCATTGTTGGCCGCCTGTCAGGAAGTCTCATCCATCAGCCTGAAAGCCTGACTGCACATATTTACTGCAGAAACCTGCTGACTGGATGAGACTGGTTTTCCTGCACTTTTTATGTTAGTGCCTTTTTTTTCTTCCAAATCTAATACAGGACATTGACCCCTAATCATACTAAGATGTTAGGTTCATGAGGAGTCTCAGTCAACCAGGTCAAAGGATATCTAGAAGTTCTAAGTCAAAGCCAACTGGATTTGGTGTTTTATTCTTGAAGATTTTCACAAATCGTCCAAGAGGCTTCTTCAGTTTTCTCATGCATGACACTCCCCACCATTCAGGAGATGCTGAAGCCTCTTTGACAAGTGGCCTAACGCCTCAAAGACGACGTTCTAGATACTTAGTTTGATGTTTAAATTCAGGGACATGGCAGAAAGTCAGATACCTGTTCTAATAATGAGCAGAAACTGCAGGTGCTCCAAAAAAAAACTAGTCAAAATCATCTATGCATTTTTGCTAGTGCTGAAAAGACTGTATATTACTCCATTAGTTGACCATCAGAAAATAAAATGGCAACAATTTTGACGATTGTTTTAACCAACTTTTTAAGCATAATGTCAAAAGTCACTGGTTCTAGCTTCTCAAATGTGAGACGGGCATTTTTGAATATTTTCTGACAACACGATTAATGAAAATAAAATATATTTAATATAGTACATACAGTTAAATAGATTAATTAATATGCAAATTGTTGTTCGATACAACCCAAATTTTAGCAATTGCGGGGAATTATTTTAGCCACTGCTAACGTCGTGGTAATGCTGCACTTTTCATGAAACACTACTTTAGGTGAGTTGACATCAGGTCTTTTGATTTACAGATCAGGTCTGTAACCTCCTCTAAGGTTTTCTTAAAAATCAAATATGTGTTTTTCTATCTGCCGTTTTGCTTTTAACACCAATAAGATACAGCAAAGGTCATAATCACGGTCATGATAAAGACATTTGACTCAAAACTAGATGATATGATATGGTCATGTTTAAATCGTTACATTCGCCTGCAGGTCGAGCTATGCATGGTTGCTCTGTGTTGCTTTAATGCCATTTTCTCTGAATGAACATATACCAAGCATAGCTAAGCCAGGCTTATCCAACAAATACTTTAGGTCTTGACCACCACTCAGTTTGTGCTCTGAGGTATTCTAAGAATGTCCAGCATCCGTCTAAAAGTCGATGGTTTAGGGGTCCTGAATTGACTACAGGAGCTGAAGCACAAGGGGACTAGGCGGGCTATTTTGCTTCCAAACCATTGTCTTCTTTCATACTAGTGAAAAGAAAACATCCAAAATATGCATAAAAGTGTTTTATTTTACTACACTTTTTCTATTTTTGTCTGTAAATTTCTCCTAAATTCACTAAAAGTTAGCCTTAGATCATGCCTCATTTGCATATTTAAACAATCTTTCGCAAAAATGAAACGTAAGTAATCAACTGGGGGAGTTTCATGGTGATATTTATCGTTTACCCTATTCAGCTGTAGTGTCTTGCAAAATGTAAGCAATGTCACAATACATATCTTTTAAAGGCTGTTTTCTCAAAATGAGTTGATGCGTTTTGAAAAGGCCTTTTGTTGTAGGCTTTCCTCGCCAGACTATTTTTCTTTTTTTGTTTTGCAGCACCAACTCAAAGAATAGCTTCCCTTAACCTATTGTTGAGCAAAGATAGTGTCAAAAATCATTATCAAAAAACTAATCACAACTGTACTTGGCAGCACTGAGCCAAGGAAATAGTGATGTAAAAAATGTTGTTCGCTTCTGAGATTTAGTAAGAACTTTAATTAGACTTCAGCGAGCGTTGTTACTGCGGGTTGTAGAAGGATTTTGGAAAAGTTTAGGCAGGGCGGAAGGAGAGGGACCCTGCCAAAAATTAGAACTGAAGGATTATTCAAGTGACCAGCGTCCACTAAGCCAGTCTACCTTTGTCTACACATTTAAAAAAAATGTTAAGCGTGTCTAGAATCACCGACTTGTCATTGGTAGTTTTCCGTTAGCCCCAGAGGGATCAGGCCTTTTCCCGAGTGCCCCTACAAAGCTTTTCGTTATCCCCTCAGTAAGGTAGTGGGTAAGCAGGATTTCCGCTTTTGCAATTCACGGCGGAGGGGACGGCACATATTATTTTAATACGCTTGCCAGACTGTGTAACACCAGTTATGAACATGGGTGTGGGGAGAAAAAAAAACATTTACCTCCGAAGCTCTAAAAGAATGTCGAGGTGTTCATGGTGAACCACACCTGCCCCTGAACAAGGAACATGCACATTTCCTGTACATTGTGTCATTTGAGAAGACTTATGAAGCTCAATGAACTTTGGCACATTTTGATTCCTGTCTGACTTGAAACATAAATCCTTTGTTTTGAACTTGTTAAGGTGCTGCAGAAGTTGCTTCCCCTCCCCTCCCCTCCGCCTGCCCCCTAACAGTAAGCCACATAACGGCACGTCACGTACCAAAACACACCCGAGAACCAAACGTTCACAGAATGGTCAGCTCAATAACAATTTTTTTCCCTGTGTTTTAGAATATCTGACACTCAACATGTTTACAACCTAGAATCAGGCTGATTTAGTTTATTGGCACAGTAGGCAAAGTTATGTCATATGGAAATGTTTTTTGTTTGCTATTTTCTTCCCTTTTTAAGCACCAAACAAAACCAGCAAATCATAATATTCTTGCTGCTCTGTCAACAATATTGTGTGACTGCTCTTTTTGGCTTCTGCTGAGATGTGTGTATATATAGCATAAAGGACAGAAAAACGAAAACAAATCTGTAGATATTTATTGTTTATTGTTAGTCATTATTTATACGATTGATATAAACCACTTAGGAATTAATAAGTAGAGCTGCAGCTAATGAGTATTTTATTATCAATTTATCTATCGATTATGTTTTGGATTTATCTTTTGTTTTTGTTCTATAAAATGCCAAATGCTCATCACAGTTTCCTAAAGCCCAGCGTGATGTCACCACGTTGCTTGTTTTGACCAACCAACAGTCCTCGATATTCAGTTTACAATTGTTTTAAAACAGAGAAAAGCAGCAAACTATCACAATGAGTAGGGGAAACAACAGTAATTTTCCTTAAAATAGTCAAATGAATTACCGTAATTTCCGGACTATGAGCCGCTACTTTTTTCCCACACTTTGAACCTCGCGGTTTATACAATGACGCGGCTAATTTATGGATTTTTCCCGCTTTCACAAGCTTCATGTCGCCAAAAAACTGAGCACCGTCACATAATGTGACGTAAATCGAGCGCGCTCAAACTTCCCATTCATTACGGTAATTAACTTTTTTACGAAATTTCTCGGTGTTTCATTCAGTGTACCAAATGAACCTCTAAAAACATTATGCCAACCTTCAATTGCATTATTAGTTCTTGGAATGTCTTCAGCAGCGGACATTATGAACAGCGGACATTATGAACAGCGGACATTTTAAACAGCGGACATTATGAATGGTCACGATTCTGATTACGGTCATGTTGTCACCCTCATCATGGCAAAGACACGGAGAAAGGCATATGATGCAGCTTTCAAGTTGAAGGCGTTTAAAAGCCTATTTATTTTTGTTCCAAGCCGTGTTTCGTTAAAGCCTGTGTAAAGTTCATTTGTTTCAATGTACCGCTAGGCACCTGCGGCTTATAGACATGTGCGGCTTATTTATGTACAAAATACATATTTTTTAAAAATTCAGTGGGTGCGGCTTATATTCAGATGCGCTGAATAGTCCAGAAATTACGGTAATCAATTATCAAAATAGCTGTTGATTATTTTTCTAGTTGAGAATTCGCCTGATTGTTTCAGCTCTATGATGATCTACATACTTGTCAGTCACTGTCATTCACTAAACGACTTTTAATTACTCCGTTTAGCGGTTGAAATGTAAAGAAAATGTTCTAGCTACTGTATCTAGTTTGACAGCCTTGTTTTTAACCCTTTGTCCAAATCCTTTCTGTTGCATAATCGTAAATTGAGTTCATTTTGTCTCGGCACGTGTTTGCTTATCACATGTGAACATCTAAATCAAGTCCTAATAGGGTTTTAAAGTGATTTATAGTCACATTGTTTTGTCTTTTACAGAAACAATATTGGCCTTTTTCACACCAGACATTTTGACTTGTCAGAGTAGGAAATGCGCAGGTGTTACTTACAACGATGGCGGTGTTCTATTCAAGTGTCCCAGTAAGCCATGACAGTGTTACAGCATGCATAATATTATGACACTAAAACTGAAGCAACTCAATGGAAAATCAATATTTTTATAGTTTACACCAGTGCCTTTCCTTCTGTGACATGTCAAAACATGCCATTAACTTTGAAGTTCATGTCTAATTTGCTTAAAAAGCAAAACACAAATCTGGTTGATTTACAGTTTTAAAATGCATGTAATATGAAGCTTAGTTTCCACATAATGTCATTGTAGCAAAACATCAGTCATTTTAACAGTACAAAAATGGCTCAAATCAATTAAAATTAACATATATAAAGACAGCTGTGATTTAACACTTCAATTTATGTGTTTGCAAAGACAAATTGTTCAGGTATGGTTGCAGTGCTTTTCTTCCTGCTTTGACTTTAGAGAAGATACTGCAGTATTCAACTCTGCTTAGGCAAACAAGACTGCGTGATTATGACATTTTCAGCTTGTATGGATATGAAAATGTTAAGCAACCTCAACATTCAGTGCCAACACTGAGTTCCTCTTATCGTTGCGTCATTTCATCATGTGTTGCTGGCATACATCTAGTGGCAGCAGCCAGCATATATTCTAGAGCACCACACATTTCTCTTTTGGTTCCTAATGATTACCAGAGACAAGTTCCACAAAGGCGCTGATCTGTTGCACTGTGTGGCTATTATTCTGGAGACAAAAGCCAGCCGTATGCTCCTTCAGTCCCATTGACATGTAGGGCTGGGGGGGGGGCAGCTAAATGTTTTTTTTGCCATAGCAGTTCATAGCCACATCCTGCAAGCTAATTATGTGCGTTTGTTTTCATATTTCAGCTCCCAAGAAGAAGAGAGGCCAATATCTCCTTTCTACATGAGGTAAGCCTTCTTGCTTTGCATTAGAAAACCGGCAGAACTGGGTGAGAGTATGTTGTTTTTGGGCTGGAGTGGGGGAAGTGGCTGTGTGCTGCCTTGGTGCATTATCATCGGAAACAATGAAACCACCAGTTAGAGGGAAAGCAGGGGGTACGTGCACATGCAACAGTTTCCTCACCACTGTTTTTGTTATTGTGGAGGAGGCACATGCAGCACATGCAGCACATGCAGCACATGTTTTGCACATGTTTCGCACATGTTTCCCACATGTTTCAGAAACAGCAGCAGACACAGAATGATGTGATGGATAAGATCATTGAACAGTGTGGGAAGAATAATAACTGGAGTTTAAACAATTTGTCGGCAACTATTTTGATAATCTATTAGTTATTTCAATCATTTTCCAAGCAAGAATAGTAAAAAAAAAGCAAAATGTTTCCCGGGGCTATGTAGGGATGCAAACTAACAATTGTTTTCATTATCTATTAATCAGCTGATTACTTTCTCGATTAATCGATCATTCGTAGGGTCAATAAATCAGTCAAAATGTCAGAAAATAGTGAAAAATGTCCAACCCAGTTTCTCAAAGTCCAAGGTGATGTCTTTAAATGTCTTGTTTTTTCAGTCCAAAACTCAAAGATTTTCAGTTTAACATGATATAAATCAGAGAAAAGCAGAAAACTCTTCATATTTGAGAGGCTGAAAACAGCATTTTCTAACATTTTTCCATGAAAAATTACTTTACCGGTTAATCGATTATCGAAATAGTTGCCGATTTGTTTATCAATTAATTAATTAATAAGTCATATAAGCATTGCCGCTCTATTCCCAGCCTCTCAGATGAGAGAATTTGCTGCTTTTCTTTGTATCAATATAAACTGAATATATCTGGGTTTTGATATGTGCATTTGTTATGTGTTTTTGCCATTATATAGAGTAACTTTTAATCACAAAGATAACTTGTAAATAATTGATAATGAAAATAATTGTTTGTTGCAGCCTCAATAATATCTGACTACATCAAACCAATATTTATTATATTTAATATATTTTCTTGTCATTAGTGCTACAGTGGTAAAGTGGTGAGTAAAAAGGAACCCATTACAAATGCATGAATCCAGTAAACCTCATGTTTTTGCACGTTTATGTGATAATGTTCCAGTGCAGCCTGAACACACCTACATGATAATCAGTTGTTAATCATCAATGACCCTACTCTCATCGTTTCCCATTTAGCGATCAAGTGTATGTTGACCCAAAGCCTGAAAAACTCAGCAGCTTGTCCTGCCAGCGTTAACAGCAGCTTCCTCAGTTAGTCATTTGGAGTTGGCACATTTCAACTGGAGTGTTGTTTGCTGATATGGCCTTAAGAGCTGATAAGGCTCCAGGGCGGCTGCGTGTGAGCATTTGTATTGCTTTTCCCTAAAAAGAACCGAATAGACACGGGACAAAAGCCCCCGAGGATAATTGTAAGAGTAATTAGGACAATGCACTCAAAAATACAGTACAAACAAATAAATTACTTTTAATACAACTTTAAATACACTTTATGGTTACATTTGTATATGAACTGGACACCCAAGCTGGAACATTTTTAATAGTCTGATTAAATCTTGTTGTTGCACAATCAAAGTTAACAACATTTATGTCTTTTGATACAAGACTTTTCCAGCTTTTTTTTTTAATTGTCTTCTAGCAGCAGTAAACCTGGATTGGTTATAATGTAATAAAGCACCAATCTTTTTTTCATGATGGGAGGTCAAAGATCCCACCTAGTGCACTAATCCAATTCCTAAACATGTGGTCCATCATAGATTCAGCTATGTACTCTATGTGTAGTATGTAATACATATCAATATCCCATTTTCCTGTGGTATACGATATATAATCTCTTTGCATGCATTACATAATCGCTGTACTCGGCACACCTCCTCATTAAACTACTCACATTTTCCAAGTCAGATAAGGTCCCATTTAAAAATATTTCACAGGTCTATATAACTAATTATATGGCATGTACAGGCACACAGGTATGCATACATGTGTACGTGTATTATATAAATGCATACATTAACCATGTATGTGTACATGTGTCTACCCTGTATATGCCTACTGTACATTTATGTATAGAAAATAGTTTAAATTTGAACTCTGTGGCAGTTATGATTCTGTTGCGTTTACTGTCATATGTGTTATTCATGTTCTTATTCAATCTCTTTGAAGATGTTGTCTTGGGCAGTTTTATACACTAAAAGGTCAATCAATTGACTGGAAAAATGATTTACAGATCAATTGCTAATGAAGTCATTGGTTGCAGCCACAGTATGTGTCATCTCTGAGTGACTAAGACTAATGTCTGTTGACACTTTCTCTCCCCCTTTACCTCTCTATCTCTCTGCTACTCATTTCTCTTGCTCGCGTTCATCAATGACTAACTCCATGGCCTACTTATATTGTGTCACATATAAATTCAGATAGACACTTTCTCTCCTGTCTGTTGAGGTCTACATGCATTCCTTCACATACAAAGACTCTCAGGCGGCCACATAAGAGCTTAACCTCAGCCCAGTCAAAATGGATCATAGATGAGCGTACTTTTCTTCTGTGTGTGTTGACCAAAAGACTCTAAATGTCCTGGCTAATATCTGACAGTGGTGTAATAGCTGAATGGCCCCTGGGTACACAGTGTGAGGGATTTAACTGGTATAAGCTTCTGTTTTAGAGACTTTGGAGTCGTTTCCTCTTTTCTTTTTATGCCCGAAAGAACTATTGATTAAAAAAACCGACACAACTACAGAAACATATTATTTTGTTCTTACTATTATTTGCATAGCAATTTTCTACGTTAGAATGTGCTCAACGAAGCAATTTTATGAAGCAATCTTTAAGCTCTTGTAAAACAAATACTTGCACTCCTAGCATTTTAAAATCACACTTGGTGAAGCAAAAATAGCACAATTACCCAATTAAATGGCCAAACCTGTCATTTCATTACAGACCTGACTTAACAGTTCTGTAAATCTTCACCACCAAACTGAAAACAAAAAAAGAGCTGCTGACTTGTATATTGTCACTAATTCAAAAATGGTATTTTAGTTTTTCAGATCCATTATATTTCTTAAAGGAATAGTTCAACATTTTGGGAAATATTTGTTTATTTTTCTATTATTCACTTTCTTGCCGAGAGTTAAATGAGATACTACTCTCATATCTGTCTTTTAAATATAAATGTGCTGCCAGGATACAGTTAACTGAGCATAACATAGCTTAATTTAGCATAAAGGCTGGAAGAAACAGTTAGCCTGGCTTTCTCCGAAGGTGAAAAAAAAACATTTGTGGTTTTATGGGGGGTAATGTACCAGAATATTTCCTGTCCAGGCGCGGTTGAAAATCTGGAACCTCTGATGGTTCTTTAGAAACCTCAAGATGACGACACGACTGGTGATTTTGCTGGTGACTTAGTTCATCAGAGTTCAACTCAAGATTTAAGTGGAAAGCTATTTCTAAATGACCATCATTTTCCCAAGACCCACTGAAATGAAACTAGTGGATTAATGTGCTGTGAATGGGATTTCTACCTGCTGGGATAATCTGTGTGCCAAACCTAAAGATAAGTGCAAGACTTTACTCTTTACAGTGCTTTACAGAGGAGACAATTTATGGTATCAGCTAAGCCAACTTTGACCCCAGGCATCTGGCGGACAGCCAAAGGTGGGCATAAACACAGACCCCAGTCAATCCTGACATTATAACTGGAAAACAGGTTTGAACCATTAATAAATCTCAATGAGACAGAAGTGGAAATAACTACTGATACATTTAGAGATGAAAATATTATGAAGATTACCAGCTGGCAGAAAAAGGCAAAAATGGGGAAAAACCCATCTATTAGAAAAAAAACATACTGCTTCCCGGATGCTATGGTCTGTGACATATTAGAGAAAATGATTCAACTGAAAAACTGTTTAATTGTCTGGACAAACCGGAAGCCCAGTTTTTATTAGTGGACCACTGCCATTGTCTACAGGGGGATCAACCTGTCTGAAAAGGATCAACTACGTTGATAACTTCAATCAAGGCATATTTTCAGTGTAGATGTCCACCATCAGCCAGGCCTAAGATTACGCACCCGGACACAATTCAGCTACAGCGCCACGAAGACAAAACATCAACGCCTCAATGTCAGCATTTGCTAATTCCTCCTCCCTTCACTCTCCCCTGCCACATCCCTTTTGGCATTCACTGATAAAATGGAAGCACTGGTGAATGCTGGCATTAAATTCACCCCCTGAGCTATGGCACGTCCTCCGCCCCAACCAACCACATTCTGTAACACCAACCTTGCTGATAACGAAGAAGACAAAGAGAGAGAACAGCTCTCTGCTGCTCGGGCTGGCAAAACTGATGATGCCAACAGGGTAACCAGACATTTTCTTCATCAGTGCCCTCCTACCTCCCCTCTAACAAAGATCAGAGATTAACTAGATGCCGCTAAACTGCCCTTCTGTATCTCAAATCAATGTTATTCAAATCAACGGCAAGCGAGTCTGCCTGGCATCAGTGCAGACAGGAAAGAAGTTGCTGAGGACAGACAATTTTACTACCCACAATAAGCCTCTTCTTTCTCCTATTACTGTTTTTTCTAATCTTGTAGCTAACTAGATAGATAGATCAGTCATCTACTAAACTGAAGAAAAATTTTTTTTAACTGCATGGCATTAGATCTTCTGCAAATAGTCAACACTTCTCTTCTCTCCGGCCATTTCCCACAGGAAATCATAATCATAAGATCTTAGTGATGCTTTCGACACTGATTTACTGGTTTGAATCCTATTTCAAGGACACTTGTGTTGATTGATAATACACATCTGAGCGTATAGAAATTATATATGGAGTTCCCCAAGGCTCGGTTCTCGAGCCTCTTCTGTTCGACATCTAAATTCTCCCACTCTCACATGGCTTCTTCATATTGCCTTGTGTTTCTTTTATATCTTTTCTTAAAACATTTCTGTCTTATGTAAAGCCATTTGAATTACCTTTTTGTTGAAATGTGCTATGCAAACAAACTTGCCGTGCCTCACCTTACCTATTTGATATCTGTTATGTTAACCTCATAGTAGTCCTCACTGCATTGACCTCAATCCAAGTTCATGTTTGCTCTTTAACAAGTGACTGCAGCAGACCTCCACCAAACAACTCTTGTTTTTATACAACTTCTTTTATGTCCCTCTTCAGGGGTAAAGTTGGATCATCCCAATTGTCCCTGTTGTCATCCCACTAACTTAAACACACAGTAGCAAGTTTGTTTTAAGATCAACCACTTTTGTAAAAGTTAAACAATGACAAAAGAAAGGCACAGAGTGACCCTAGAGGTTTTGAGTTCTAAGCCTTAAAAGCGCTCATAAAGTTTTTACAACTGGGGAATGACATGAGACGATCATTGTGTTGCAAAGCTCACCAGCTGATCAGTTTGTGATCAAACATTTGACTTTTGTTGGTGGTATGATTTTATATTTTTAGAATATATGTGTTTTAAGAAAGCATTGTTGGCTTGGCTCACTCATATTCTGGTGGTGATATTCTCGTTATGTTTCCGAAGACTCATTCCTGCCTTATGGTCTCTTTTGCCAGTAGTCCATGACTCATGTCATTATTGCACACCAGGTGACAATATTGTCTCATTACAAGTCGGTAGTGCAAAGTTCTCTCCAGCTAGTAATGCCACTTCCTTTGGAGATTTACCAAATAGCCACACTTTGTCAATACTGTGCCAGCCCGCAGACTATTTAGGACGATGATGGCTTTAACAGGCTTTAACTATATTTAGTTACAACAGGCAGACGCGTTCAGCTGTTTATTTTATTAACATCCTAAATGCAGCACAAGCAGATATATAAGAAAGCTGATTTCACAGCAGGGACCAATATGGATAGTAGATTTGTGCCTGAACAGAGTTTGTGTATTTCAGGATGTCATGAAAATGATCTGCAGTCCAGAACCATAAAAGGAATTGTGATAAGAATTCACTCTTCATTTCTGAGAGCTTTTACCCACACATCTAGTTTCCATACAGTGTTTTTAAGGAGAGGACATGGTTCACACACACAAAAATGATACAAAGAACCCATTTGCTTTTGACATGTTTTATCAGAATGAAATGTATTGGCCAATTATGAGGACACATTAAAAAAATCTTTTCTGTCTATCAGTAGCTCTCAATATACTTACTTACACTCCAAATAATCCTGTCTTTGACCCCAACAACACCAACAAGGAGGTCGCTTCTCCTATAGGGCCCCAAGATAAATCTGATGGATCACAAGATGATCAAAGATATCGAAAGACTGTCTTGTATAAAATTAAATATGGCTATATTTACCACTCTTAAAAATCATTTTGATTAAACAATCTGAGATGTAAAAGACATTCTTCTGTTGCTCACAACAGTCCACACAAAGGCTATAACCTGGAGTGAGAAGTCACAAGTAGTCAGTGCTTTGTGTTAAGGGGTCACAAAGCAAAACGGTTGGAGCTACTGCCTTTAACTGTCAGTGTCAGTGCTATAATTGCAACATAGGGCATGGTACATTTCTCGAGGTCTGATAAGCATCGTCCCCTGGCACTTATACCAGTTATATAATTGACCCTCTCATCTATTTTAAAAAGTGGATTACAGCATGCAGGACGGTCCTCCAAAATTTAGAAATGTCTCTAATGTGTCCACTGCATTTGATGAATCCATGTCTCTGGCATTTGCAGGCATTAGGGTCGAAGGTTAAGTCAACATTAGTAAGCCATTAAACAGTTTTCTGTTGCTTTAACCTATTGCGTTCAGTGGCAAGTCTATTATTAGGTAGAGGGCTAATGTTTTTCCTGCTGTGCCCAGAGATAATCGAGCTGTTTAGTCTGGAGCACATGTGAAGCTTAACTTTCACTCCTCTGTCTGCCTCTTTACGTTCCAACCGTCTGAAGAACCTGAACTGAAAGTGAAGGATCTTTCTAGTCATGAGCACCGATGTTAAAACAATCAAAAGCCCCAGCCATTTACAGCCTCATGTTTATGATTTGACTTTGTTAAGCTCATCATCTGGTTTTCACTCGGTCAGGGAGGGCCAGCACCTTTTCATCTGGTTCCCTATCCTGGCTTACATAATTATGTTGAATTGATAATGTCTATGCATGTCTGTGCAATTTCACACAGGTTCACCACAGTCACCTTCACAGTGTACCGTCACTCCGTTATTATCTCTCCCTTTGTCTCTGCACGTACTCTGGAAAGTTGTGCTATTACTGTCAACGCCACTGTTTATGGAAGATTTCTCCAGGTCACCCCTATACAAGATGAGCTAGCTGTATTCTAGGAAAAGCAGACATGACGTCTGTTAGTTGGTGAAAGCTGTATCGTGTTGGCGAGTTCATATGAAGATTGGTGCAAAAATTACATTGGCAACTATTAGCAGTGTAAATGTACTTTGGCTCTTTGAGTTCATTCTTCATTGAGAGAACTGCTTCATTTTAGTTAGGGGTGTAAGAAAATATTGATATACTTGAGTATCACAATATTATGTTTTGTGATACTGTATCGATTTTCAAACACACTATCAATTTTTAATTAATAGTTAATATGCAAAGATTTGTGGCTCAGATTACACACAAAAAGTAGTGCGATGATGATGTTACAGGGACTGTGATAAATGCAAATGCAGAACCAGCTTTTCTGCTTACATAAAAAATTAACTTTTTTTTTTAAACTCGATTTTATGCATATGGTGGTGTGTTCTGTATACAATGACTATTTTGAGTTTTCCTAAAATTAGATTTTTAAAAATCGCAAAATATGACCTTGCCTACAGTATCGCAACATATTGAATCGCAACCCCTTTAGATATACCTATTTACAGTACTGTATATAGATATATATTTATCTATAGATATATTGAATTAGATATATATATATATATACAGTATATACCCCTGCACACAAAGTATAACCACCTATCATTGCTTATTACTGTTTTCCTGTAGATTACATACCTGTTTTGAAAAAAAGGAGAGAGGGAGAACGAGACAAAAGACAGATGTAGATGAATGCAGAGATCAGTGTAGAGAGTATTGACCATATACTCTATTGTAAGACTTACCGGTAGTCATAGAAGCCGGCCACTTTACTCTCAGAGGACCTACTTATGCTCTGAACACGGCTGAAGTTAACACTCACTCATGCACACTAGATGCCTTGATCACCTAGGACCAGAACCAGACTCTGGGGGATTTTCAGCGTTGCTCAGTGACCTGTTGTGACCACCTGTTTCTGTAACTCACCTTCCCCTCTTGTTTTTCTTTCAGTAACCACCTCTCCCCTGTCCACTGCAGACCAGATGTGGTAAAGTAAGTGAACTCAATTACTGTTGAGGTTTTGTAATAAATTGATTAATTTAGAGATACTTTCTTGAATTCTACTTATTATTGTGAAACTGTTATTGTTATTGTATACCGTAAAGTCGCACATTTCTTAACCAACTCTTTTTTTCCGTTGGTCCTTCAGTTTTCTGGACAGGACGATTCGTTCAGCAGTGGAGCAGCACCTCTTCGATGTAAACGCTGTAGGGGATCAAAGTTCAGAGGGCTGTGAGTTAACCCCGCGTCCATTATCTCCAAGGGAGACACCAACTGCCCGTCAGAGACGTCGACACCAGAGAGAGCAGCAGGAAGAGGGACTGAGACACAAAGAAAGAAACAGGTACCATTTGTCCGTCATTGTCATGACGTTGGTAGCCGATAATACCAGCATGAAATTAGTGGCAGTTAGTCTTAAGTAGCAACACTGCAAACATCTTGTTCTCATCACTTCGTTTTAACTGCAATTGTGTCCTTAATGTCTTATTCTCTTATAATAAAAGTGAAGAAATATGCTAGTACAGTGAGAATAATTCCACTTTCTTTTGTGATGTAAATCGAAGTTAAAATGTTTCCTGATTTTAATGCAGATAATTAATTCAAGATGTTAGAAAATTCAGAATTTCAGAAAGAACTTATATTGGAAACATGTATTTTAGAAAACATGTTTTCCTTTTTTAGTTACTGATCCACTCAAAACAGCAGAACCATGCAACCATTTTGATCAACTCCAGGTGTTTTTAAATGTGCTATATAAATACATTTGATAATAATAATAGGAAATAAACATATCAAAGATAAGGAGTTCAATAATGATGCCGTTACAAGAGTCTAATATTACTTGTCACTCAGTTCTCCACTCAGTACAATTGTTGTAAACAAAAATAGACTAGCTAATTTACCAATTATTAGATTGAGTTCAGGGAGATTTAGTGACTCTGTATGATATATTATTACGATTGTAGAGTTTATCAGTGGAAGCTTTCAAGGTGTATAAAAAAATGTTCTACATGTAGAAAATACATCAGATCCTCCAGCAAACAAGAGGCAGAAAATGTGTGATACAAGTTAATTTATTTGGAAAACAGGTTGAAATATTTCTATATTTTTTTTTTTTTACTTTGCCGGTAAAACACAATAAGTTGCCATTCATTACTAAAGCCTGCCCTCAGAGTCTCACTGCAATGATACTACTTTCACATGGGTTTTTTGGTAACAGTAAACATTCATAAGATTTACTCTGCTCATAAGCTCGTCCACTGAGACATGGCACAGTCATAACAACTGGAGTCATCGCAGTAAGAATCTAATCCTTGTTGATGGAAATGTCTGAGAGATTAGTGAGACATGGATTAGAGGAGTGCATTTGTCCAAAGACAGCAGAAAATGTCAATAAGAGCGTGGACAGTAAATTGACAGTAAATAGAATTAGCACTAAAGCTAAATAGCACATGTGAATGAGTTGTCAGGATGACCACGCCATTTATTTTCCTGAAGCTTTTCACCTAATGTCAAGCTGATAAAGACAGACCAAACGGAGAGAGCGAGATGGAAAGCAGATGCCTCATTTCCTAATTGTCTCCTTTTCTGTCTGAGAGCAGAGCTGCGTCCGACCGAGCAGACACCAACAAGGAAAACATCCCGTCGAGCGGTGGGAGCAGTTCGGGCAGCGTGGGGGAAGACACGGGCAGCAGCGTGGACTCACAGGGAGGCCAGAGTGGCCGCGCTGAGAGAACCCCAAAATCCAGGAAGTCGAAACACAGTCCGACACTGGTGCAGCTCACCGACAACCAGGACGCCCACGCAGTGAGTCATCGCGCCTTTTCTCCTCATCTCTTTCTCCAATCTTTGTGGCTGGTCACCGTCTTGGCAGCATCTCTCCTAATCGGCTTTCTTTCTCTTTTTAAAATGTTCTCTCACTGTGACGGGTCAGTCTTAGGTGTAGGTCAGGAGACAACCTTCAGAAAGCATTTTTCTTTCAGTGGTTTGAAGCAATATCATGGCTACTTTAGATTGTAGTGAATTCTACTACACCAGCAACATTATCAACAGTTTACAGTCATTACATCGATGATCACCACAGATCTTCTCCTCTAATGCACCTGTGAGGAGATTGGTTGTTAAAGCATTCAGCTGAACCTCCCGCTCATCCTTACTTCTGACTCACTGCAAATAATTGTCACTTACAGTCAACAAGAATCACTAAATGTGGACAGCGGCGAGTTGGAAGATGACAGGAAGTAAGATGCAGCTGCCTAATGGTTCCCTGCCCTTCTCATTGTACAGCAGCTTGTAATTTGCAGCACACCACACTAATTGTAAAGCACTTTTTCCAGAATCAGTGGAAATGTAAGGCCACTTATGAGCGGGCTGAAGCTTTTATCCACCGAAGAAGATGACGCACTAGATGGAGCAACTTATCAACTGTTGTCATGCGGGTACTCAAGACAACAATGTTGAGTGCTTAGTGTGCATATTATAAAGAGGGGAAATGATTCAGATACAGTAAAGTTACTTTGGTCATTTATTACGTTACATTACATATTTTCTGAAGCCTCTGAAGGTTTTATTGTCTCCAGTTTCCATACTGTCGCAGCTTCTGCTAGTGTTGGGTGACACCATGAGAAATTTGGCAACAGGTAGAGATGTTGCTCTACCATTTCTACCAAGGTATCTTATATCTCAAGCTGTATTACATCATTTTAGGTATTGTTACAGAACTGTTACAGATTTACATTATTATTTGTGCATCGATTTGTTGAAGCACCTTGAATTTTCAGTCACAGGATTTGTCAAAAAACAGACCATACCTCCTGGCTGTTTTGCCTATGAACAGTTTCTAAATTGAATTTCTACATAAGGATCATATATATCAATATTAGGATATATATTTATATATATATATATATATATATATATATATAAAAAAAACATATATATATATATGTTTTTATTTTTTTAATATATATATATATATTTTAATATATATAT
>CALSBV010012195.1:2210005-2272490 GCA_943590825.1 Bovichtus diacanthus | reverse complement strand
TATATATATATATATATATATATATATATATATATATATAGAATTACCTGGACTTTGGTCCTGACTGAAATGTGTCCTTCGCACAGAATATCTGAAGCTGTCAATAGATTTATACTTAGACTTATTTACTTTTTCTTTGATCAAGAAATTTAAGATTTAAACTAAAATAAAACTGTCCATCTTATACTGTATATTATTCAGGCAAAGTTATTGTGTGTCATTTTTAAGTGTGGGTACTTTTGTCAAAAGAAATAAGGGTATAGAAAAACACATTTATATTCCTTGTTTTTAGTTTTGGTACCAACACTCAGATATAGTTTCGATACACGCTATAGCGTAATTGATTAGTTTGATTAATCAATCATTCAGTGGGCAGGTAATTAATTAGCAACATCTTTGGTAATTGATTCATTGTTAGTCGGTCAGTTTTCAAGCAAAACAATCTAATATTCTCTGGTTCCAGCTTCTTAAATGTGTGGATTTGGTTATACCATTTTAAATAAAATATCTTTGATAATAGAATAGAAAAAGTGGAACAATCAGTATATTAATCAATGATAATAATTCTTAGTTGTAGCCCAAATATATACTTGTACCTATCTTCTGCTGTATCGGCATCCAGGTTAAGAGTACCAGTCTGATCACATGATAAAATACTTGGTCGGCTGTCTTGCCTGCCAACCGAGATGCAGTGAGTCATACCCTACTGCGGTGTAGTGCAGCCTCCACGAGTGTTGTGTGAAAGCAGTCAAAGGGTGTGAAGCATGTACGTAGCTTCAGTAACCAGAGCCAGTCTCCACGGACTCTTCTTACACTGCAGCTGCATGAAAGCAAGTCAGATTATTATTCCCACTTGGCTCATAAATGATGTGTGCTAATGTGAAGTTCAGCTGACCAATTTATGTAAATAGATCAATTCAGTTTACACTATAACACTCAACTCATGCCAGCCCTTTATGTAACAGTGCAGACACTCGATGCCTTGACAGACTTATGGTCTATATGTAATAGCTCGCACAATCGTGAATGTCCGGGCGACTGCCGCTGAGTTGCTGACAGCCGAGGTTTGATGTTGTTGAGGGTCTGTCGGTGTGAACAGCTGTGACCGTTGGATTGTTAGGTCAAGAGCCACTGATGGTAATGAGAACCTCTGAAAGCGTCTGTAATTCTGGTGCCGTTCATTGTACAGCAACTACAGCACGATGCAATGTAAACAGTATTTTTTGTTCATTAGATGTTTTTGATTAATTAAATCAATTAAATGTTGTGTTGCTTATGCAGCTATGTCAATTTGTCAAAGTTATTACATTAGGGTTGTACCGAATAGTTTGAGGCTTCGAAGCTTTATTCGCAATGTTGACATTTGAATTTCAAGTCAACACTTGAATGCTGCACTTTTTGTGTGGTGTGGTGTTGTGTGTTTTTTTTTTTTTTTTTTTTTTTTTGTATGTCTATTCATTGTGTTTAAAACCGGAATTTCTGCAGAGTTGCAGATAAACATTAGGCTACACTAATATTATCAGTATTATACTATTTGTAGAATTAGGTTCCAGTGATGGCAGGATTGGAAAAAAGTACATTCTGTCCAGCCCTATAATGCATTTAATGCTTAATTTGCACCATCCCACACTAGTCTCCAGCCTCTGTGTCCTTGGCTTGATGTGTTTAGGCCTGTTAGCTCTGTGGATGTCACTGTCAATCAGTCGGTCCACCACTTTGGTTCAGATTGAAATTTCTCATCAACTACGGGATGGAGTGCCATTGAATTTGCTGAAGACATGCAAACCAGGGTTCCCAGGTGTTGAATCCCTATGAATTTGAGGTTTATATTTATGGTTTTGAGTTAAATGTCTCAACAACTATTGGATGGTACCATATTACCATCCAATAGTATATTTATAAACCAGCACCAGAAACCTCTTAATTACATAACCATGAAGGGTTTAAAGATGATAATCCAACAATGTTCATAGAAGCAATCAGTATGGTTTTTCATTGGTTATGTTAACACTACATAGTTTGTCCTGTTTTGATGGAAAAACTGGTCATTAAATCCGCTGATGTAGATAATTAATGTTTGAAATGTGCACGTCTTTTTCCAGGTCAAGGAATGTGTTGGTGAGAGACCCGGAGCGAGCTACATGGAGACATTTCAGAAAGGGTAAGCGCTTCGAAACCTTATATTGACCCCTTTGAGGAATCACAAAAAAATAGGTCATTACTCAGCACCTCTTCCTATAAACAAGTTTAAGTGTTCAAGTGATAAGCTACTGGCGGCCATTAGCAGCTCTTGTCTGTTATCTTTAAGGATCTGTTAGGCATACTGTCATGTTTATAGCATACACTTTATCTGATAAAGACAGGCAGCAAAGATATACATATGTAAGTGTACGTTTAAACTGTGTGGAATTTCATGAGGTTTCTGACTGGAAGTTATCTTGAGTTGATTCATCATAAGCCGGTGTTATCAGTCAAAGCATTTTTTTTTTTTTTTTGCTAAAGTTGTTTCTCCTTCATATTTTTCAGGAATGACATTTCAAGAAAAGATGGCCTTCTTTCTCCTCCACAGGTAGGTTCAACTTCACGATTCCTTTCCTATGAGCGTCCATCTGTCTGTTCGGTTGCATTGTTTGTTCCAGGTCTCCTCCTTCCTCTTATTACGCAGTGTCAGATTGTATGGATGGCTGTGGAAGAAAGGGAAAGGCTGGATATTGAATCTCAATACTTTTTTGGTACAAACTGAAAGTGTCAGTCAGAAGTTTTAAAAACTGCCAAGTTCCTAACGAATCAAATGTTGCTCAGACTTGTTCTTTAAAAAAAAAAAACAGTTCCTGATTTAAATAATAGTTTTGCAAGTTTTAGACTGCACTATTTGGGAAAAGTTCTGCTTTTTACATTTAGTCAACATTTTACATTTGAAAGGTTTGAGCTTATTTTATAATGAAAAATGTTTATGCATTTTTTGTGTTGGTATTTGCACTGAAATGCAGGCATTATATTAGCACCCTGATATGATGCCCTGTAAAATGAGTCAAAAAGACATTTTCACAAAATTAAAGAAACACCATGCAGTGTAAAAAGACATGTTGGATTTAAAAAGAACAAAACAAAATAGAAGAATGAAATGAGCTCAATTGAAATAAAACAGAATAATAAAAAATGCAGCACAGTTGCAGTGGCTTGTGAGAAATATAAAAAATACCCCCAGACCTACCTTAACGAAAAGCAGTGCCAAACGGAAATGGAAAGCAATTGGAAAAGCTTTTTTTGACCAGTGTGATATTAACCTTCACGGCACCATGTTGCTCTCTCATCAGTGTTTTGTGACACTTTCACAACTAACTTGTTAAACAGAAACTCCTCTGCAGTTCCACAGAAAGATACAATTTCACTTCCGACACAGGGAGACTTTACCGTTCTTGCGTAAAAAGGATTTTCCCCCTGTTATTCTTACACAAACACACAATAGTTCCTCAGCCAGATGTTAAAAGCATTGTCGAAAGTCTGTACTATGATGTGTTGTGATGCTGTCAGTGTGAGCACAAACAAACAAAAAGGCCATCTTTGTCTTCCTCTGAGTTGCAGTTAGTTAAATGAATTAAAAGACTTTATCCTGTGTGCATGGTGACCTCTTCACCTACTGCAGATTTCTTTCCCCCGAATACATAAACTAAGTTTATTCCTGCTGTTCGACTTTGACTGACATTTACCTTTTATATATACAGTATTTTGGCCTGTTATTTACTGCTTAACCAATAGTTAGATTGCCAAAATAGTAATTAACCATTTTGATAATAATTGAATCATAATAAATATTCATCAACACAATTGTTGTTTGCCTCTTTTCAAATGTGAGAATTTGCCGCTTTTCCCTCTGTTATTTTAGTGCAAATTGGATATATAATTGCATACTTATACAAGTATAACTTCAACTCATTGGGCACATTTTTGTTTTGGAATTTTCTGACCTTTTAATAAACTGAATGATTGATCAGTATCTTGCAAAAATAATCAAACTGATTAATGGATAATGAATGGTGCATTCTGAGTTGTTTAAAAAAATATTATTTTATTTTTATTATCATTTAAAATAAATATTTCAGGAAAAAAACGTCCTCTGTTTCGCATCTTTATTTTTCTTCTGAAACACACAAACCCTTATAATTTACCCAGTAAATTGGTGTATTACGTGTCTCAGTATGTCAGTGCGCTTTAGTCCCTGTAAACACACACATGACTCCTCCGTCAGAACATGTTGTACCCACAACATCAGAATACTGATGGAAGTGACTGCTGCAGATCAGGTTGGCTGTCTTAAAAGATAACTTCAACACTTCGCAGCAGATTAAGTCTTTACCTTTTTTTTTTTTTTTGTTGCAAAAGGACTCACCACATAAAGTGTATGTGTGTGCGTGTGTGAGTGCATGTGTTTTAAAATGAGTGTGTGGGAGAGCAAAAAGAAAACAAAGCTACGTGACTGGAAGCTTATGTCAGGCGAAAACCTCTACATCGTGTATGTGTGTGTTAGTTTGTGTTTGCATGTGTCCAAGGTTATATGCTTGTCTGTGTGCCATCTCAGCAAAACGCACCTTAAATTCCACTCCCGCTTAATAATTGTCTAAAGCATCCCCTCACCCCCACGCACATGCATGCACGCACGCACGCCTGCCGCCTGTACACACAGTAGCTCTGTCTATCTCTCCGCTCCTTCGCACCAGCTGGACTTCTCATGATGATGTAATCGTGGCTTGAGTGTGTGTCTCAGTGAACACAATGTCTGATGTTCTAGGGAACAGAGTGGGGTGTGTGTGTGTGTGTGTGTGTGTGTGTGTGTGTGTGTGTGTGTGTGTGTGTGTGTGTGTGTGTGTGTGTTCTATTATTTGAACACAGCAGGATCATATCATGCAGAGCTGTAACATCTGTGCTCCTGTAACTCCACAGTGTTGCTCAGAACATCTTCATGTGGGTTTACATTGTACACTTTACACCTGAAGCTAGGGACTGATTAATCAGTTAAAACAAGTCTTTTATCAAACTGGCTTTAATGAGTCATTTGCATGTAAAAGGATTTGACAACAAAAGTGCAGCTTGCTGAATAAACTTTACGGCCCCTTTCTGAAGTCTGAGAAGCCGATATTATAATTGTAGATGTATCATATGACGTGATGTTATTCATCTCCTACCTCTGAGACTCATAAAGTTACATAACGTTCACCCAGTAGACTCTTCGGTTTCAAAGCCTAATGAGTCCGTACTTTAATTGCACGGTGGTAACACTTGACTAGAAGTCACCTAAGTACACTAGTTAACAAGCAACGAGTTTAGAACAAAGACACAAGCTGCTAATCAACACGTTTTTCTTTCATCATAAACTTTATAATCAATATACTTGAGAACAGACTGCCATTATGTTAATGAACCTGGATTTAATCATTAGTCTTTAAATATCTGTGAATCTGCATATGTAATCCTCTCAATTTGAATTGTTCTTGATTAATTCCCAAAAAGGTGCTAATTGGTACAAAACAATAACTTAAGCACACCTTTTGTAGCGGATTGCCTTTATGTTTTTTGGGGCCCCGCCGGAGTTTCATCTGACAATTTAATGTTTGAGACTGTTTAAGGACAACCCCCCTCATGGATGCATGAATCAGTGCTCCATACACTCTGTCCTGAACCCACGTCTCTTAAATCTAAACCAGATTTCAACATAGACAGAATGCAAACAAATGAGCCAATGTAGCAACAGTCTGCCTGACTCTTGTAAATATTACATGTTCCGTGTCTGTTCTATAGTTTGTTTATTGGATTACATTCAAAGTGGCAGAAACGAGAAAACCCCCCGCACCACCTCGCCCCGTGCGAAGATTAGAAGACAGCAGTGTTTTTTTGACTGGCTCTCAGAGTTTCAGCAGTTTGGTCACATTATGGTATTCTTGCCCGCCGACTGACTGACAGGCAGCACACAGGAGTAAATGCAATACACAATACAAAGAATAAAGTAGAATACAATAAATATGACACACTGCTACAACTAAAATATGAACATTTAGAGATTGTATGGACCCAGTTTAGAGGTGAAATACTGCCCCTTATTTCTTTGGAGCAGGTGGCTCGGAATTACGCGTAGAACCTTTAAACCACACTCAACAAAAGAATGTGTCTAATCCAGTCAGTCCAAAAAAACACAACTGTTTGTGGATTCAGCATAAAAACAACAAAAGATAGAAATTTGGTTCTCTCTTGGTCCACAAATAATTCCTCTTCCCAAGCAAATCAACTCAGGATCCATTCTGCTAAAAGAATGTGGTCAGAGTGATCAGTGCATCCTCAATGCGTCTTAGGTGCATTTACACCTGTACTCAGATCTGTCCACTTGTGATCGTACATCATTGCTCTGAATGTTATTAAGAGGAATATGCGGGTGTGGATCTGTGATAACAGGATCTTGAATGTTGATTGAGTGAGCTGGTATATGCTTTTTCATGGAAGAGCTGGGGGGGGCACTAGAGTCACTCTGTATCATGATTCCTGTCACATCAACTTATTTCACATGTTACAGCTGAGAAGACGTGATAACCCCCTGTTTTTGGCTCACTTTAGCACAACAACACACGCACACAAACAGACACACACACACCTGTGACTAATAATGTTGTTGCACCGTAATCTCACATTAACCTGCCAACAACAGCAACTTAGTATCATGAACAAAAAAAACAAAACAAGGGCGGTTGTAACCAGATTTAAGTGCAACGCTTCCTGTAAGCCGTCTGTGGCATTTATGAGGTCCAGTAGCCGTGTGTCTTGATCTGTTTTTTCCTAAAAATAGCTTGGTCCCACGCCCAGACAGAGGAAATGGGACCGCATTGGCTTAGTGCTAAGTGATCCATGGACACGTTCTAAATACACGACCCGCTGAGTATGTTGTTTCCCCAAATTATTAGCATTGCACTGGAATTTCATTGTGCCTGCTTTTGATTAAGGATAAGCAAAGTGGAGTTTGAGAAAGTTTGAGATAAAAGAGAGAGAGGAGTAAACAGTGGGAGAAAATAGAGGAAGTAATGCGGTGTTGGAGGAGAAGGCTTGCATGTAATATCTCTGCTGTGAGCTGGATGTTAGTCTGCAGAGAGACACAGGGAGAGAAAAAAATCACCCAGTCAGCCTACGTGTGCTGGCTCACAATCTGTTTGCTTTTTTTTTTTTTTTTGTCCTCGCCTCCCTCCCCTCCTCCCCTTTTTTTCTTTTTCACCCCTCCCTTCTGCTCTTGCTGCTGTGAAACAAACAAGTCCAGAGCGGCGCTAGGGTGGGGAATATATGCATGTCAGGCAAGAGAGAAAGCAAGGAGGACTACTGTAGAGAGAAAAAAATTAGAGGGAAAGAGGAAGGGAGGGGGAGAGAGAGAGAGAGGGGAGGGGGAGAGAGAGAGGGAGGGGTGAGGGATTCCAGGGGGGAAGACGAGGCGGAGCCAATCCACTCCTGCTCTCTTTACACACAGCCAAAGACAGATGGGCGGATGTTTTGGCCGCAGAGGCAGCCAATCGTGAGTGGGGAACAGCCCCCTCTCTTAGGGCAGGGCCAGCCTGTGGGAGTGTGTGGCTCAACTTAAAGAGTGTGTTCACAGGCTGGTCATCGTCGTTGAGCGCTCTTTTCTTTTCTCTCATGGTTGTGCAGACATTAAGGATGAAGATCCAGGAGTCGCCCGTCACTTGTGACACGGGGAGGGTTGGCGGAGGAGAGGTGCGAGCCTCAGACCCGGACTGCGAGAACTGTGAGGACGTGCCCCGGCTGGACCTGACAGCACTTACTGAAGAAAACTACTGGGGAGGTAAAGCTACTGGCCCTCCAATCGTTGTTCTCATGCTTAGATTTTTCTCTTGCATACAATATGTTATTTCTAAATAGGTCTAATACTATCTGGAATACACACCTTTTTACACAAACATGCCCGAACAACACACTTGCTGCTCCCACCCAGCTCTGCACATGGGTGTCTGGGTAGCAGCTGCACACCTTCTGCTGCCTCTCCTCCTCCTTCTCCTCCTCCTCCTCCTCCTGATACATCTCCTTCTGCGTCTCCTGCTGGATTTAATTGTAAAAGATCCTCTTAAGTTCTCTAGCCACCTATATCTGGCGGAGAAATGCACTCTGGAGACGTGCTTGTTTGCCTGGCTGGCAAGATAATGCAGCACTGCAGACAGTTTGTTGTTGTGTTGCTGTTGAATTAGACCACATGGGAACTTTAAATCTTGTATTCATCTCTCAAGAGAAAATGTAGAGGTAGCTAACTTTAGCGCTCCTCCTGTGGTTTTGTTTAAAGAGAAAACTGTGGGGGTTTTTTTTTTTACCAGGATGTAAATAGTGCTTGGCAATTTCTACCAGACAAAGCTGCTGCTGTAATTCCCAGTCGGAAATCAATCATTAAATGGGATAGATTGGTGAACAGTGTCGACTGACTGTATAAACTTGGCTTGTATTTGTAGAGTTTATTGATCCTGGTTGAAATGTTCAGACTTATCAGTTTGAATTTGACATTGTGTATGTTTGCTCTGTCACTCCAGAAATAGTGATGCGAGGCGATTTTGCATTCAATGGCAGCTTTGCAAAAGATCAATTTTTAAATGCACCTAATGAAGTATGTTGGATTATTTTATTTATGCTGGTCGATCAAGTCTCATTTCTAATGCTGACTTTTCCAAAACGGTCACAAGCATTTCGTTCTTCCTCCTCCGTTTTGCTGTCTTTTGAGTTTGCTATTAATGTGTTTGTTTATGCAGCGGGGTTGGCATTTGTCCAGAAAGGAAACCATGTACAATCGCAGGGCACTGAGAGTGCGATTGTTTTGTTAGGACGTTGCGACACAGCGGAGGTGGGTTGAGGTATCAGAGCAGTGCAAGCCAAGAATTACGCTGAGCTGTACATTGGAATAATAACCAACATGTTCACTCCTACAGTAACATCCAGGTAAATGGCATGTTGCAGCATGTTTTGACATCTGTCCGCTGCAAACGTTGGTCTTCACTCCCACCTCCACCACCGTTTCCTGGTTGATGTGGCACCAAAAGCAAAATTGTTCCATGCAATAAATCTGTCAATTCAACAGCCTCATGGTTGGAACATAAGCAGACGATTGCATGTTTAGTGGAGCTCTCTAGTGGCCAAATGCGATACGTGAAAAACAACTGTGAGAGGTTGTTATTGTTGCTGTGCAGGATTTGCAGCACGAGGGGAAAAAATGTCAAGTGCTGAACTACTGTGCCTGAGTGAAAAAAAACTGTTTATTTAGTCTGTTTAAAGGTGTGGCGTAGGATTAGCTCTCTCCGTCCGTACCCAGTATCCTTGATCGTGTTTGCTTGTAATTAAATTGCAATTTGCTTGAGGGAGAATGTAGCAGAGGGTAGCTTTGTACAGTTTGTTCAGAAAATGTACAATCCAGATGGCTGTTTTTTTTTCACGTTGAAGTTAAGAAGACATTATGTATTTGATTTTGCCTTTTTGTTAAATCTCCTTCATGTGCATTCTGTCCTGAATACATAACTGAGTTCATGGCAGCAGGGACTTTACAGGGAGCCTGCATGATTGGCTGTGACAGGCCGCTCAGACATACAGTATCTCCTTTAGGTGCATTAGATGGCGAACAGATCAGGTCCCTTGAAGCGTGAAAGCGAGCAGGGCATGCCATTGCACTAACTGCAATTGTCTGAATGCATTGTGCAAAGTTGAACTTTTGATGGTTTTAGGGTGTAGCTGGCATGTTTATTCTTCACAAAGGAGAGCCAAAGAAAGATTTATGTTCTGGCAAAACGAGCCAAGCTGAATAAGAAGTTAATAAAGCTGTATAATGGTAGTAGGTACTGTTAGGGGATGTATGCATACGGTACAGAAAGTGTAATACTGTACAATAGGGCTTGCGGGTGGATGAGGGCATGAAGCAGTGGTGTGAGGCCTTTGTCCCAGTACACTTTGTGCCAGCGCCTGTCATGGTGACCTGATATTTGCCGCTGCTGTGTCCTTGTCTGTCTGCCAGCGAGAGTGGAAAGACATTAACAGGCATACCAACAGGAAGAGACGAGACTCTGTGGCTCATATGTCTCGTTAATTAAGGTTCAGGGAGAGCCTTAGTTATTTTGATTTCCCACGTTTACTGCAGCAAGAAGGATGCATGCTGGTCATTTCTTAGTGCTGTTTCTTTGCTTTCATTCCTTCATCTTGTTTACTTCTCTTCTCCCCTCTTTTCTTCTTCTGTCCTCTAGATTCTCCATTCTTTAACACCCCATTCCTTGATTTCAAAACTATTTTTCATCAAAGTTGTTGTGATGGTAAGTGTTATGTTACATCACCGTCAGTTCTGACTTATAACATATCAGAGAAAAAGAAATTCAGAGCTGTCTGAATGACCTTTTCCGCTGCATGGCAACATGCTTGAATGATCTGGAACATTGTGGCTGAGCGTCTCACACACACAGCAACCTTTAGTGAAATGGCAAACTGACATGTTTTTTTGTTTCATTAGTCTAGTTAATCCTAAACTATACGCAAGTGTTTGATTTAAGGGATTAATTTCAAATGCCATGGAGCCCCAGTTGCCAGCTGCGCTGCTGTGAACTCTGAGCTAGATAATAGACGTCAAAGAAGAAGACATTCAGGGTGATTGAGAGTTTCACCTGCTGCTGTGAGTGAGCACTAACATGCCAGAGAGTTGCTACCTGGTAAACTGCACGTACCTAAAAGTACAGCAGGACCCGTGGGACCAGTGCTGGAATTTGAGCTTAGTTGCTTCTCGTATGGCCCAACTCACCCCAGCTAAGAAAAATATGCATGTGCAGTTTTAGACTGTGCGTGCATATTTTCTCGTGTGCTTTCTGACACTTTGAATGTTTACTCTGACGGTTTCTTTCCCCCCGAGCTTGTTTTCTCTCCCTCCATCTCTTCTCCCTGTGCAACAACTCCTTCATATATTCAGTCGGACACCTCGCCTTTTCCATGAAACCTATGTTATTGTTCCTGCTCAGTTTTATGTTTTCACATAGCTTTCTATATAGTCTTCCCTTCTTATTATAACAGTGAATTCTGATATTTCTCTGTCCAGTCTTTCTCTCATGCACAAGTGCTTGGAAAGACACTGACCAGGGTTTATCTCTCATCATGCAGAGTGGAAACTGAAACTTATCACTGTACTTCTCAACAGGGGTCGCCCTGACATTATCCCACAGAGAGCCAGGCGTTATTAATAGCCCGGGAATTGTCAGGGGTATCTGCATAGCTATTTTCACCAGACATAATTATTACCAGAGTGCAGACTGTAACCAGGGGACGGAGAGGGAAGGGGTGTGTGTGTGTGGGGGGGGGGGGGGGGGGGGGTCACAGGAAGTTTCAAAACAACATCTGTGACTGTTGAATCTGGGAGAGGAAGTTTTGTGTCCCACAACGGTTTTAGAGAGAGCAGCTTCATGATGACCAGTGACTTTCACGTCGCCACACAGGATCCAAACAGATGTTAGCAGGGAGACAAATGTCCTTATAGTGTCTTGGAAGAGAATAAGTGCTGATCTTTGGAAAATGTACTTATTGTTGGACTTTCTCAGAATTTGTTTTACCCATCTTGTATGTTACTTGCTCTTAAAAAACAATTACAGCAGGAAAGAAAACGCTGGTTTCATTTTGGATTGGATTGGATTAAAAAATGAATAACTGAGTTTTCAACTCTTGGTTGGACAAAACAAGCAATTTGAAGACATCACTTTTGGACTATAACAAACTGTGATGGGTTTTTTTAAACTATATTTTGACATTTTATAGAACAAAGGATTAATTGACGCTCATTATCAAAGTTAACTAGCAGGCACATTTTTTGTTGTAGCTCAACCTTTTGAGTTAAAGGACAACGGATATGAAAGGATTCTGGTTCAACAAGCAGATTTGATACTGGACTCAGAGTTTTATCATGTTATTCTGTAGCTACAGAGCTCTTGGGGATAATATGGTGAATCTGCTTTTCCTGTACTAAGACGAGCTTTGTGTCTGCTGACCAGGATGCAACACACTTCCAAGGTCCCTGGGCTAACCTGTCCTTTGTTTGCAGTGCGTCAGATATGTTGTGTTTACATTCTTTTCTTCGACAGCAGGACTAGCAAAGTGGAATGTTTTTAAACACAAAGTGTGTTTTTTTTGTGTGTTTCTCAGAACCCGTACCAGCATACTCGTCACTGCAGAGGGAGAGCATGGACCGCGAGGAAGCTCGACTGTCCCCTCACGCAGGGGGACGTCTGATCCGCCAGCTTCTGGAGGAGGACAGTGACCCGATGCTGTCACCCCGCTTCTACGCCTACGGACAGTGCCAGCAGTACCTGGACGACACTGAAGTGCCCCCCTCACCACCAAACGCACACTCGTTTGTCAGGTAAACACTTGACTTTTTTTTAAATTTTTTTTTTTTTATGACAAGTAAGAAGAAGCTGCCAGTGAAATGAACAACATTATTGTGTCTCTCCAGTCGCAGACGGAGTTCGTCTCTTGGATCCTGCGACGATGACAAAGAGGAGTTAACATCCGCCCAGCTCACGAAAAGGATCCACATACTGAGGAAGAAGATCCACAGGTTTGAGGAGAGGTTTGAAGAGGACCGGAAATACAGGGTAGGTACAGCAGTAACAAGCGTTTCATTTATCACCTTGAAAATAATAGAAATCTGACTCAAAAGACATTTTAACAAATTATGAACAAGGTTATTGACTGTCTGTGAAGTCTCCTATGGCTCATTAAAAAAGATTTTAAATAGAGAATAGAGGCCTGAGACTGCTATTTTAAAGTTCAATTGGCTCATAAAATGGCTAATAATCCCACACAGAGCTCTATATGAGATTTCTGGTGATTTACCTGAGCAAGAAATATAGTTGCTGCTGCTTCAATCTGTTCTCATCTGTTCTGTCGCTTTTCTTTTCTTTTCATTAAGCCCTCCCACAGTGATAAAGTTGGAAACCCAGAGGTGCTGAGGTGGGTTAATGAACTGGCTAAGCTTCGTAAAGATTTAAAAGGTAAGACAGAGGAATGAAAAAAAACCTCCTAAACTCACATGATAGACTAAAATCAACAAATCTCATAGATATATTTTTCCTGTTGCTCCTCCTCATCAGAAAACAAGCTGATGAAGTCTGAAGAGGATCTGCCGCCTCTGACCCGCCAGCGCAGCAACACGCTGCCCAAAAGCTTCGGCTCTCAGCTGGAGAAGAAACCCCAGCAGGAGAAAGTGCCGAAGCCTCCGGTGGAAAGCAGCCTGGAGACGATTTTGAAGAAGCTGCAGGACAAGAGGGAGGAGGTGAACCGCCCGGAGGACATAAAGGTAAGACCCTGTCCGCGACGTATAATTAAAACATAGACAGACAGATGCAGCAAATTGATGTTTTTTCTGAGTTAAACCGCATAAGTTTAAAAGCAGGCAGAAACGTAATGAACTCTGGTCATAAATTAAATGTTTTTCTTGTCCCCCGCTGACAGGATATGACACGGGAGCAGATCGGAGCGGAGAAAGTGGCCCTGCAGAAAGCTCTCCTCTACTACGAGAGCATACACGGTCGACCAGTAAGTCCTCCTAATAAACAAAACTCCTCAAAAGGCCAATCTAAAGTGTATATCAGATCTCCTGCCAGCCGCGTTGGCCCAAATATGAGACGTTCTTGTTTACCACTTCACTGTGACCCAGATGCAAGTCAAGGGTGAATAATGTCTCAAGCCAGCGCGTGTGCGTCTGGTTAGCTTTCACAGTGTGCAATTCTATTTGCTTAGTCTTCCTTTATATTCATTTATGCCGTTAGAAAACAGAACTTCTGGCGTCACAGGAGCTTCATCGACATTTAAAGGACAACTCTGTCTAAAAAGTGAACTTTAAAAGTGCTGACATGTACTTTGGTTTGATGTCAGACCCAAATCCAATTGCAATAATTGTGTTTTCTAATCCCTGCTAGTATTGTCATATATCAGGAAGTGCAGCTGACCTTTCTGTCACCTCCTCACGCTGTGTTCCTCGGTGGTTTGTTATTAATGGAATTCACGCTCCGAAGAACGAGCTGAAGAGTTGTTGTTAGCCGGTCTGGGTTAGCTGTCCTTTTGTGTTATGTTAGTGCACTATAGGACTGTACCGAATGTCTTTTTTTGTTCTTTCTTTTTTTTTTTTTACATTTGCTTTGCTTCTATCGAGTTTTTTTTCAAAAGAAGCTTCAAATTCAATTGTTCTGTTGTCATATTTTAAGATGTCAGTGAGTCTTTTTTATTGACTCAACCTTCTTGAATGAATATTACTCGTCAGTGCAGGCCTCCCTTTGTGTGAGAGCAAACAGTGTTTTGAACGCCGTGAAAATGCTGTTTTTGAAAGGCTTAATGCCAACATATATGGATTGATTCAAGAAGAAAAAATTACTTTTCTACTTTACAACGCTTTGGAGTTATTGGAACGGTTTGGATAAGAAGAGTCTGAAGCAATCCTGTGCAACCACCCTGTAATCTAATCCTACAAATGATATAATACTAGTTATATTAGTGTAGCCTAATCTTTATCTGCAACTGTGCAGAAATACCAGGTTTAAACTGAATGAATGACATGCAAAAAAAGAATCTGCATCCATGTCAACGTTATGAATGAAGCCCTGGGGCTGCAGCTAGTTAGTCAGAGGAGAACAGAAAGAAGCGAATGCTGCGCTGACAAAGTATCTTTGTGTCCATCTTTTTTGCTACTTCAGGTCACCAAGAGCGAGAGGCAAATCATGAAGCCGCTGTACGACAGATATCGCCTGGTGAAGCAGATCCTGTGCAGAGCATCCTCCATCCCTGTCATTGTAAGTATCACACCTTAACCTGCCTTCCTTTTCCTTTCCCTCCACAGCTGCCCATTTGTCCTGCTGCTCTACGACGATTGAGCGGCAAAGATCTGACTGTTGTCAAAGCGTCTGCAGATACTTAATCCCAGCTCATGTTGGCTTTAGTGCCTGCTTTGTGGGACCTGGTGGCAGTCGTGCCACAGACGTGTTATCCACCTTTCTAAGTCCAGCTTTAGCAGCTCAGTGAATCCCCCTCCCGGTCGTAAAGCAGCTCATAGGTGGCAGATTGAGTTCACAGGAAATGACATTGTGAACAGTTGAGTGCAGGAACAGGTCGGAAACTGTAGAAATAGCCACATTTACGATGACTTTTCTTCTCTAAAATATAGATAAGAAAAACAAAAAACGACTTAAAAAATTGTTAACGCTGCTTTGTTGTATTTATAGTTAAAATATAGATAAGTATATATGCTTTCTTTTCCTTTTCCCTATAATTGCGTACTCAACTATTTAATAACTATATTATGTAAGATATGATCTGCAGTATATATCCGTTATATAATGCACAACCTTAATCCCCATCATGCAAACTGGGACAATTGCCATAGAGTTATGATGCAGCAACAAGCACCTCTTTTTGGCCTCCTTTCATACCTAAAAAAGATCCTATACCCGTTTGATTACAGTTATCATTCTGGTATAGGTAACAAAAAGTTACTGAACCAAATTCACAGAGGCATAAACCTGGTGGAAATGTGTTTTTCTTGCCTATTTCTTTTAATTAGTTGTTTTATTTTATTTGTTTCGTACACACTCCGGTCACAAAAAAATAAGCAGCTGTCGTGTTATGTGGATTTTAAAATGATTTAAACAGAGAGAATCATGAGGCTTCAAATAAGTGAACTAAACCCAGACTTGGCTCATGTTCAGGCTGCTGTGAGTCAAGTTGTATAAGAATAAAATCATGGTTACGTAGCGCTCCTGTGGAAAATAAGGTGGTGTTTAGTTGGAAAAACAAGGGGAAACTTCCGCTAAATTCAGCAGACACAGAATTTTGGTGAGAACATGAAGTGTGGCGTTTTCACGTGGCCTTGCTGTAAACACCAGCGTGGTTAACGCCTCCTTCTTAACCGTCACCACAGGGCTCTCCCTCCAGCAAGCGCAGAGGTCCCCTCCTTCAGCCCATTATCGAGGGCGAAACCGCACTCTTCTTCGATGATATCAAGGTGAAGAGCTGCTGCTGCTGCTTGAATAATCAGTCGCCAGCCCCCCCCCGCCCAGCCCCGCCCCGCCCTGCCTCCCTCCAACCCCACCTCCCCCTCATTTAACTACCATCCACCCCTCTAATGAACTTGATTGCTGCCTGTTGATTGGGCGCCTGTTTCCTGCCACCAGCTCCTGTAGAGACGTTGAATCAGTAGCTGCCTGGATCTGATGTTTGAACCGCTCTGTGATTTTTGAGCAGTACGTGTTGTGTTTTAAAGGATAATTCTGGTTTATTACAACCTGGGTCTTATTATTTCCAGTTACAGTTCAATTCTAATAGTCATAATATCGTTGTACTTGCTAAGTTAATTGCTGAGATCTAGTAGTAACAGGCAGTGTTTAAAAAGTAAATGAGATGTCAAGGAATTCTGTATTTGTTTTTGGCAAATAGCATTTAAAGTAACAATTTAGATGTGATCATAAAGGCCTCGAGAGTGTGGACATTTTTGGTTGAGGTACCTTGAAAGTGCTTGCCTTGAATTCTACTCTTAAAAAGCTGTGCGAACCCCTGCCATCAGACTGTGAGCTACAAAAATAAGACCCAGGTTGTAATAAAGAAAAATTAATCCTGTTAGGTGTGTTTTTAGGACAAACTGTAATCAAGAATAAAATCATTGCTCACTCTAGTTGTTGCAGGACTTACAGCTCACATAAAGTTGGTTCTCAGTGGACTGCGTCTTCTAGTTGACTGCCTCCATTAACTCCATCCACACATACTAACGAGTATAGACATGAATCGCAAACGAGGACCATGGAAGTGCATTGTGCTGCTGTACCGTGATGATTTATTACCATTGGAGACTAACACTGCACGAACCCTCATGCACCGCGGTGTTTGAGCCTGGGCGCCTCGCTTTTAATGCCACAGCACGATGTGGCCTTTTCGCCCTCAGGCCACAGTTTGACCTCTTCTTGTTTCTGCAGGAGGAGGAGGACGGCTCAGAGGATGACGGGGACTCGAAGACGCAGTTCAGCGTGACCGTCCAGACCGACCTCAGCGTGCTCAGCTTCCTGGACCACATGGAGGAGGAAGCGGACGGTTTCATTTCACCTGTGGACGATCTTTCCCCCTCGAAGAACACGACAGACATGCGGCTGTCCAACCTGCACTCCGCCACCACGTAAGTTACCGAAAACAGAGACGACAACCGAAACACAACAACAGCGGTGGTACATTTACACATGTGCTTTATTTAAGTACAACTTTTACGTACTTTACTTCAGTATTTCTATTTTGTGCTACTTTATACTTCTACCTCTCTACATTTCAGAGGGAAATATTCCACTAAATGTATTTGACAGCTGGAGACACTGGTTACTTTTTGGATTGAGATTTTACAGTAAATAAAGCAAACAAATGATAAGCATATAAAATACATTACATTGTTAAAGATTAAACCAGTGGTTCCTGACGTTTTTGGCTTGTTTTATTATTATTGAAAAAATTATTATTGAAATGTTTGGAAAATGTTTTGGAACAAGATATAAATCTTCTCACACCAGACTCTCCCAACTACTACAAAAAAAAAAACAAGACAACAAAATAATACCACAATATACTTGTTTAAATTAACAATACTTTCACAAATAATCACAAGTCAACTTTATAAAATAAGAGTTATTTTTAAAAGTTGTGTAGTTGTCTATAAGCTGTTCTGTTCCACCATTTCCTCTTAAAACTTCTCCAATTGTTTCATTAAAACAACTGTTTGACGCTCTAAAAACTGAAATGATCCAACATGTCCTACCACATTAATCACAACCCCCCAGATTTATCTTGCAACCCCCTGAGGCGGCCTGACCCACTGGACTCAAATACCAAACTGTATATAGAGTAATTAAAAATAGCTCCCGAAAAGTAAAACACTGCATACACATTGATCAGCATTAAAAATCTTATAATGTCCTAAATAATAACACAGGACATTTTTCTGCAGTCTAAGTACTTTTACTTTTGATACTTTAAGTATATTTAGCTGATAATACTCCTGTAAAGTACAATTTCTAATACATGATTTTTACCTGTAATGGAGTATCTTCACATCTGTCTTTTAATTGAGCAAATGGTCTAAGTACTTTGTCCACTACTGCATAATAAAACCTTCGACACATTTAAATATTCTAGTGTGAGATATTAAAATCTTTCTACTCCTTTCTCTCACAGGGAGGAACTTGTAGAGCAACTCCAAGAGACCCGAGAGGAGAAGAAGAGACTCCGCAAGGACCTGAAAGAGTTTGAGGACCAGTTCTTTAGACAAAACGGAAGGTAAAAGAAAAGATTACAAAGGAGAGAGAAGGAGGCCGCATAATCAACAGACATTCACATAATTGGTTTTCCACTGCTGAACCTTCTCCGTTTGTTTTCTTGTTCCCATAGAATTGTGCAGAAGGAGGACCGCTCCCCACTGGCAGTCGAGTACAACGAATACAAGCACGTTAAAGCCAAACTGCGGCTGCTGGAAGTCCTCATCAGCAAAAGAGACTCGACTAAGTTCATCTGAGACAAAAAGCAAAAGACTCTAAAAAAAGGACTTCAGAGCCACATCTCACCCTGTTGGAGAAAATATCAGATTTTCCTTCTCGCTGCCATCTGTGGGAGCCCTCATGTTTCTGTTCACCTGTTATTCCGTTCTGTCGAGCACACGCTGGGTTTTTTCCCTCTGGAGCCCGCAGAGAGCCACTGACTCACGACTGATTCAAAGTGACACAAAGTCCCCTGCTTCACCTGAGAAGTTCCTTTCCAGCGAAAAACCTCACCTTTTTATAAGAGCAAGGATGTTTCTCGAAACACACAAATAAGCTGAATCACAACTTTATTGCTAGTAATTTATTTCTATCCTTTTGAATGTTTTTATCAGAAAAGTTATTTTTCTCACATTTTACTGTAGAAGTCTTAAAAGAAAAACCTTGTAAGTAAAATAATAGATACGAAATTATTGCTATTTTTAAAAGAAGGATTTTTGCGATCAAGATGTATGTGTATTTTTGTAAGGGAGACGTTACTATTTGTATAACTTAAATCAGCTTGAGTATTCACTAAATGAATAGCTTTCTCTATTTCAGTTCTGACCATCGTATAATATCTGAAATAATCTCATGTTGCTTCTCCAGAAGTTAAATCAAGTATTTGCTTACTAAAATAAGTTTGTTTTTTTTATCTCAAAACAACCCAAAGACAGTGACTCAGATTACAAACCAAAACGGCTCATATTCAACAAAACATCTTATTTTTGTGATCACTGGTACTTACCTAAGCATTTGACTGCATATTTTATTAATTGACATGATTTTCTTCCGCCATTTACTTCCTGTCAAATAAGCTATTTCGCTTCTTGAAATCACTGGTATGTTTTTGCTCATATTGATAAACATTAAACAAACGTTTGTGAGACGACTCTGGAGGACAGAAATAGCAGCGGTCTGTGTTTCCTTCTCGTCCACCGGAGCTCGTATCTTTGTAAATATGGATCACTTGTGTATGTTTACATTTCTGTGAGCAAGTACATTTTTCCTTTCTTTCTCCAAAATGGATGATTTATCAGTGTGAATTTTGTTTTTACTGAATGTAAACACTGTCGAGGCTTAATGAATTTTGAGTGTGTACATTTTTAGTACATAAATTGTATTTGTATTTTGTATATAATATGAATGAAATCATATTTTTACTGAGTTTTTGGCCTGTGTGGATTTTCTTTGCGTAAATGAGTTGATGTGGAGGCGTTTGAGGTTCGTCATATGCACACTACATAACAGTTTTAGGGCTGGGTATATCAATTATTTTCATTATCGATTAATCTGCTAAATATTTTCTTACTTAAGCAACCTATAGTTTGGTTTAGAAAATATAAAAAATGCCAGAGTTTAGAATGATATAAGACTGAGAAAGTCAGGAATCTTCACATTGGAAAGGCTGAAATCTTGTTGAAATGTTATTTAAACGATTAATCAATTATTTGAAAAAAGATTATGCTGATTTATTTTTTTGTGGATTAATAATCACCTAAACTTGATAGGTTTTATACATTTACACAATTTAAAAGCAACAAAAAGGACAAAATTAGGATGTGAAATTAGGTTGTATTTGTTCAGAGAATAGAAAGACACAACGGAAAGTAAGTAAATACAATGAGCTACTAAGCTAACGTTAATGTTCAATAATGCAATCATGAAACACTGAATTGTTTTATTTTAAAAATGTCTGGAACAGAGAGCTTTGTGTAGATTTCAGACAAATGTGCTTTTTCTGTAGCACAGTAAAAGGTGCATAAAAGTAAAGGGCTGCACAAACCTTTGCATAGGACTAAGCTGCAGGAGAAATAAGCTTTAATGGGACAAATACTGACTGAACATGTAGAACATGGGTGTGTACATGCAGTATAGAGCAAAGCAAGAAGATCCACTGTCCTAAGAAAACATCTCAGGAGATTCCAGTGTTTAAGACCTTTTCCAAGAATAACCCAGAGTTATTATCACTACATTACCGGGCTGTTTCAGGTTGTTATTGCTAAACAGATACATGTATGTCAAGTCATCTACTGTCTGAAGTAGCTTTGACACCACTGTCATGTATGAAATATATAAAAAATATATGTATATATGCAAGACCATTTCACACACTTCACGCCAATGCATGACCTAATTAAACATCAGTTTAGAATAAGAGGTTTGTCTGTAGGAATAAATACAGCGTCAGGGCAAGTTTAGTAATAAATGATATAATAGATATCAGCTTACTATGTATCTAAAGTATTTAATAGGCCATCTGCCCGCATTGTTAAATATTGTGTTATCCTGCCACACATATCACCATTTAATTATATGCAGCTTGGAAACAAACTAATTACAGTTATTTATTTTTAAAGATTATATATTTAGTATTAAAAGGACATTTTCTGGCATAACCTATTCGCTTTCTGGTTGAGAGTTAGCTTAGCTCCGTTAGCTAAATATGTAGCCACAGCTAGCAGCCAGTTAGCTTAGCTCCGTTAGCTAAATATGTAGCCACAGCTAGCAGCCGGTTAGCTTAGCTCCGTTAGCTAAATATGTAGCCACAGCTAGCAGCCGGTTAGCTTAGCCTAGCAAACCTGGACGGAAATTGGGGGGAAAAAACAGCTACTCTGGCTCCTTCCAACGTCTATGAAATCTGCAAATTAGCGCCACTAAAGGGTCTCCATTTAACATTTTTAATTTAATCTGTTCAAACCGTAAGACACCGAAACGTAAAAACGACAAGAAAATCAACGTTTTACAGAGCGGGTTATGTACCGGACTGCTTGTGAGCCTCGAGCTGTTGCCAAGCAACACCAGCGGTTACTCCAGGAAGTGTAACCGCTGTATTCTGTGACCTGAATGTGTTGGTCAGTCCTTACGATACCAAGTAATGTAGCAGCTACTAAAATAATGCATTAATGACGTGAACTAAATTAATAATACTCGTTTGGAGTTGCATTATAGGCCTAGCTGTCATGGAGTAACACCGGTCTCAAACAAGAATTAGTCAGGTAAGTTACATAACTCCCTGTAAACCGAATTATTGTTTTTACACTATGTTTTTACACTACACACACGATGGTTTTTGTATGGACTAAACAAACGACATATAATGTGTTAATTTTGTGGGCTTTTGTGGTGCTGGCAGGCGGGTTATGTAATCGTTGGAGCGAGCTAGGCTAACTGTTTGACCCCCCCTCTCTCCAGTCTTTGTGCTAAGCTAGGCTAACAACTTATACTTAACAATAGCATGTTGTCAATCTTCTCATCCGACTATCTGCCAGAAAGCAAATAAGCGTATTTCCCAAAATGTCAAACTTTTTAAATGACAATCAGCTTTCACTCAAGAACATGCACACAGACAACAACCACTAAAAAACAACAACAAAATAACTTTAAGTCAGCTTTTCATGTAGGTTTCTGCTGTAGAAGGCAACACTGTTGAATGCAGGTTTCAAGACAAATTCAGCTGCTTTGTGATCCACAGCTAAAAAAAACAAGGGATTGCAAATAATATTCACCATTCAGCCCCTTTCTGCTTGCTGAATACTCTCCCATTGACCTACTGAAATGTCAGGCAGAGAGGACATGCTGGTGTCTAAATGTAAAAGGATCAGCGGGACAAACACTCCTGTCAAGGGCAAAGATTATATTCAAAGTGCTATTTACACACACACACATATATATATATATATATATATATATATATATACACACATTTTTTTATTTTGTCAAAAAATAACCACTCTATTTATTAAATTAAAAGTAACAAAAAGCAGATATATTGTCTCAAGGTAATAACATAATTATTTAAAAGGTAAAAAATATAATTTAAGGAGTTGAATATAAAATACACAGCAGTGCAAAAAAAAAAAAAAAAAGAAAAGAAGACACAAATAAACTACACACCCAAAGCCAGTGTTTCTCAACCTCCTCTGGCCTTTGATTTTTTTGGTCGCAACATTTTTATGATCCCCGGTTGTCGTTTGAATTTCTGAATGTCATTTCTATTTAAGGACCATGATATATTTCAAATAAATATCCATACACCAGCATTTAAAATATCTTCCAAATGGTCCTAAAAGGTTGAGAAACTTTGCCCAAAGCAATGAAAACAATAATACTCTGCATTTTACATAGATAGACCTTTCAGATTCAAGATGTTTAACAATCTTGTGAAAAGCATATAAAGTGAGTGACCTTCATGTGTCCCCGATGTCCCCCATTACACTGACATGGGGGTCGTATTGCTGTTAAAGTGCATCAAAGCTGCTGCAGGTCTCCCCCTCCTCAGACCAGGCTGAAGCCCTCGTACTGCTCCACAGCCCGAGTGAGACGACGGCACAGGATCTCTTTGGTCTGGTAGCGGGGCATGTCCAGCAAGTTGTAGCAGGTGTGTGCGACTGGCAGGTAGTGCTCCTCCGCTGTTGTGGACTGGATGATGATACGCAAGCTCTCCATGCCGTGGATGGGGATACGGTCGCTGCCGGTCAGAAACACTGCAGGCAGGAGAAACAGAGTTAGAATAATCTACTAGAGCTGGCAGAAAATGGTTTCGACCCTATATGGCGCTTTTACCCAAAGCATTATAATTGAAGCCAAGGCTGCGAGCTACCAAGAAAGGTGTTGGTTTGACCTTGTAATTTGGGGTTCAGTTTCTTACCAAGGACACTTTGACATGTGGACAGGAGTTACTGGGATCAAACCTCCAACCTCTGCAAGATCTCTCTTCCTTCTCTAAGGCTAACGGCTGAAAAAAGTTCTTGACTCGCTTTTTTACCTTGTGCCACACTGCAGTAATTTACCACAAAGCTCTTGAAATGATTGTTGACAAGAGGAACAAACTTCACATTACTACAGGATTCATAAGATGTGTGAGGGTGAGAATTAAACTGTCATGCACGTTGAACAATGAGGCGGATAAATGCTTACATAAGAACTGCTTCTTCTTCTCCAGAGGGAACTCGTGGAAAACCTCCCAGAACAATCTGACTGTTGGATGAGTGGGTGTATATTCGCCTTTGTAAACAGCATTCTGCAAAGAGAAAAGGTGCGGTGATGAAAAGCTTCTCCCCGTTTTATCCTCACTGAAACGTTTCCTTTCCTGCAGTAACTTCTACACAACATCAATCAGTAAAACAAATTCCTCAGTGACGTGCATGCATCTCCACCTACTGCATAAAAATGTAAACAAATTTCAGCCATATTTCAAATGTTTGCCTTGATTTATCTTGCATAACAATCCCCCTGAGGGTTTCCCAGTGACGTGTAAGTTTATGTTGTAATCTGCACACAACTCGAGTTTAAAATATGTAAAACCAAATGCCAAGACATCCCGTCTCTTTTCAGATCCAAAACTACAAAATAAGCAAACTGTCAGCATCATCCACATGAATAAAGTTTTTATTTGGTTGAATATGTTGTTTTCAGGGTGTCTTTTTCAACGTTTTAGTCTAATTCTGGCTATTTTACAGTTTTTTTTCTATGTTCATCAATGACCACTGTCCCTGTCAAATAATCTAATCAATTAAAAATAGATAATGAGGATTTTATTTATTCATTTTAACTATATATTGTTCAGAATTTTAACCTGCTGTGTATTTGTTTTTATATGTCCTTGTTATAGTGTAATTAATGCTGTAATTATTCATTATTGGTCTTAAATTATCCTTCTGATGTTCTTTTTTTATATTAAAAACTCAAACATATTGATTGTAAAGAAAAGTTTTATATCTCCTCAAAACCTACAGCTGCTGAACAAATGTTCCCAGTGAAAGTTAACACGATAGACTGTTAGTCATGTTAGTGTTGTATACTCCCTTCTTTGTCAGTTACACTGAGCACTGTGACTAACCTGCCAGATGTCGATGATGTAAAAGTCAAATTTCCAGCTCTGTCCAATGAAACGTGATCATCATCACGTCCACATCGAAAATTATGAGTTTGCAAACACTTGCGTCACTGCGCAGGATTTCTACTTTACAATCGTTCCAATCCAACTACCAGTTTTGCATGTGTTTACTGGTTTGTCATTTCTACTGCAGGACAGTAACTCAGAATTGTTTGAGTCAATGTCACTACTAACATTACACGTACAGATTTTGAAGCCACACTGACCTTCTCCATCTCCTCCCAGTTGTAGTTGTTGTTGCCGACCACCATCGCCATCAGCTCAGAGGGCTGGAACAGCGACAGGATCTCCCCGCCGCACACCTTCAGGAAGCCAGAGGAGAAGGCCGCGTACTGCTCGCTCACCGAGTCAGAGAACACGTAGAGCAGGTAGGCCTCCACAAACTCCTTCCTAAAACACACACACACACACACACACACACACATACACACACACACACACACGCACACATTAATTTCTTCTGTGCAGCAGCTGCATCCTCACAAATCGGTTTATAAGGAAATAATTTATTCAGATTATAAGGTGTGTCCGTAAAGACTTGCTTCCTCTTCTATTGTGTGTGTTTGTGTGTGTGTGTGTGTGTGTGTCTTAAACATGGTTTGAGACAACGACCATGGTTTCAAATTTTAGAGAAGCCAAAATACAGAAAAATATACAATGTACAGTATGCAGCACAAATTATGAAATTTTGACCAAATATTACATACTCTGGTGACAGGACTTCCCCTATTTTTGTACAATCCATTTTATTTTATTTAGAATTTTATCAAGTTAACTTCCTAAGTTAACTACCACTTTCTGAACTCCATAGTATGGACTCCAGCACGAACCACGAAAAGACACACAGTCATTGATTCATTTGAAATCCCAAACACAACAGTCACCGCTCTCACAAACTGAAACTGTCTTTAATAAAAGGATGACTTGCTGTTTCATGACAACACGCCACTACAACTTCCCTTTAACAGGAAAAACAACGAAATAAAGAAGCAAGATGCTCCAAAAAACATTGTTATAGTAGTTAATTGGGCTGCAGGGAAAAGCTGGTCTTTAGATTCTCACTGTATAACAAACCACCACACTTACAAGCGTGTTTAAAAAAAAAACAAAGGCTGTCCAAAAAAAAAAAAAACACAGATCACACCCACAGAGTTTGACGCCAACTCAAACACTAATGAACCAGACTTCAATCTAAATCAACATCTCTCATTCAGTGTTTTACACCACAGCAGTTGTTTTACACCACAGCAGTAACAATTTGCTCTATTATTTATGTTATTACAGTTTCATATCGGTGTGTTGAGGGGATTTTGCAGGAACAACTTAGGTCATTGGCGCCTTCGCCATCTGCTCAGCACCAGCAGCCAGACATGCTGACACCGGCCGCCACACAACTCTCAGCGGACGCCTCCACACAACACTGTAATCAATGCCACTGGCACAAGGACGAGCTGAAGAAACAGGACGGTGGAGAGAAACACACCGAATGACGCTTAAAATACCCAAATCTTTGTTTTACATGTTGTCAACACAGAACACAACCTTCGATTGGAACAATGGGACACGAGCTGCCAGCTGTGTGAGCGACCTGATAATCTCAGTGCTGGAAAAATAATATATTTAAAACCTCAGAGTCATCTGTTTGTCTTTCAGAACAGGACAGAGTGTAGAGCATTAAAATGTATTAATGAAACAAGGTCATTTAAAAAAAAAAAAAAGGGAACATCAAGTGAAGAACGAGCTGATGAATTTATTCTTAAAAAGGTGTTATCTGCTGAATTTGATCTGTCGCGCTGCCTGACCTGTTGTTTTTGTCCACGCTGATGCTCTCTCCTCCAGGAACGAGCTCTTTGACTTCTGTCATCCCGTAGTTCTCTCTGGTGATCTGAGATGTGAACACAACAACTTAGATTGGAGTTTTGTAGGTTTTTACATCTCAGCGGTCAAGTGTAGATATTTCCTATGTCGTCAAATCGCATAAAAAGACCAAAACCAACAATGAATTGTTTACCAACAACTACTGTCCGTAGCAACAGTCGTACTTATCTGTGCCATAGATGCACACAACAAACATTTATGTTATGTAACTTGCATGGGATTAAGTTATTAACAGAGAATGGTAAAAAGAAATGTTCGACAAATCACTCAGCCAATATAATTCATTTGTATTATTAGTGATGAATTAAACTCATAAAACATAATAATAGTACATTAGCTGATTTTGATAATTACAAGTGTTTTATCAATATTGGTGATTCTGACCTTTTGTATTTCATGGTATCCCCTACCCCTAACACACGCATTATCCTGCTGCTGTGTATAAATCCGCAGCTGAAAATAGTCCCCAACAAATAACACTTTTTAAATGAAACTCTTAATTTATGCCCTTTTTAAAAAGATGTATGTGTTCAGTAGAAACCAAAGGGCTTGGAGCTGACAGGGAAGGGAAGTCGGAAAGTATTAAGAAACGGTCAAATTGTTGGTTTTGGCTTTTTATAGTATGTGTGGATAATAAGAAAAAACGTAATGAAGGTGAAACACTTAAAAAGTTACACACTTACAGCAAAGTTGAGAAGAAACATCTCCTCCACATCACCTTCTTCATAGTCTAGAAGTTGTTGCAGACTCCTGCAGAAGAATAAACAGAAGAAGTGGATGTCTGCAAGAACAACATTATTAATGCATGATTGTCACAGCGGGGAAAAACACACAAACTGCTAATCTTATTAGTGTGGCGTAAAAGAAAAACTAAACAAAATGAAAAGGTGAAGGCCATCAAACACCATTGTTAAAAAAAATGTTACCACGCCATGAGGTAAGAAACTAATTAGTACATTTCATATGAAAAATAGCTTCTTCATGCATAGCTGAGGACTTTGTTGGTAGCTGTAATAATCTTCATTTCAGAAATATCTGCAGCTCTGTGGGATCATACATCTGTTGTTTTCTAGCTATCAGACAGTTTATTACAGTCGCCTGCAGGTTTAAATCTGTCCCTGTTTGACTTTTGAAATGAAAACCAGGGATCAGCTGTGCCTGTCCTACAGCTGCATTGATAGATAGAACGTTATTGTTAGATTAAAAGTGAAGTGGTGACATATTAGCTAATAATAATAATAATACCTCAGGAAATGACTCTGAGGGAGTGCTGTGTTAGTTTTCCTGCAAACAACATGCTGGATATTTACCAGCAAAAGACAGGAAACATGGAAAAAGCTGGCAAAGGAAATGATAATTAGTGAAGAGGACCAAATAACATTGCCTTACAATTTGACCACAACTACAGGTCATTTTTGCAGTATTTCAATTGTTTTGTATTTAGTTGTTGATACAAATGAACACAATCTCAAGCCATTGACACAATTATTTAAACAATGTCTTATCTCTTTCCTGTCAGCGTAAAGTAGCCAGTGTGACGACTTTAGTCGAACTTGAACCGCTCGAACTCTTAAGACAAAATACGTTTTTATTTTAGTCAAAATAAAAGCGTATGACCTAAAATCCTATTGGAGATCATGTCCTTTAAGGTGGCACGGTCTCTGACAGCAGCACCACAGTCTGTGCAGCCGCTCTTGCTTTCAGACAACTAATCTCAACATCAATAGTAACTGGACACAATCGGGCACAAAGGAAATGCTGACCCTTCCTGCTGCAAATTCAATTAAGAGACATTTTCCATTGGCAGTCAATTTCACTGCTCTTTACAACAACAACAACAACAACAACAACAACAAAAAACACTGGTTATGTAATAAAGTGACACACTTTCAAGTACAGGATGTGGGACTGTTGCTTTACATTTGTACGCTATTTAGTTACAGAAATGTTTTGCTTCCTTTTTCAGGGGAGACACTACAGGTGAATAGGGTAAAAATGTAACTAAGACATATCACCATGAAAATTCTCCATTTGAATATTTACATTAAGAGAATACATTTCGTATTACAAGTTTCTTATTAAATATGTGCTAATTTGCACACATTAATGGAACAGGAATCCAAACATCGGATGAATTCAGGTTCAACATTCTTGTTTCCTTTTGTTGAAATATTAGTCAAAGGTTTTTACAGAAGGAATGTTGGATATCTCTCTGTATCGCTCCGTAAATCAGATCATACTGTCAGCAACTATAGAAGATAAAATGTTTTTAGAAATACAATTTTCTATAAATCACACTGTGAATGAATGTAAAAACCTTCACAATATCGATAGAAACGATCCTGGAACGTTTGGTATGTAAGTGCTACTAAAATGGAGATTTCTGGCTGAGAAATTGAGAAAAAATATTTTTAGAAAACGTCCTTTAAAGATATGTATTGTAAAATTCAATACAGTTTGTAAGACACCACAGGTGAGTAGGGTAAACATTTGAACTAACAGATACCACCAAGAAACTTCCCCAGTTCATTACTTACATAAAGACAATTGATTTTGTTTTCTGAAATGTTATGTTTAAATATGCAAATGAACCATTATCTAATGCTAACTTTCGGAGAATTTCGGAGAAATCTGCAGACGCAAATAGACAAAGTCTAGTACAATAAACACCTAAATGCGTATTTTGGATGTTTTCTTTTTAACTAGTCTGAAAGATGAAGCAAAAAAATTCCCAAACTCAAAATTGACCAGTGCACGATAAAAGAATGTTGTTGCCTGTAGTGTGTCACCTTAAAATAAACAAAACTAACGTCGTTACAAGTTCCCAGGTTTAGAGCATTCGGCCTGCCACAAAATGTGGACACCAGCGAGATAAATAGTTTGCTGCAGGTGAAATGTCCCGTGTCCTCTCCCCTACAGCCCCGGCGACAGGTTACCTGGCCTCGGTGGGAGAGAGCTCCTTGAAGTCCTCCAGCGTTGGGGACACATCGAGCAGCTTCTTGTAGAGAACCAGGGGGAAGTGGAGGTCCACCACTGTGGAGTTGTAGATGGCCAGACCGCAGATGATCCCGATCAGGTGAAACCAGTTCTGCTCAACAAAACACTGGAAACACACGCAAGGAAATCATTTATTTATTTTTACTATTTTCTTCCTCTACCTGTCTTTTATTTTTCCCAAATAAAAAAAGGGATTGACTACATGTACATGATTTTTCGGATTCTAGCCTATTAGGGTTTGATAATATGTATGATCCTATTTTTTTAACTGTCTGTCCTTCGGTGTGTTTTCAGTCTTTATTCTACCTTGTGTGTTTTGTAAGTATTTAGTTTCACCCAGTTGTTGAAGAGGTGTCTTGATTGGGTTTGTTTTCGTTTGTTTGGCTGAAATGTCTTATATGCTCTTATGTTAAGAGCCTCCTTTTGTTCTTGTGTGCGTGACTCCTTTTAGTTGTCCATTTCATCTTTACTGTCACTAAATAGCTTTGTTAACCAACACCACCTGGTTTTATGTTACTTCCTTTTCCCTTCCCGAGCCGGGTCGTAACAATATTTATAAATGGGCAATTAATTCCATTTAACATAATCAAGTTAGAGCTTTCTGAGTTTCAGTATTCGTAAACATAAATAGCGGTTTTTCATTTTTTATGTGCGTGTTTCAGACATTTCACTGTCCTCAAACACTCCTCTGCAAACTCTGTTCAAAAAGTCTGAGTAAAAATAATTAATGTTTTTAACAAGTTAATAGAAGGTTTTACAAAAGGCAGTTTGACCTTGCACGTACAGACAAGCAGGTCATGTAAAACATGGGCTGATAATATCGTTTCATTGCTGGATTATTATCATTTGACTTAAGTAACTAGTGGTTACTTAAAGTTCAGGGTCATGATCCCTTGCAGCTTTATCAGTGGGAACGTTCAAGTTTACTAAACACCGACCGCTTTGTAAACCTGAACGTTCCCCCGACAATATCACTAATGACAGAAACAGAAGCTCTTCCTGGAAAACACAGCTACAGGTCAAATAACAGCCAAAGCACAGATTCTGGAGATCCATTATAAGATAATTGCTATCACATTTTAAAAAACAAAACAAAAAGCATGATAAAAAAAAAGATACCAACCAAGCTGAACTGAAATATTGTCTCAAACCTTTTAAGTAAATCTGCATTTCATGGCATCTTGGGAACGACTCAACACGTTTTCTCTCTTTTTTGTTTGTTTTTTTATTGTACTAATTGTTATGAATAGGCTTTACAAAGCTATGACTGCAGTTATTAATTCACCGTGCATGCAAATATGTTCAAGAAGTCTTTTTTTCTTTCTTTTTTTTATCGTGAGCATGTGAATATGGTGTTAACTTACTTTGTCTGAGAACCAGAGCAGGTTGGACTCTTTGTAATGAGTGAACATCCCATATACAGGATCCATCAGCTCCTTTAACAGCAGCAGGAAGAATTCTTTAGTTACTCCACCTGCATCCACGGCCTCCTCGCCATCAAAGATCACCTGCAGGGAGAGAGGAGGAGAAGACGACATCACAGGAAGTACAGAGGTGTGTTTTCTTTCATCAAAAAGTCTGAGGCTGAGCTCTCACCTTGAGCGGTTTCTTGAGGTCCACATCGGAGTACATGGTGAGCTCACGTAGTGTGTCACTTACTAAATGGTTCCTGCGCACATGGAGCACCAAGTAAGGGTTCCTAGCAAGGTGGGGTTCCAGCGTGAGCAGCATAAAGACGTTGTGTAGGTTTGCTCCGCTAACTGCCATCTGGGCCACAGGTTGATGTGGGAAAAGTAATAAAAAAAAAAAAAACAGTTGAAAATAGATAATACATAAATACATTTAGAGAGAACAACACTACAGGGGAATAGAGTAACATTTTTCTGAAATGTTATGTTTAAATATGCAAATGACGCATTATCTAATGCTAACTTTAGTGAATTTAGGAGAAATCTACCGACACAAATAGACAGTGTAGTAAGTATAGTAACAGCCACTAAATGTGTATTTATTGGATATTTTATTTCTAGTTCTCTGAAAGAAGACACATTTTGCAAGTAGAATAGCCCAAACTCTCGATGAGTGCATAAAAGAAAAAGAAAAAGAAAAAAACCCCGATGTTTTCGAAACTGTATGAAACCACCAGAAAACTACCTGCATCTGCAGTTCAGCGTCTGTTTGCAGCATGGTTGTCTTGGCTTGAGCGTTCAGTATGAACGGGTAGGCACATAGGTTCACTGAGGGAAAGCCAGTCTGCAAGGAAAATTAGAAAACACACTTACTACACTAATAACATTTAAAAAAAAATCTAATATGTCATTTTAGATGTTCAAGTCGAGTATTTAAATCAAGTACCTGTGAAGGGGAGGATGATTGTTTCTAGAAAACAAAATGAAAGAGAAGTCATTTGACCTGATTTGAGATGAAAACAAGATCAAGATCAGCAACTGTAATAAGATTTTTTTTTTAATCTGTCGAATGCCCAGGGAGTTAAAGGGGCTTGTCTGTGAACTTAGAAGCTTATTGAACAGGAAGAACTGACAAACAGCAACACATCCACAAGCAGCTCTGGATACAATTCCTCACTGTCTCTGCAGACGCTGAGAATGACACGAGTGTGTGTGCGTGCGTGTGTGGGTGTAGCTTCAGCAGATGTCAAGTAACAAGGAAGTGAAACATTGTGGGAGAATGTCAGCACTCACGATGTCAGCTCTACTCAGAAACCATTTGAGGTAGTCTTCCTGGATGTCCACCAGGCTGGTGATGTCAGGGATATAAAAGCGGTTGTACTCCACATGTCGGGCCTTTAAGTTTACCTGGTAACAAGGAACAAGCGCCTGACTCAACACAGTAATCTACAGATGATCTCAACAGCAGGAACAACTTATTTTTAATGCAGAATGGAGGGCTCGTTCACAGCAGCAGCAGGCGAGCTGTGTGTGGATACCTTGTGGAGCTTCTCCAGCAGTCTTAATGTGGCGACAAAATAGTTCTCGTAGAACACCGGTACGAGCAGCGTCTTGCCTCCCGTCAGCATGAACACAACGATGCTCTTGTACATGTCGACCATCCTGGTGAACACGCTGCCGTCCACAAAACACCACCAGTTATCTGCAGGGACAGAGAAAAAAGTTTGAATTAAGTTACGGAGTAAAGAACTAGCTCGGACAAACCACGACGATATTTTACTCCAACCACCAGAACAGTCCTTCCATTGATCTGTTTTTGAACGTTTCTAGGTGTAAACATATTAGTAATATATTTGTATGATAGCACATTCATGCAGGAACACTGTTAGTCGGCGTTGGAGCTGTAACTATATTGATAATGAATTGTCTTAAGTTATTTTTCATGCAAATATTGCTGTTTCAGCCTCTCAAATATGGAGATTTCCTGCTTTTCTGTTTTAAAATCACATTAAACTGAATATCTTTCAGTTTTGGACTTTGGATCGGTATAAAACAATTTTTAAAAACTTGTAGTGTGTGCATGCAAGTATAATACCCAATACTTTTCCGGGGTTGGCGTCTAGCCGGAGGATGGCCATTGCAAGGGGGATAGTGAGGCGGATGTAGTTTTTGGAGTCCAGCAGGACCGGGTACTCAGACAATATGAGGTAGATCCTCATGGCCTCGACGTCAGGAGGGGAGCGCGGCAGCTGAGGGATCAACAGACTCTCAAAACTCTTGGTGGCCTAAACAAAGAGTTGGACACAGAAAGAGGAGGGACATGTATAGCAGATTGTGTATATTTCTCCTTTTCAATTACAAAGATATAAGGAACAATATTCACGGTTATACAGAGAAAAGTGTTTGAAATGAACTATATTATCATGTGTTTGAAAGCTAAATAAACCAGAGAAATGTATGTGATATTTTTCAATTTCAACACAGCTCCGAGAGGCTTTTAGGGGTTTGGAATGTGGCCTTGGTCTCCACTCAGATCATAATTCATGTTCAACCTATCATTACTGAGCTAATGTTAGAGGTTATGACTCGGTCTGCGGCAGAACTTGATGTTCTTTTAAAACAAGCCCAGTATTTACACACAGTATGGATGTTTTCTTACAATCACAAGCTAGATATCCAATACTGTGTAACAATCCCAAAGTGCCCATTTTAACACAGGAAGCTAGTTTGAGTTTTCACTCAATAACAAATCTTAAGTCTTGTCAAGTTTTGGCTCAGAAGAGAAAAAAAAATGTTATGACTTTGTGCACATACCATTTTTAAATACGCTTTTAGTCAATACCTGCTCCAGAAGTCCAGAGAAGGCCGGCTTGCTGAGTGTCTCAAAAAGCTTTCGGACAGAGTTGAGATCGATGCCTGGGATCTTTGGGTTGGTTTTAAAGTGGGTATCATCACTGAGAAAGCAAACAAACACACGATTATGTGTCAACTATCTATGAGCTCTCGGAGATCAAGAACAGGATAAAAATAGGTCAGAGCTCAGAATCAGGGACTTTTTTTTTAGCCTCGATAATAGAGGCGCACGTTACTTTGGATTAAACACCAACGGTTAGGTGAGCTGACAGGCTAAAGGTATTTAAGTCAACCCGTAAGCAGATCACCTCTTTGGCCCGGGAGAGGCGAGGATTTTGCGTACACAAAGATCCTGATGCACAAAGCCAACAAACCCCTCAGCATGAAGGACAGCAACTATTTACAGTGTAAGCCATCAGATTCTTATAGCTCAGGTTTTATTTAGTCATAACACAAATACATCAGATCTGATCTTGTGGAGACTGTTTGCCAAACAAGAAACTCTGATGCAGATAGTACGCTGCGAGTGTGAGCACTGACCCACTTTATTTTGAGAACTCTGTGAGCCTAACGAACCAGAGGAATAGTCCCGGGGCCCAAATGTGACGTGAATACAATGAAAATGACAGCAAGCAAGAAACAAGTTTTCGGTCGTTAACTACAGTTTATGTGCCGTTTACTTAATATTTCTGCTGACCCAGTTTGAATGCATCCTATACAGTTTTAAGATTTAATAATGTATTTTGATCCAATACACAAGACTCTTGAAACTTTGGCTAAAATGATTGCAGACTAGATATTATCTGTAATGTACAGAAACAAACGGGAACAAATGGACGTCTGGAGCAGTGGAAAACAGCCATTTACATTTCTAAAACATGAACAGTGGGGTTTGCTGAATGGTTAACTGTAATGTAAATGATATGTGATTTGTAGGAAACGGAAAGATTTAGAATACATGTAGTGGAGTAAATAAAAAGTACAATATTTGCCTCTGAAATGTAGTGATGTATAAAGTAGCAGAACATAGAAAAACTCTACATATTTAAAATTTGAGTAGTATCAGTATCGGCAGTTTCAGCAGAAGTATTTCAGGTCTGTTTTCTCTTCTGGTGGCCTTCACAGTTCATTCCCTGGACACGATAAGTATCTGCTGATGAGTCTGTGCTAAAAAGCCAACACCTTCACAGACTGATGGTCAGAGAAATCGCTCAGTGACCGAACAGATAGCATCTTTCCCAACCCTGACGATCATCATGTTTTGCTGGATAGGATGACACTCCATGAAGTGGACGCTGTGAGGTTCTTGCTGAATCAGTTCCCAGGAGTGTGGCCGACATATGAGTCTGACAAAGTGCAAAGATCCTCTGCGGGTTTTTTTTTTTTGGCAAAACACATAGTGCTACTGACTGAACTACAAATAGCTCATAGACATTTGAATGAGACGAGTGGCCCCAATTAGACACTGCTTTTTTTTTTGTAAGGAGTAAAAGTCCCAAAAATGTTGGGAACCACAGGTTTAAAAAAAAAAAAAATACAATTTTTTAAATGCATTGTATTTTATAAGATTATCATATGTGTTTTATGTAAAATCGTAACCTGAAAAGTAATTTGCAGCTGCAGCTGTAGTAGTGTAGTGGAATAAAAAAGTGCAATATTTCCCGCTAAAATGTAGTAGAGTGGCGATATTAAGAAGCAGAAAAAGTTCATCTGAAAAGTAAAATACAAGTACAGTACTTGAGTCGAGTACTTAGTTACTTATGTGTGTTGACGCACCTTTGGTCCAAGAAGCTGGCGTTCCAACAAGCCGTAGAGGACAGTTGAATTATAATGTCACTGTGCACAAAAACATAAAGCAGAGCCTCACTGTGAGAAATGTTTTACCAACAAGCACAGAGACCATTCAAATATAAGTGATTTAACGAAATCAAGTCGTATGTGTAAATAGTCACCACCATTCATATTAAAAATCTTTTTTATATACAGTAAAATAATTGGTACTCGACTTACTTTGTCACGCTGGAGTCTGTGCTGTACATCAGCTTTAACCTCCACGAATTTAATCTTTCATAATTGATCGGGGAGATTGATTTACTGACGTTCATCACTCTGAAGTCTTCCGGGGGGACAGAACTCTGCAGAGAGGAAGACAAACGGAGACAAACGATTACAGCACAAATATTTGGAAGTTCCACAGTTCAGCACAGAGACGCTTGGGCTTCAGTCTGGGTTGTGTCTCTTTCCTCCATTAAGATAAAGTAAATGGGCCACGCCTGAAGTCTACATTTCGCTGTAGAGGCTGAATGTGTGTTGTGTCTTCATCGGTGCACATTGCTGACAATTGCTCTATATACAGTAGAGCTGCTTTATATACAGTAGAGCTGCTTTATAAGATCTGGTACAGGCTTAAGACATGAATGCCACCCTGTGGTGAAACACGGAAACTGATTAAGTGTAAAACATGAACAAAAGAGGTTATTTGGGGTTATTTTAAATGGGACAGTTCAGCCCAAGTTCAAAAATACATACATGCAGCACGTGTGCAATAAAATGCCAAGTAAAATGTTAAATTGCAAAGCTGCAACAAATGTGGTATTTTGATAATTAGGCTTTGAATTCTGTGTTTAAATGAACAGGCCTAAAACTGTTTATTGACAGAATTAATGTCAACAATAACAATCATAACAATTGAGGCAAAACGCTTTAGAGAGAGGCTCACTAAAATATGAATTAAATCCCATACAGTACCTGCTCATTAGAGTACAATAAGAAGCTATGGTCTCCTCCACAGATGATTTTGGTCACTGTATATTGTTTCAATTCTACTAATGAAAGAAAAGAGAAACAGCACATTTTATAACAGTTAATCAAATAGTTACTTGGGAGTAGTTATTTATTGTGGGAAAAGTGATGGGATGGCATCTTCTATTTTTTTTAGACGAATACATTTTGCACATGTACCCTGATATAAATACATTTAATAATAAACTACATTTTACAGTCAAGCATTTTCAACTGCATTTGTATGGAATCATGCTTCACACACGAGCAAGACTTTTGAGTACACTGCTGAAACATAGTTCTAAAGTTATTAGGATAAAGGATAACAAACTGCGGATGCATCAAGCAATGATCAAAATCTTATCCTTGTAAAAAAAGACTTAAGAAGAATTATATTATCAGTAGCACTTTCACACCACAAGCTAAACTCTGATTGTTCACCACAAACTACGGTGGATTTTATATAGAGACTGTTTTGTGTGGTCGCTGTTTTTATTGCAGTTTATAAAGCAACCTCAGTCTTTCATCCTGAGTTATACGGCTGCACATTAGCACAAAAAAGCCTTGATTTTTTTATTTCTACATTTTGTTGTATTCTTTCGATACACCCCATTGCCTTTACCTCCTTAAACAATACGGAAAGTATACATAGTAGGGAGGCATTTAAAAAAAAAAAAAGCCATTTAAGCCATTTTATCACACATACTGTACAGCACAGAGCCGTCTGCTCACCTGTTCTATGGAAATTTCTAGTCAGGAAACTGGACTTGACAGGAAATGGGCTTCTGGCATCTCCTGGTAGTCCTGTGCCCAGCTGGCCATGGCTGTTACAACCAAATGCATACACCACACAAGAGGACGGCACAAACGCCAACGTGTGTTGCCTAACAAAAGAAGAAACATTTTTAAAAAATATTCTCGAAGAATGGATTGGTCACTGGTAGCAGCGTGAATTGTGCAATATTTGCAACCGCTATCTGCCCTGGTAAGATATTGCGCTAATGATATTACAGCGCAAACCAAAAAGGACACTGCAGGCAGAGAGAAAGAAAATCATTTTAATTTCAGACGGCGAGCTGCAGGTCTTGAGCGGCGACGTGAAGAGGCATTCCTCAAACTTGTCAGAGAGGGGATTTAATATCTGTGTGCAATTCAGTTACCACCTACTCTCTGAATTTCACTGTAACTGCATGTTGCTTAACGCTGATCTTTGTGAATAGCATTGTATCAAGTGGCATCAGCTTGTGCAGGTGTACCAAACAAAATGGTGAAAGACAATTCTGTGTGGGTTTAAAGGAGAAAGTACCTGCCGCAGGTGATCTGGGACACCTCGGTGCCCATGAGCTCCAGCACTCGTCTGGGTAGAAGTTCGTTATTGGTGGACCCATGACCCAGCTGACCCCACGAGCCTTCGCCAAATGTAAACAAGCCGCCATCCTGCCAGAGACACAGCGCAGAATCATTTTTTTGTTGTTTGAGACGGAGATTCTTGGCAACAATGCAATTTAACATATTGTTTTTGGAATAAGATCAAGATTTTATTTAACAAGTAGAGCGTCACTATAAAAGCAAAAATACTTTCACTGATCTACCAATTATCCGACAGCTGACTATCCAAACATTTGGTGGCGTGCTATCGGAGGCCGTAAGATCTGCTTATATTATGTGGGTCTTTTAACTGAGAAGCACTGTTAACTGTGGGTTATCTACATTCTTACCTTTGTGAGGGCTGCTGTATGTTCATCTCCACAGCTGATGTGAACAACTTTTTGAGATCTCAAAAATTTGATGTGGCATGGGACAGCTCGATCTGAGGAAAAAGGAACATAAACAAATGTCATTATTCGCTCAATATAGGTCCCTCCCTTTGTTCTACGACTGCAATAGTCATTTTTTACTTAAGTATATTTCCCATATATTATAAACACTTAGTGCTTCTATAAAACATACACATTCCTCCATCAAGTGTAAAAAAACATACTTTGAGTGAAATATTAAATCTATGTGTACCTGTATATGGTATATACGTATATGTATGGAGTTTTTAAAGCACTTTTAAACAGGTGCCTAAACCAAAAATATCCAGACCCTTGAAGCCTTTATCCTCACATCTAAATTGTTAATATAAATGCAATTGCAACAAAAATATTTATACCCAATCAATGCATATCGTCTTTTTATTTGACCAGCTTTTCACATTCATTTTGATTGTACGTTTCGATGGTGATTCTCGAACGCTGAGCTAGCTCCGGTCCTCGTCTGGTGTGAGACGCCAGGAGACAACGGACAAATAAAATGACAGGATTGATGGATTTCAAATATTAAAAGATGTTTGGTTTACATGAGTGATTGAGTAAATGAAACACCAGATTATGTTGAAAAAATCAAGCATTTTTCAAGGACTATATCCAAATTCAAGCATATTCCTAACCTTGGAAACATAACCGTTAAAATTAAGCATTTTACGTACTTTCAAGACTTTGTACAAACCCTGTATAATAATAATGATAATAATAATAATACATCTTTCATCTCTTTAAATTGCAGCGTCTGGCTTCTTTCTATCCAGCTGATTATTACCTTGTTTATCGTTGAGACCCAGTTGTCCAGCTCTGTTCTTGCCCCAAGCAAATACAGCTCCGGACAAGGAGAGAGCAAAGCTGTGGTCTCCCCCGGCGGTTATCTGTGCCAAAGGAATACCCGCCAGAGACTTCAGGGGATGAGGGAACAGCTTGCTGGACTCTCCTCTTCCGAGGCCGAGCTGCCCGCTGGTGTTCTGGCCCCACGTGAACAGCTGGCCATCTGAGAGGGAAAAGAACAGAGAAGCAAAAATAGATAACTGTACATCTACACTGCCAGTACAGGTATATATATATATATATATATATTCATACAACCTTTGTTTGGTAATGTGGGACTGTAATATGAATCTGCAACATCCCTCAGAGACCCCTCTCTCTATCTAAACTGTCTCTCTGCATCACTGTCAAATAAAGGAAAGACGCCAGAAAATGATCTTAAAGAAATTACAAATGGGGGAAAAAAAGGTTGTAAAACCCTTCTTTCTTAAAATATGAAGACATGGGCTGTGTCCCAAATCTAAATGTGACTATGTTGTGCCCTACGTTTACTTCCCCCCCCATTTTATTTCAGTGTCAGTATAAATAAAATGTATTTTTCTAAAAGGAAGACGGTTCGGTTTCAACAGCTGATATCATTTTTTTTTTGTGATTTCCAAAATTCAGACAAACAGTATTTTTTCTTTTGGGGTTTTGCATGTTTTCTTGACTGACAGGTGTCTCAGCACATCAAACTTATTTGTGATTGCCCATTCCTCGCTCCAACCAGTGGTCAGAGCGTCCCACAGAAAGAAGTCAAACGCGTAGGGAACCAAAATACAACGCAACTCGTCAGTCAAGATGAATTTGAGATGCATTCTGATGCTAAGTTTACTGTAAACTGTTATCAGTCTAACCTGGATGTGGATAGAGTTTGGACAAAGAGTAGATGGATAAGAGTAAAGACGTAAACAGTGCTAGTGTGCTATGAAGAGATTGTCTGTCACACCTCTAGAAAGTGCAATGCAGTGCTGATTCCCACACATTACTTGGGAGATGCGATGGTCACACAGCCTTTTGACCAACCTAGGGGGGAAAAAAAAACATTTGTTAATCAAACTATAAATTTTTTTTTGAAAAAAACATGTCTGAAGCTACTCAGTATAGATGACAAAAGAAATACTTTTTATAAAAAAATTAAGAAATGACTCAATAAATAAAATAATAATGAAAAGAAATTATAATTAAAAGCCTCAATTATTCAATAAATGTGCAGGTTAATTTGAAAATGCACAGAAATAGAAAGATATATAATAATAATAAATAAAATGTGATTATTGATTTGACAAATTACTTATTTTTGTAATTGATATTGATGTTTAATTATTTCCCAATTTATTATTTTCTGTTCATGTTTATTTCCATTTTTATTTATTTCCCTATTTATTAATTTCCTAATTTATCCATTTACCTTTTTATTTATTTATGTATTTCTTCACCTATATGTACATAAGGGGATGTGTTCTGTTGGTTCACACTTTATTTTCAAATTAACCTGCACATTTATTTAATAATTGAGGCTTTTAATTCTACATTTCTTTCTTTCTTTTTATTTTTATTTATTTATTGAGTCATTTCATTATTTATTTATTAGAATGGCATAACAGATTGTTTGCTCCACAAAATTACAAATTACAGCAAAACTCCTCTTTCTATACATTCTCAGGAGATGTCATTCAATTCTACCGTGATAACACGGCTCAAGTTCAGAGATTGTCCAGAGGTAAGGGACTTTGATATTCATGAAAATTTCTAATGAATAATAGACGAGCTAAACTGTAAAGCCGGCCCTAAGAAATTACTTCACAGAAATAAATAATTCACTAATCTACAGCGGAAAATTCACTGCATTTGATTTGTTAAATGAATTAATAAACTGTGATTCTTTTTTCTATTCATGGGAACAAAATAATTCATAGCATTGTTATTTTGAATGTATGGGTCCCTACTAAAGATTCAACCCAGTCGTAAAGCTTAAAGCCAAACCTCCAATCACTTCAGTCATTTTCTTATTAGTGACTGTTCTCCTGTCAGCTGAAAGCTTGACTTCCTCTGTGGTGTGCTTCTCATTCACCTTGGGATTCGGACAGCCACCTCTGCAGTCCCCAGGCCGAGCTGGCCCCCTTCACCAGCTCCCCACGCAAACACTTGACCCTGTTCATTCACTGCCATAGAATGGGCCCGACCACTCGAGACCATCCTTATCGTCTGAGTATCCAGAGCTCCTACAAGCTCTGTGGAGAGGAGGAAGAGCGTCAGACCTCAGCTGTTTCATGACAAAAAAAAGATATGGATCAAAGTATGTAGAGAGTTTTCATTTCAAGCTACCATCTCGTTTAGTACGCACTAGCCTGCTCCAGGATTGTCATACTAAGTGAAATGATGTTCATCAAAACTAAACCACCTTTCCTTTATGTTAGCAAGCTACAGAATCCAAATGGTAGTGTATAATGGTATTTTATTTTAGGATGTTGAAGCAGGAAGCATTTGTTATGCCCTGATAGACACTACCCATGTGAGGCATTTAGCGTGGGAATCTGATCTTTTGGACAGCTCAAACTTAAGATAGTGCCTAAGCAGAAAAACAGGCATGTACTGTATGTAATATCATAACAACACCTGAGATTCAGAGGCCCGGAAAGTATGATAAATAAGAGTATTCTATGCTTTCAATGTGTCACACCATAAAAATGTGAGAAATGCAGCAGGAAGCACACATGAGGACACACTGTGGTGCAGACAATGAGCGCAGAATCTGTGCAGTTGGTTTAACAGTTTCATATGTGGTTTCCTGCTACAGAACTGGTTTATTAAAAAAGGTTAGAGACGCTACAATTGCTGGGAAAAAATGACAAATATATACAATAAATCTGATACTGTGGTTTCAACTGAGCTTGTACTAAAATAGTTTTTTTTTTTTAAAACATCTAAATCAGCATCTACATGTTGTAGGCTTATCAAAAGCAGAAACGGATAACTTTTCACATATCGTGAGAAACATGGCTACCGCTAGCAGCCTGGCTAAAGTTACTGTCCATGCAAGAAACAACCGGTAGAATCCCAAACAACTAGAAACCCCAATCAAATTGCTATGATAAAGGCAGAGAAAAACACCAGGTAGAATTAATAAGTAGGCAGGTTTTGTTAGTTACTGATCTAGCTTAGAAAAGCTGTAGTTGTAAGGTATTTTGTTAGCTGCCTCTTAGCGAAATTGCTATTTGGTAGGCAATGATGCAGCGCGTATGTCTTGGGCTTTTATTGTGAAAGGGTGAACACGACCACCTGGCAATAGGGTTGTGCATTAGCAAGAATCTGCCTATACGATACGTATCATGATACAAGGGTTACGATTCAACATATTGCGATATATTGTGATACTGTAAGCAAGGTCACATATTGCGATTTTGTTTTTACTCATTTTGGTGAAACTCAAAGCTGTCGTAGTATAAAGAAGACACCATCATATGCATAACATCTAAGTAAAAAAAAAAAAAAAGTGGGATTCGCATTTATCACTGTAACATCCAACATCGTAGCACGACTTTCTGTGCAAGCTGAGCCAATGTCTGCCACAAATCTTTGCATGTAAAGTATGCATTAAAAATATATAGTGTTTTTGAGTATCACGAACATAATATTGCAATACTCAAGTGTATCGATATTGGTTAGACCCCGAGCTGGATAACGGTATTGCATTGTAAAGCGGGCTTAAAGGGAACCAATCTAAACGCTGCTGGTGTCATTATTCTACAGCCAACATACACTTCGTAATGATAAAGTAAAGCAAAAATGTTGTCTATTGCCACTTATATAAATATATATCAAGTAACTAAACATGCTTTATAAAGGCCTAAAACACTATTATGTAAAGTGAGTACAAGTGCTTATACAATGTGTGGGATATCATCTGGGCACTTTCTATCCTACACACTTTTATAGGTTGTTTTTTTTTAGTTATGCAGGAACCTTCTATTGGATAGGACTTTTTATCAGCGCAAGGTCCAGTGATTCCTGCATTTATTCATTATTGTTACAGCTTCACCCACATGCCTTTAGAAAGTAACACAAACTTCCACCCACATGATACCAACACAGAACCACCACTGTCTGCAGTCCCTTCACAAGCCAAGAGAGTTTCAAATCTCTAAAAAAATGGTTATGTGGCTTGCAATCTGATGATCACATGTCTTTGTACACTGATACTTTCCACCCTTTGCTTTGCAGCCGAACACATTTTATAGAAATTATAAAGGTAAGATCATGATATTGCCACATGTTTGCTTGGCTTAGTAAGAGTCATCCAGGTCGTAAAAACTAGAAAAACTTGTTAAGACCTGCAAAAGAAATGTTACGACATTTTTCGGAAAGCTTTTTTTTCAGTTTTACACAAAGATGGGGTTACCTGGAAGCAACTAAAATATAATTTGACAATTGTATTACTGGGCTCTGTAGGAAGGAGGTAGGCTTGGATGGAAATGGTGACAAAAACCTTTTGAACACGATTTCAAAATAAAAGCGTATCTTGTGTTTTCACTTTGCATCGTTGATATTGGATCGTTGACCATGGAATCGATATTGTTACACCCCTTAAAGTTAGTCAAATGTATCCTATGGGAACCATGAACGTCTGTACCAAATTTTACGGCAATCATTCCATCGGTATATTTACTATATTTTGTCAGCTGGCCGATGTTACCATCCCCCGAGCCAAGCACTACCAATACAAACAGCTTCTGTAAACACGCCGTGTCATATTCACCCACATTCTCTCACCTGTTTGGTAACTTTCCACTAACACCTACTAAAAGCAGTGCAGCAAGGTGGTGCAACAGCCTACAATTTGTAAACACTAATCAAAGGTCAGTGACTCTGCTGTTCACGCTGAAAGCTTACCTGGGGAAGTCCCTGGTTTGTCGTGGCCCAGCTGTCCACAGCTGTTAGAACCACATGTGTACACACTGCCATCATGCAGCACGAACATCGAGTGTTGCCCTCCACATGCTACCTCTTTCAGTCCCCTGCCATTGAACACGTGACAGTTCCTTGGCTCAAACATGGGGTTCCTCTCCATACCAATACCCAACTGTCCATCTTTTGCATTCCCCCAACACAGCATGTTGTCGAGGGCAACGGGGATGAGCACAGATCTGAAGAGGCAGAGAGTGACGGCCAGATGGAGGAAGACAAAAAAATGTTCAGGCTTGAGAGCAGCCCCGCTTTCTCCTCTTCATATAAAGTCCAACCCTGGAAGAAACAAAAAACAAGGTCATTATTATCTCGTCTTTCTTTATTAGAAACATTTGCTCCATGCGTGAAGCCCTGGTGCTTTTTAGTAGGTAAAAAGTATGTAATGTGTAGCTTTAGAGGTGGATGCGGCTGCTGTGTGTGATAATGGTGTAAGCAGTATGACAGAAGAACAGGACAGTGTGTTTAAATAAACCCTGTCGGTGTAATCCCGGCTTAAGAAGCTCCAAGCAGACCTGCTTTACTGTCAATCCGCATGCAATACATGCAAGTTACTGACTGAGTTAGCCATGGGTAATAAACAAAAGGGAATAGAACATGAGAATAAACAAACAGAAAGACGAGGAGAGGTGAAAACATCATGCAACTGGATGAGGATCTGTCACCTCATCAAATTAATAAGAAGTTAGAATATATTAGAAAAGTTGTTTGCCGTCTAGTTCCACTGTAGTTAAGATTTATGTGAGCAGAAGTATTCTTTCTTTCATTTAACCTTTATTTAAACTCAGAAATATATTGAGGTAGAGACCTCATCGACAATATAGCAGAGTAAAAACAATAATAAACAAAAAATCCTAGGAACCAGGATACACTCACAAGAAACATTAATAATAAATAAAGCAGTTACAATTTAAGGCAAATGAATCAACTACAACAAGAAAAACTGTAAGTGAAATAGGATGAAATTCAACATTTTAATTACACTGAGGATAAAAGTGATGAAAACGTCACCATAATCCAAGGAAGTTGCCTCAATGAACATCCGTTTACAATGAATAGAACTGACCAGATTACACACATGATATTTAAAAGTTAAATTCTCATCGATCCAAAAAAAAATTAAGTTTATTGTTAGCCCAAATTATTATGTTTCGTTTTTGTTGAGACTAACTCTATCTATCAATGATAGACTAATCATCTAATCATGGTAGACTAATTATTTGAAACACCTCTCAGGATCTGGTGTGTTTTTAGTCTTATTTGGTTCTTGCTATTTAATTAAATTTTTCTTGAAATTATTTTATGTTTGATCTTTGCAAATTTCCTCGCTGTGGAGATAACAAAGGATTTTCTTATTTGATCTTTTGTAAGGCCCATTGTATTCCCTGCTCTTTGTACCCTAAGTGCTACACAATTAAATTAATCATTATCATTAGTAGCAGTAAGTATAATGCAATAAAACTCCATAGCACAACAATCTGCAGACTCTAAAGTGACCATGAATCTGAATTAACGCCTCTCCTTTCCTTTACAGTTTCAACAACAACAACAACAAAAAAACGTGATGAACACTCACAAAAGCCTGCTAACGTGGTTTTAAGTTCCTAGGATACATGTTTAATTAATGTTTATTACCTGTGGGCTATCATTATTACTAGATTTAAGGATGCAATGACGTGAATAAAATAAAGCATTAGAAACATAAATGAAAAAGAGGACTGTGTGTAAAGGTAAGTGACAAAGTTTATCCAACAGTATAGCACAAATGTAATGAGAATAAGGAAGGAGATATGAGAGAATGGAATAAGATAAATAGATAAATACAAACATAGCACTATATACATACATGAAAAAGATGATTAGTGTGTGTGACAAGTGAATACAACAGTGTTGCACATAGGACATGTAGCAGGTCAGGTTCAATAGCAGCTATTGTCTAATATTATTAGCAAACATTGTGGATGCCTAACTGTAACTTAATCAATTCGTAAGGGCGTGTTTAAGGTTACGTTAGCTTGCTGTTGGTGAGAAATTGAAGAGGATTGGCCTGCGTTGCGTAGACATTACTAATATTAACACACTGTGCAGACCGTCGTTAAATATCGCCACACGTACAGTATCTGGTTAAACAGTAAATTAACGGCTCGATGACCCACACAAGGCGTCATAATTAATAGTTAGCTATTTAACCTTAGCAAGCGACAGCAACGCTAACTGTCAGTGTTATGACTGAAAACACCGAAATCCACGGGTTAAACGATGTCTGAATTGAAAGTAAATCAGTGTTGTAATATAGCTGACTAATCCAAAATGAAAACGGGGTGTTTACCTGGACAGATGCATGCTGAAATTGGGCGTCTGGTTTCGGTTCAGCTCAGAAAACAAACGAGGAAGTACCACAACTGCCTACGTCACTGAACGTTATCGGCAGGGAAGCTGCAATTGGCCCGCTGACCAGGAAGTGCGGGTAAATTCTGTGACCCATCACATTCATATATGTATATTTAAAAAAAAAAATAAATAAATAAAAAAAAAATATATATATATATATAGAATATATATTTCTATAATAAATATATAACATATATCTATGTAATTCACACAGATTTTAATAGATGTTATATACTGTATATATATAGGCCTATACAGTATGTTGCCTGTGTTAAGAAACTATTTTTATTTTAAATTACATTCCATTGTTTCAAAAGCTAAAAGTACCATAAAAGTCTGCACTTACAAAGCAGACTAAGCTGATTACATCCGTGATTTTTAGATAATAATAATTATAACCTATTTCACAAGTTACGATGTTATAGTAGTGTAAAAGAAATTTGGGGAAAATGCAAAGTCAATCGAGGTAATGTCCATATAAATATAGTAATTTAAATGTATATTTTTAAATGCAATCATAATTTACAGATTTGCTGGTTGAAGATCTGTGCACGTCGTGAGATTTGCTTCCAAATGGATAATACATTCAAGAAATATGACAGTTAATGTTGTGCAAAAAAATGCAAAATGGCAGCACATTGAAAGAGTAGTAAATGTGCACAAACTTTATAAATTGTTTGTTTTTTTTAAAACACCCACACACACCTGCACTAGTCACTCCCTCACTTTACTGGTCACCAAAGCCTGTCTGACTACTTGCACCATATTACATCCTGCATACATAAATGTCCTCAGGGACCCACAAACTGCTACTGCATTACATACACTTTACACTTAATTCTCATATTTATATTTATACTTTTATATTCTTTTATAACACCATCTTGTATAGTTGTCATACATATTGCACTACATGTTTGTACCTGGTTTTGTATCTTGTTTGTACTCTTGCACCTTGTGTGTATTGTCTGAATGTCGGCTTCACTCCCACTGAATGTCGCATCATTCATTCTTTTGTTTTGCACTGGAGACCTGGAGAAACAGAACTTTGTTCCTCCATGTACTATACTACACTATTTACAGATGCATGACAATAAAGTATCCCTTATCTCTTGTAAGATCCCATATAGTGTAATATTTAAAATAATTTTCCACTGAATCTTGTCATATTATCAGCAGAGAGCAAAATTTATTTGATTTACAATCTACTCAGGCTTACAACAGAAAGCTATATCGTGCACAGGCTTCACAGTGCATCATAATTTCTCTCTAAAGGGCACTGCAGACCATTAACCAAAGCAGAGAGGCATCTCCAACAAGGCATTGCTTTAACAGTGTAATGTAGTTGAGATACTGTAAAAGCATAGACGTGTTGGCTGTAAAGACACCAGTAACTGCCTTTTGACATGCACAAATTGTCTTCCAGAAATTGTCTGACTGAACTGGTTACAATTGTGTGACAGTCCATCTTTTCTTGAGATGGTTTTAAGGGAAATACAATTCATAGTTTCCCTGAATATCTCATATTTCGAAACAATTAATGAGTTCAGCAGCTTCCTTATTGAAAATGTTAGAATTTGTTTCACAAGCATTGTGCAGGTGTGGAAGAATGTGGGTTTTGGATGACTGGCCAGCCAGACTGGAAACAAGCACACACCCACACACAGAAAGAGTCATTACTAACCTACTGAGTCCTGAATTAAACTGCGGGAGTCGCCGGTTGCTTATTGGTATATACAGCTGTCATTCATCGTCCTATCGACCAATCATCTGCACTGGTCGAGGGGCGTAACAGTAGGCGTAGAAGTGTTTACGCTGCTGATTGGCGCGGGCACATCTGAGGCCGTGTTTGATAACATTGACGATCCAAAACACTGAGGACGGCGGTTTTGATTCAGTTATTAGCGAGTTATTTTAAAGAAACCGGCAGAGGACTAAAGCGTATTAATACATCTAAAACACAAAAGGTATGATTTTTAGTAAACACACCGCTGAAAGGTCAAGGGGATGTTGGTCAAATTGCGAACTTGAAGCTAATGCTAACCACCTAGCTAGCTAGTGGCTAGTCAGCCAAATATAGCTATCGTTATGTAGCTAGTTAGCTAGTTAATGCTAAAGCGCCTAAACGAAAAGCTGCTAACTTTAAGGCCTATCCAGTTGCTTTTTTCATCACTGCAATAAGTATATGTAGTTTATGACCATTGATGTGTTGTTACTGAAAGAGAGGCACGCCCCATGTGACACTGGTGTTTATATTATCGGGTGTATTGTTAGCACAAGCAGCTTTGCGACTGAAGCGTTGCATCATTCATGTAACGTTAATATTAACGTTATTAAAAAAAAATAAAAATACGTTGATTTAATGCTACTCCTAAATGTTGTTTTTGTTTGTCTTGTTGGATAGAAAGGTCGTTTATTGGTCCTATACTTTATTATTACTATAGTTATTAGTATTTCCCTATATACATGTGTTATAATGTTATTTGGGGGCAGATTTGAACTCAATGCATATTCGCTTGGAGCTAAAGGTCTCAATTGTGTGTAATTTGTCAGATGGCAGAAAATAGTGAAAATGTCTATGACAATTTCCCAGGTCCAAAGGAGATAAAAGACAAATAGTTATAGTTTGTTATTATATTTGAAAAGCCTCAACTCCTAATATAAGATAAGATAAGATAGATATTTTTGCAATACAAAGTGGGAAATAGTGCAAATATTAGGATTGAAAACAAACAAAATACAAATCATAATAAGTAAGGTGCCAAAACCAAATGTACACAATGCTAGAAACTAACAGTTTCAGCTCTACTGCATACCTGCCAATAAATCATTCTTTTCTTGCCCCACCCTATCCTTTTTCCTCTAGGTCACTGTTTTAAGCAGCTTTTTGTAAAAAAGTAAGGGGTTTGCATCATATTAGCATGTTCCTATCTATTTTTTTTTAGATAAGAGGAATCCAAAGGCATTGTTCTTAATGATTTCTAGTTTGAGGAAACCTTTAACACAAATAAATCAGGGTTGGTGGCAATATCTGCAACATATTAGACCTTCTAGTTCTGTGGGGCCCTGTTGAACAAACCAAGTTTTTGTAATAAAATTCTACTAACCGATTAACCAATTTATCTTTGTTGTTTGGACAGCAGATCCCTCTACTTCTGCATCCAGTGCTTCTCCAGTGTTTGTGCTGTCAGGGTGATGTCAGCAGCCTGTCTCGTACGCCTGGCAAGGTGCAGTGGTCCTTACGTGGGACGTAGTGGTGTTTTACAGAGGGGCCTACTCCCATTCCCATTCCAGCAGGACAGCCACCTTCAGTTCACAATCTCCAAGAGACAGCTTTATATTCCTTCAGGACAACGGCACAGCAACACACGCTTTGATGCAGACAGCAGTGGCAGCCCCACTACTTGGGATTCATTTGGCATCTGGGACGACCGTATAGATGAGCCCATTCTGCTGCCTTCCAGCATTCGCTACGGAAAGCCCATTCCCAAAGTCAGCTTATCGAGGGTAGGCTGTGCCTCGCTCATCGGTCAACGCAAGGACAATGAAGACCGTTTCCAGGTCTCCCAAATGACTGACAGCATCCTCTACTTCGCTGTGTTTGATGGGCACGGCGGGCCAGAAGCAGCTGACTTTTGTGAAAAATACATGGAGAAATTCATCAAGTAAGGAAATCATTAAATATGCTGTTATCACGTACCAGTCATTGTCACATGATTGCGAAGTCATACTTTTTGTAGCTGATGTTCTGATCAATTAAGCCTTTTGGTTGTTGTTTCAGGGACCTTGTGGCAGAGGAGTCCAATCTGGAAGTAGTTTTAACAAAGGCCTTCCTTGAAATAGACAAAGGTCTTGCAAGGCACTTGCACTTCTCTCCAAATGGTAGGTTCTTTCATGTTACATGTATATAGTTATACTGTGTGTGTATGTGTGTGTATATATATATATATCTATATATATATATATATATCTATATATATATAGATATATATATATCTATATATATATAGATATATATTTATCTATATATATAGATATATATACACACATGTGTATTTATGTATTGACACTTTTTTTCTTCTCTCTTTAAAACCTAACTTACTTGTCCTACTTAGGCTTTGAAGCCTTGGATTTCCCAACTGACATGACCCAAACACTTTTGGTTATAGAGGTCTGTCGTTCAACCCAGAGTTAATGATGAACAAAACACCAGCTACAAGTAGCGCAAACACTAGTGCTTCACTGCTTCACATTTCATTTACACATACAGAAAGGCTACAAATTAAAGGAAAAACCTGAGTACATTTGTGGATAAACATAACAAATGTGGATCTTTCCCTGAGAGGGCATGAGGGCTCACTGAATGTTTCTTTGAGTATAAAAATGATGTGACTCATGTGGTCTTCACTGTCACCAGATCTCAGCCCAGTAAAAAAACGGTGGGAGATTGTGGACTGGTGTGTTAAACACTGTGTCCCACCACCATCAGAAACCCTAAATGAGAGAACATTTCTGAAAGAATCTTTCAGTAAGATTTACATCTTTCAGTAAATGTCCCGGGACTTGTATAGTCTATGCCAACGAACACTGAAGCTTTTGAAAATCTTGTGGTGGTCCAACACTTTACAAAGATACTCAATGTTGTTTTTTTTCCTTTCATATGTAACCCATCTATTGATATTGTTTAGCATTGGAATTGATATTAGGGGTAATTTGAGCATCCCTGAAAGCAAAAACATTTCTCTAAATAAATCATGTGCTCTACATGTTTGCCCTTGTCATATAGAAAACTTTTCAAATCAGCTTGACTTTTCTCAAACAGCATTATGTCTGATTAAGGTTATCTGTTAATATAAAAGCTAGTATACCTGTAATGTGGCCATACATCGGCCACGCTGTGTGAAATGTCCCAATATGCCTGTGTGTGTGTGCATGTTATCTACGGCAGCTGCTGACCCAGCTAAGAGCTGGCGGCCCTTGGCACCAATGTGGATGACGAGAGGCTAGATATTGAAGGAGAGTCCAGCGGGTCCTAAATCCTGGACTACTGGAAGGTTCCCTATCTTTCTCTCACTCTGCTCTCTCTCTCTCTCTCTTCCTTTTCTTTTCTTCTCTGACCAAGTGTATGCAAAGCTTCAGTTTGACGAGTTGTTTGAGATGTTGTCAGTGACAGATCTGGTCCATGAGATGCAGCATGTTTAATATGCTATTAATGCTATAAGGCTATTAAAAACAGCTTAAAATCTCCAGCTAGTCATCTCATTTATCTCTTTGGAGAGAGAAAGGTCTAATGCAGGCCTACAAATGTCAGCAGATAAATCCACGTATTGACATTTGATGCTGTTTTATCTAATTTGTCATCCCTTAAGGAACTAAAGTTTAGTATTTACGTGTAGTAAAATATTCTGCAGACACATAAAGTTGGCTGGAACCGTGATGATGTTGAGTTCAATTTTAACATAACATCTTCCCGTTCGCCTGCTTTAATAAGAATTGTTTGAAATTACCATCACCAAGTAATTATATTTGATATCACTTTCCTTATGACAGATTTGTGGTGAATTCTTTTCATCTCTAACTCTTGATAAATGCATGCAAAACATAGAATTAAAACCACCCCTGTCAGAAAGTATTAAGAAAATAATGTATGTGTTGTTGTTTTATTAGAAAATATTAAGATCAGTACTGGACACTGATGAGTGTTGTGTAAGATTATTTTTAGTTTCAACCTTTAGAAATTATGTTTGGACCTCAACTCTGCTGAAGCAGTTCGACCTGCATGTGTGACTGCCTCCTCTATTGTTTACTGTGTAATCTTTAGCCCACTATATGACTTCCCACCCATGTGTTCATGTTTTGTTTTTGAGTGTGAGATACACCATGTGATTGTTGTGAACAATGTGAGCAGTGGCTTTTGCACGTTCCGCCTCTGATGTTTCCTGTTATGTCTCTGTAGTACCCGGGATGAATGCAGGAACCACCTCCACCGTGGCCCTGCTGAGGGACGGCATCGAGCTGGTGGTGGGCAGTGTGGGTGACAGCCGCGCCATGCTGTGCCGCAAGGGCAAGGCCGTTAAACTCACTGTCGACCACACTCCTGAGAGGAAGGACGAGAAAGAGAGGTACGAAGATGTTCGCAGCAATGATACGTTTGTCAGTTTAGGCCATACGTTTAGTATAAAATGTGATGTTGTGCCTATAAGAACAACTTTTATCTTTCAATTTATTACCTCACATGTTTCCCAGAATAACTTCACCCAATTTAAACCAGAGCAGAACTGTCATAAACCAGAATAAATTAAAAGACCTGTGTGCAGGGTTTTTATGAAACAGTTTTCCTACGTTTCCCCCAAATAACAGTAAATAAACTCGTATCAGTGAGAAAAGGAACATCCAGGGGTTAGAAGCAGGTATTGAGCTGTCCATTAATGGATGGGAAACAATTATTTAGGCTTTATTATTTTCTTAATCCCTGTTAATTTGTTTGAATTTGAACATTTCTGAATTCTTTTGAAATGAGTCAAATAGTTTCAAAACACTTAAAAAACCACTCTTTGGTATTATCAGTGCTGATGGGGGTTATATCTGCAGTCATGGGAAGTATATTGTTGCTTTTATTGTAAAAACACTCTTTCTCTGTCAAGTAATTTTTTGTGTACCTCTCTCCCTCCGCACACACCTCAAGGATAAAGAAAAGTGGGGGTTTTATCACCTGGAATAGTCTGGGACAGTCAAACGTCAACGGCAGGTTGGCCATGACGCGCAGCATCGGAGACTTTGACCTGAAGAACACGGGGGTCATTGCTGAGCCTGAAACCAAGAGAATATCGGTAGGTTTAAATAAAGTGGAGTTTGACACAACTTTGGATCATTTTTCACATTTGTCCACTGGGAGTTTCAGGCAAATTGATACAGGACTTTAACTGAATTATGACCTAAATCATTTATGCCAGCATTTAAGAGATGGTACGTTGAAAAATTGTGTGCAGAGAATTCTTTTTTAGATCGTTAACAATGTATTTACAATAGAATATAAGTGACACGGAGACTTGTAGCAAATGTATTTAACACTCTTCTTATTCCTTATTAATAAAATGTTTCTAAATATTGCTTGCCCTTTCTTCAGTTACACCATGCCCACGACTCTTTCCTGGCGCTGACTACAGACGGTGTTAACTTCATTATGAACAGTCAGGAGATCTGCAATGTCATCAACCAGTGCCACGACCCCAAGGAAGCAGCTCAGAGAATATCCGACCAGGTGAGACGTTCATGCTTGGCTTTTAATAAAGCCATATTGAAACTACACAATGTATGTAAAGTTTGTTAGACAGAAAGATAATTATTATTAATTATTGTTCTATTCATTTATGTTAAAAAGGTCTCTGAAAATGAAACTAATTATTATTATTATTACAAATTATTTACAAAACATTATACAATTGAAATGTGATATAATAAGAAAATTAACCGAGGCAGAAATGATGTGACATTTTTATCACTGACATGAAACTTGACTAAGACGGTAGTAAAAAGATGTTCTCTAAAAGTCTGGTGATAAAATAAAAAGACACAAATATGTTGTAGCGAGGGCATTAAATCCCTCCTGCGATGATTGAGACTTTGAACACTTTGGCTCTTGATCACACGAGAGAGATGCTCAGGCATCAGAAAATGGTGGCCATATGGTGGATTATTGTTTTTTTTTGACAGCAAGGTTTCTTTTGTTTATTGCTATGATTTCAACACGGATAAGAAAGAGGCCATTGCGCCCTCACTTTACGCCCCTGTCCACGGCAAGCAAAGCCATTGATGCTCGCGGTAGGCCTACTACCATGTGTGGCTGACAATGGGCGGGTTTAAGTGCAGTGCACATGTTTACATGTTATGTCATTGGTTTAAGACGATCGTAATGGGTACGTAGCGAGTGTGTGAGTGACAGACGAAGGGAGTGTAGATGCGGTGAGTGACAATCAGCTGTTTGTGATCGGAGCAGATAATAAATTACAGGTATAGTTGTCGTGTGTTATTAAATGTACCGCGACACACACACACTTTTTGCCCCCCCTCCGCTTCTGAAATTAACCCTGTATAAACCCTCTGCATTCTTTCTGGTTTATAATGCGTCAGAGACACACGTACCTACGTACCTAGCAACATAACTGTGTAGCTTGACTGGAATGGAAATAATCCCTCATAAATACAGAAAAACATTTAAGTGGAGATGCATTATGGTCCCGTATTCGGTCATCTTGGATCTAAAACAATTGTTCCAAGTGTCCGTAGAGTTCAGCTAGCAAATAGCCAGTAAGCAGACTTTTCTACATATGTTTAATGTTTTTCGTATTATTATTATGGTCCTCTTCTCCGCAGGCTCTTCAGTACGGCTCCGAGGACAACAGCACCATTATCGTGGTGCCCTTTGGTGCTTGGGGAAAGCACAAGAGCTCGGAGACGAGTTTCTCCTTCAGCAGAAGTGTTGTGTCCAGCGGTCGTTGGGCGTAGTCAGCAGGACGCTGGGTGAACAGGTTGGGGTCTGTGGACCTAGTTAATGTGTGCAATACAATCCAACAACAGTGCCCTTGTGGAAACATTATATAAAAAAAAAAAAAATTTAAAAAGCGTGGTTTGCCCAAATAATAAGTCATAAGGGTAACATTATGTTATTTAGAGTAGCGTGATATTTATTAGCCTCCGTGAACTTCGAGGCTGTGAATTCATGATGTGCACTAAATAATAAACGTCCTCTTTATAAAAGGTTTTATCTACTAGCAAGCCAATGACCTTATAGGGGCTAAAAGCTGAGAAGTGTCTGAATGGCAGACAGGAGTTCATGATGACATGAAATCCGTCACCTGTGTGTAAGTAGCTCTGTATCAGCTCAACATTTTGAGACTAGTATTCCTGACTGTCTGCCATTCAGATATTTTGTTATGCTGTAACTCCTAAGTTTGCACTTTTTATTTTCACGGATAACTTAACGTGGATAAGTTGCAATTTTAAAGAAAGTAGTGCATCTAGATTTTTACCAGTTGTTTGAAGCCTGCAATCCAAGGGTTGGACTACATGCATAGATGAGCAAAATACAATAATTGAACATCTTTTTAGGGATGCACAGTATGGATTTTTCCAGCCAATATCTATATCTGATAATCACCCGCTTCTCATGGCCGATACGGATAATGTAACCGATAATTTTACATTATTGTGTTTTAGAAAGAAGTTCATAACCTGTAGTTTATTCACACCTGAAGGTAAGAACGTCTGAGATGTGGTGAGCGAAGATGGATGATTTAATAATCCATAGCTCTGATTTAACCAAATCTAATTTATCACTATTTTTGACACAACAAAAACAAAGAACAGCTCTGACTCTTTAGATTTTTCATTTATTTTTTCTAGTAAAGTACATAAAAAAAAAACTTGTATAGCAAATTGATATTGCGTTATCTTCCTTTGAAACTGAAAAACAACACGTTTATCTCTCCAGTTTCTAGTTTCTCTCGTCGGCGTGCTGCGCTTCTTCTGCTTTCTTCTTCTGTTTATTTGGCAAACCAACTTTTAAAGGTGCATACCGCCACATACTATATCAGTGTGTAGATGCCGCACTTGTTAAGTCTATGAAAGCAATTTGCCGCTGTATTATTGGCTGAAAACATATCAGCTATCATTTAATTATCAGAATAATACATAATAATATTTCCTATTATCAACATTATTGTGTAATTTATGGGCCTGCTATATATCGTGCATCCCTAATTCATTTGTCAATTGATTTGGAATTAATTGGACCCTTGTATGAGAAAACAAAATGTACTTAAATGTATATATCGAAACGTCACGACATCTGAGGCAACTGGAATACACGCATCACGACCAAAAGAAGTCCGTTAGGTCTTGATATCCATTCTGGAGTTTCCTGTTTGTCTTTTGGGAAAGTGTTGCTCCTCTAAGCTTATCTCTAATTGCACAATCTTTATGGTTTGAGAGAAATGAACCCTGAATGTTCTGTGATCTAGTGTGTGAATGGAGTTGCTTAATGCTATTTATATGAACAGGATTTCAGTGGCGGATATGATATTCATGTTTCCTGCAATGTTAACATTGCTCAAGCTTGTATAGGTGTTAATATCTGTATTGATTTGAAGCAGGTATTCTAAGGGCACTAATAAGTGTTCAGGGTACAGAAATGTACAGTTTATGTTTTGTAAATAATTATATTTATGTACATCTGGGAAACCTGGTAGTTCTCCTTAACTTAGTAACTCGTTATATCGAACATTTCACAAACGCGGCACCTTTGCTTAGGTGCTTGTTTTGTGTAAATCTAAACTTTTGGGCTGATTGTAACTTGTTTACAATCAGTCATTCCTCATTTACTCATTTATGTGTCAGTCAGAGAGAGCAAAGCACACGTAATGCAACACTATAGAATTGTTCAGTTAAGAGCCATGTTTGACAAAGTGAATGTTTGCTTAACTGCCCTCCATGACGAACAATATCAATCAAACCCTGCAGGGTATAGGAGTTATTAAGCTGTAGAAGTCGTCTTGGCCGATGTGAGTGGATATATTTCCAGTGCAAGGTAGAGATCAACAGTACTGTTTCTGTTCACTTTGTTCATGACTAATGCACCACTTCATATCTATCGTCATTGTTCCATCTGTAAGATTCAGTTTTCCTTCAAACACCACAGACAATACAGATGTTTTGTAAATACTGTTTTTTTTTTTTTGTTTTTTTCTCTCCCCACAGTCATTTATGTATTGAATGAAACCTTGATTTATTACAATTACTTGTCTTTATAATTCACACGTCCTCCTTACAAACCTCATATGTTAAACGTATCTATCACAGTGTGTTCGGTTTTTATTTACTGTATTTTGTTTCACTGCCTTTCAAATACAATCATTGTAGCTGGGACCTAAATGTGACTGTTTCAAAAACACTGTTAGTACTGTATCTTTGGTCTGAATGGCTTGTGACACTTCCGATTAAAAACTGTACATCAAGAATTATGTTGTCCGTCTTGAAATCTACTTTATTTAGTGTGGAAGACTAAAGCTGCCATTGCAATATAAAAAAGAAATGACTCAATAAATAAATAAAATAATAAATGTAGAAATAAAAGCCTCAACTATCAAATAAATGTGCAGGTTCATTTGAAAAAAAAAAGAAAAAAACGTTAAGTGACACCATTAAAGCACGCCCCCTCATTTACATATGGGTGGAGAAATACAGAAATTAAATAAAGGAATAAATAGTGAAATAAAAACAAGAGAAATAATTGTAAGCAGAAAATAATAAATTGAGGAAATAATTAAATATTTAAAAAAAAAAAACTTTTAAATAATTTGATTTATTTATATATTTCTGTGCATTTTTTTTTTCTTTTTACCTGCACATTTATTTGATAATTGAGGCTTTTATTTCTGCATTTCTTTCTTTATTATATGGGCATCGTTTGTCCTCCATAATATAGATGTTAATGTTTTTTGGGAATCTTTTAAACAGCAAATGAATGTTACTGTGTATTGTCAAAGTCATACAACCAGAATGTAAATGATTTACATTTATAAAGTAACCAGATTTACCTTCTTGTCAATTGCATAGGAATATACAGGAAATGTTTCACGGTTGTCACTTTAAACGTCATAAATGTCTTTACTGATGAACGAATGTGACTGACTGGATTCATGAGGACGACACCAACATCCAGTGATGGAAGAATAATTCACATCCTTAAGTAAGTAAAAGTAGCAGTACTACGTAAGTATTATCAGCTAAATGTTATTAAAGTATCAAAAGTAAAAGTACTCATTCTGCAGTAAAACGTTCCCCGTCTGTGTTTTACTTTTATGTATGATGTCTTTCGATTAATATTTCTGCTGCATTCATGTGTATGTTGCATTTTAAAGCTGTTGTTTAAGGTTTTGCTCATTTTAACTCCTTTATGTACTGTTGGGTAGTTTAATCTACAGCACTGCATCATTTAAATACAAGTAGCCCTTCCTCAAATAGAAAAGTACACTAACTATTGCCAGTTTTGTCTTAAAGCTTTTTGGGCTTTTTTTTCTATAGTAATTATAATGGTCCAAAAGGATTTTAAATGTCATAGTTTTAAGTCAAAAACCACATTTTCTTCAAAGGATAAGCACCTAATGTTGGAGCGTAGCGCCGTTTTAAATTCATATAATACTTAATTTAATACATTGTACACATTGCAACTTTAATCCCATAACGAACATTTATAAAAGAAATACCCTCGTTTTTTTAATTTAACGGACTAACTTGGTGGTTTTGCATGTTTTAGCCCCCTATTAGTAAAAGTACTAATACCACACTGTAAAAATACTCTGTTAGAAGTAAAGTCCTGCATTGAAAATGTCACTGAAGTAAAAGTATGAAAGTATAATCCGTAAAATGTACTTAAAGTATCAAAAGTAATACTATCATATTTTATGTCATTAGAGTATTATTACTCGTGCATTAATGTAAAATCAGGATTTTACTGTTGTAGTCTGTAGAGGAGCTCATTTTGAACTATTAACTAATGATTATTTTCATTATGGATTAACCTGCTGAAAATGAAAATACTCAAGTAAATGTTCTTTTTTATTTATTGACTCATTTTGTCCATACATGTACTTTGTTCAAAAATACAAACTATTTGTATGCCTTAAATCTAAAAGTATGTTTTATTTATTATTATTATTTTTTGTTAAAGTTAGTCCTTCACTGGAGAATACTGTCTCCATTTTAATCCTTCATGTCTTTTTGAGCAGCAGGTAAAGGGTTACTCGGCTGTGTGCCTGGGTGGGGTCCCAGCTGAGTGTTGAGGCACCTGTCCCGGCTGTCAGGAGCGGATGTTAGTCAGCCTGCACCCTCTCTGCTCCGTCAGTCTGCAGCAGCAGCAGCGCTCCTGAAGGCTGCAGCAGGATCTCGGCACAAGCGGCCCTCTCACTCTCTCACAGCACGGTAAGTCACTGCAACTCTTCATTACTTTGTAAGGCAAGGCAAGATTATTTATACAGCACAATTCAACAACACGCCAATTCAAAGTGCGTTACAAAGACATTAAATGGACATTTAAATACATTTAAAAGCAGTCATTAAAGAGCCAAGAGAACAGAAATACAAACATGCTAAATCAAAAATAAGACGGGTATAAAACAAAAGGATAAAAGTTAAAGGTCTCTGTAAGATATGAATAATTATTCGATTTAATAAAAGAACAGAAATGTCTTGATTTAAAAGAGAACATCATGGTGCAGGTGATCATTTCCAGAGGATTTCTGCAACACGTGATTTATTTATTTGTTTTAAATGTTGCTTCTGCCAGACTCGGTTTGTCTAATGGAGGATGTTAATGTTTTTGAAGCACTTTCAGTGCTTTAAATCCAAAAACTGACGTATAATAAAATCAAGGAGTGTGAGAATCAGTGCTGTGGCCAGGATTTTCAAAGACTGAAGTCATGTGACCTGTGCAGTGGTGAGAAGTAATCAGAACCTTTACTTAATAACTCATTTATCATCCAACACTTTTGATGCTTAAAACTTCTAATAATAATACAAATAGTAAAAGGAAGAAGAACCAGTGTGTTCTTCATTTATTGTAGTTTTTCATGTATGTATGTTTCCATTTATGAAGCTATATGAGATCTAGGAAGTCAATTTTGAAGTCTGTTTAAAATTATAACCTCAAATCATCCCTGCAGCAAAATATTAAAAAAAAATTTGTGGACACAGACATACTGTATTTTATTTCTGGTTAAAATCGCTCAGTTTATCCACTTATTACTTGCTTTTTCTTTGTCCTTTAGCTGTCCTCTTCTGAGGATGTAGCGCTTTTTAAAGATGCAAGACGGTCTTTTTCTGATATTAATGACAGCATTTTGATATGGTTGTAGATATTATTCAGATAAAATAAGTTATTCCATCTGGATTTCACTTCGCAGCATCCTTAAATCAATTAAATGAAAGTATATTGTATATGTTTAAGAGACTCAACACCACTGCTTCAATCTGTGTTATTACTTAAATAAATTAGTTTGAATTGATTAATATTACTATAATTAACACTGATGTAGAATACGTTTATTTCCTTTTAAAGTGTTACCAATGGTAGATAAACAACCTTTTAGGAGACATGTTTGTTAACATGTGCACATTTTACACTAACATGATAGTTTAATACCCTTTGAAAAATACCGTGGAAAAACTAGTTAGGTGTTGTAACATTAGTAATAATATATGGAAGCTGAGTGTATCCTGCTCAGGTTTGTGCCATAATAACTAGGTGTGTGTGTGTGTGTGTGCAATGTTGTAGATACAGGGTGGGATTTTATTTCAGACTCAACATATCACATCTTTTGGTCAATTTAACCATCATGGATCCCTTAAAAAAAAAAGAAGAAATCTCTCATAATCTCCCATAAAATTATATATGAATATTATTTTCCATTTTCACTAAGTTAAATATTTTAACCAATTTCAGTCCTGATAATAAATATCAAATATTCATTAATTTTCACAATTTTAACCCTTTAAATCCCAATTTGTTTAAATAATGCCATTGTTCTTTTTTTTTTATGTAAAAAATTACAACAACAAAATGTTATTATTTTCTATTTACAATTTCTTTTTTTTTTTCAGTCTGGGATTTGTCAATGATTAACAAAAACATTTATTTAAAAAAATCAACTCCCACTTTACATTTACATTACAGTTACATTAGAAGACAAAAATGTCCCCTTCCTAAAATTGCTATAAATATACTTTATATTAATGTTATATTTTTATAATTTTAACCCTTTTAATTCCAGTTTGTTTACATAATGCCACTGTCGCATACCAAATGCTAGGGGGAAAAGATTTTCACTGTCTGGAACATGCCAAAATTTGAAAGAAACACAAAAAAGAGTATGCAATATGCATTTAAACAGCCAAAATTATCAAAAAAGTAAAAAAGTAAAAAGCCGAAAATGTATAAGGGTTAATGAATACATAATGCCCTAAATAACAGATCCCTGTCATAGGATGATGGAGACAGCCAATCACATCAACATTGCAATGATAGACGATATCGGCAGCAACGGGACGGCGAGGTCGAAGGTCGTCACAGCCACGGACCAGAACAAGCAGCCGTGTGGCTCCACCGTGAGCTTCCACAACATCCAATACAAAGTGCAGCTGAAGAGCGGCTTCTTCTGCAAAAGGAAAACCACTCCCAGGGAAATACTGGTCGACCTCAAGTCAGTTGTAGAAATTGTACACCGTCGTTATCTGCTTGTCTTTGTTTTTTTTTGTCTTTGCCAGTTGTATCTGTCTCTTTTTGTACTCGGCTTTCTCTTTTCTTATCACTCGCACGCTAAAATCTGCAACAAAAAAAACAAAACCCAAATTTACTTTGAGATCCATCTCTTATAATTTAGTTCGGTAGAAAATCTGTCAAATTGCTAATGATATGGTTTTACAGATTGTTGCTTATTTATTCTAACTTAACCGAACACTGCTTCAGAGCATTTTCTTAGCAAATAAGATAAAAAATATCCTTTTTCTTTTAGAAACACAGCATATTCCATCAGGTATATTGCAGTAATTCTTCATCTGGGAGACCGTGTTACAGTAAAAGAGAAGTGGTTCTTCAATACAATTCAATATGGCTGATTTGTATCCTTATCCAAAGTAGAACAATAGTGAATAGACTCTTACATTGGTTTCTTTTTGATGGTATTAAATACAGCTGACGTTTCCCATGGAAGAATGAATCATTTCACACAAGTTTTTGTGCCTTTTTCCCGCCTCGGTGTTAATTATATGATATTAAGCATGGTTTCTTGCATATAATCTCTCTGATGCACTAAAGAGCAGTCTGCCAGGGAAACGAATTAAACACCCTCACGTGATCCGCCGCCGGGCTCCTATTCAAGTCTTTTAATTCCATTTTATATCACTGACTTTTTGCTGCTTTTGTGTAACTGTTCTCTCTGAAGTCAAAAGATTTGCTCCTGAAATCTTTACACCCCAGTATAGAGTGTGTGTGTGTGTGTGTGTGTGTGTGTCTGTCTGTGTGTGTGTGTGTGTGTGTGTGTGTGTGTGTGTGTGTGTGTGTGT
>CALSBV010012195.1:2169482-2209995 GCA_943590825.1 Bovichtus diacanthus | reverse complement strand
GTGTGTGTGTGTGTGTGTGTGTGTGTGTGTGTGTGTGTGTGTGTGTGCGGCTTTCAAAAATATGCTTAGGATATCTGTCACAAATGCAAAGTTCTTTCATGAACATTTGGGATGAGGGAGGGAAGAAAAGTGCTTTAATAAAAAATGATTCCAATTTCATCACATGTCCAAGAATCTCATTAATCCACTTTCACACTCCTCACATTCGTATTGTAATCGTGATCTGAGATTATACACTCTAAAAACTAATGTAAAGCCTTTAAATATCTCCCAATCTTTGCCCTTACATTATATGTTTAATTGGTGTTATTTTTGTTGCAGTGGGATTATGAGACCTGGCCTCAACGCTATTCTTGGACCTACTGGAAGTGGAAAATCTTCGTGAGTATCACACTGATCTCCAGAAAAAATATAATCGAAATAGCCACATGCATTTGTTGTGGACGTATTTATTAATTATTGTTTTTTTTGTTCAAAGATTCTTGGATATTCTCGCTGCAAGAAAGGATCCTTCCGGTCTCTCAGGAGAAGTCCTCATTGACAAAGCACCACAGCCTCCAAACTTCAAGTGTCTCTCTGGCTATGTGGTTCAGGTGCGTTGAACAGTTAGTATTTATTTTTTTTTCAGTGTTTTTATTAGAGCTTTTTCCTTTTCGTTGAAAACAGCTGCCTGGAAACTAGGGCTGGACAATTTATCTAATTTTATTAACAATTAGGATATTTGATAAAATTATTTAAAAAATAGATAATCGTTTTTTTTTTAAATTAGTTTTTCAGTTGAATTTGATTTAAAGTTCAAGGAAATCCACAGTTATCCATGATGTTTCCAAAGTCAAAGAGTAATCGTGTTAAATAATTGTGATCTCAAAGAAAATCATGATTATGACTTTATTATGATAAGAGCAGCGAGAGTCAATCAAAAAAAGTAAAGTTTTGAGCTGTAAAACAAAAGCTGAAAGACACTAAAAAGCTCCGTAAAGCTGAGGAGAACTGCAGAGTCGGGTGATTGAGCCCTTGTTAATATAATAATATTGATTATAGAAATACAGAGTTTGCTACTTTCTAAAGTCTGTCAGGTCAACAATTCGCTGCATTACAGGTCTGTGGATTTTAAACTACACAACAAACGATCTTCCCTGTGTTTGACCTTTGACCTCAAGCTCACGTCTCCCCTTACAGGAAGATGTGGTCATGGGCACGCTGACCGTGAGGGAGAATCTGCGTTTTTCTGCAGCGCTGCGGCTGTCCAGCTCTGTGCCTCAGAGCGAGAAGGAGGCTCGAGTCAATCACCTCATCGCAGAACTGGGTCTCACCAAGGTGGCTGACTCCAAGGTAAAGACACACACAGTGACTTATATTACCTTTAAGACATCAGGGGAGAGACAACCTTACGTGGGCGTTTTTCTTCAGGTGGGCACACAGATGACGCGGGGCATCTCTGGAGGAGAGAGGAAGAGGACGAACATCGGCATGGAGCTGATTATTGATCCCTCAGTTCTCTTTCTGGACGAGCCGACCACAGGACTGGATGCCAGCACCGCTAACTCTGTCCTGCTGCTGCTGAAAAGGTAATAAAGAAGCTTCTCTGACATTCTCCTGATTATATAAATCATTATATTCAGAGTCTCCAGCTTTGTCCATAGCCCCCATACTACACCCATATCCAATAAAAAGTCATTTGACATTAAAACACTCTTTCTTGATTAGTAAATTATACAGTATATATTTCTTTATTTGACAAATTACCTGACATACAATACATAACACGTTACATAATAAACAGTAATTGCTTTAATATGCATAAAATTACATTAATTTATATATATATATATATATATACTGTATGTATATATATACACACACAATTAATCCATATTGTGGATATGAATTATATATTAAATGTACATAACACTATAAATTAAATTTTGGTCCCAGTTTATAGCATTAATTTGCCATTTTCCAGAGAAAAGGATTCTGGGTTTCTTTTTTATTAATTCTTTAAACACTGTTTTGATTTTACTTCTAACAATTGAAAGGTGTAAAACACAACTCTCCACATTGAAAGGCCATACAGTGTATAATATTTATAATTAATATTTGTATAAATAAAGAAAACAACACTTAAAAACAAAAAAGAAGGTAAATAATGATACTGAATGAATCTCTGTCTATTTAATTTAGCATCTTTTTTTTAAATTTATTTATTTTTTTTATAAAAAGCTGCCTCTTTGGACTTAAACTATTTCCAAATGTAATAAATATAATTACATTAAAATACACTTTATCCTCATTTTGGCGTATTGATGAAACAACATAATGAAGACTGTGTTAACAGTTTAATAATAAAAATATCTATAATTGTAAAAGTATGCCACACTATTCACTGTTTGCTTATGTAATCTATGATATATTGTTCATTATTATTCCCACCATTTTTATTTTTATTTTCTTACAGTGTATGAAGGGTGGAGTCTGCCAAAACTACTAATTATTATAGACATTTACAGTGTTTAATTATAATAATTGATACAGTTAAAAATGGATTCAAAACCACAAATGTAAACATAGAATATACTATTTTTCAAGTTTTAATTGAATATAATGAAAGAAAGAAGTAAAAACTGTGTGCAGGAGTTTTTTGTTTTGGCTTTAAAATCGTGTTGTATCACATTTGTTTTGCAATTATAAGGCATCTTTGTTGTATTTACTATTAATACATATTATTACATGTGTGTTATATGTGTGTTTACAGAATGTCCAGTCATGGAAGAACCATAATTATGTCGATCCACCAACCTCGATACTCCATCTACAGACTGTTTGACACTCTGACTCTGCTGGTTGGTGGTAAAATGGTTTACCACGGACCGGCACCAAACGCTTTGGACTACTTCGCCAACATTGGTGAATATGTGGAAACTTATTATGTGGAAATAAATGCGGATGGTTGTGCAGCTTCGTTTTATATATAGCAATAAACAAACCAGACAATAAAAAAAGCAATGTCTTGATAAAACATTAGACATTTCATTTTTTCCCCCTTTTTTTCTTTACTGTATTTGACACATTCAAACATGAATAAATTAACAAAAAAGTTTTAAAAAAACTCCATGTAAGGACTAAGTTTTTGTCTTTCCTTTTAAGTTAGTCTCTCCGAGGCTAGACAGGCTGCCAGTTATTGGACATGTATTATTGATATTAAACACGGATTGTTGCTGTGTGTCAGGTTATCCCTGTGAGCCCCACAACAACCCAGCTGACTTCTTTCTGGATGTTATTAATGGAGACTCCACCGCTACAACCCTGACCAAAGTGCACGGCCCTGAAGGTAACGCCATTTATAAAATCCCTCCATGAATACTAATGTCAAGAAGATGTCTTAAGCTACACATTTCTGTCTTCATTATAGGATGGATTTGTAAACACATAAAGGTTAAAAAGTCAAGAACCCTTGAAGCTTGTTCACTGTCCCTGGACTGAACTGTGTGCATGGCATTTCAAATTTTCCTCATGATCCTCAAGCGTGCGCAGATAATGGGGTCATTGTCATGTGATATTATGAATATTAATGACCACATATCAATTACTCACCCCGTGTTTTTCTCCCATGCCTCCACGGCGAACGAAGAATCAAAAAACGGGGAAAAGTCTTGATTAGTCGAAGTAAATAAGGGGCCACGACGAACAACAGCAAAACTATATCAAAACATCCGTTCACAAACTCGTGCAGTAAAATCCAAGTCTCTTTAATCCAGTCGCGTGTTCGCTACTTGCATTATCGCTAAAACCGTACTATTTAAAACCATTCCCCATAAACAGCACTCTTACGGCTGAATAGCGCTATTGTTTTATTATAGTTTTGCTGTTGTTCATATTCCTCAGTTTTTGGATTCTTCTTCTACTGTGGAGACATGCAAGAAAACTCATGAATTACAGGTGACACCAAGTGAGTAAACTAATACACAAATGATCATTTTAGAGGTGAAGTATTGCTTTAAAAGTCCACACCGGGATTTTTTTAATGGGATTATTGGTGTCTACTGTCGTATTTCCAATACTTAAATCTGTAATTTTCCCCCTACGTCTCCTATGGCCAGATTTGGACTTTGAGGAGCTCTGCGGCTCCAGGCAGAGCATCGAGGAGCGGCTGGTAGAGGAGTACAGGGACAGCAGCTACTCCAGAGACACCAGAGCTGAGCTGGACCGCATCGTCCAGGATAAGAAGTGTATCTCGTGTTCAAAGTCCCGCACCATCACCTACAACAGCTCCTTCTTCCACCAGCTGCGTTGGGTCCTTAGGAGAACTTTCCAGAACCTCATGCTGAACCCACAAACATCTGTGGCCCAGGTATACATCCCCATTTAAAACACAAAACTCATCATCAATGGTAAAAATATGATATTTATGAACTTAAAAAGTCACCTGCTGGCTGTAGCTTCATATTCATTCAACATTTATTTAACATTCAGACATAATGATGATCTTCCCATCTAATTCACCAATATGCGAATAACTCCATTTCCTAAAATGTCAAACTATTAATTTAAGCTACTTGTTTATGTATCATATAATACAGTTTAATATGAAAGTCAGTTTTTTTCTTTTTTTATATATTGTATTTATTGTCTTATAGTAATAACGCACAGTACATACAAACCTGACAAAGTATAATAACAATAATAACGTAAAATAAAATAAAAATCTAAAAAAAGACCATAGCACATGTGTACAATAATAACGTAAAATTTAAAAAAAGACCATAGCACCTGTATATATGATATAAACTTGATAAAAACAAAAAGTGACATAATTTAAGTTACATTTCTTCTAAATGTGCTCTGGTGGCAGCAGCTACATCCGCAAGTGTTTAATAATTCATGCTCAAAAAGGCAAATATTTATTGATCTGAAGTCTCCTCAGCTTTTTGCCGTCAAGTCTCAAGTAAGTAAGTAAGTAAGTAAGTAAGTAAGTAAGTAAGTCCTCATTTTCATGACTTTAGTTTGACCCATGTCACAGCTCTGACAGATAGATAGTATCTAATTGACGTCTCAGTTTTCTCTTTTTAGGAGAAGAGTTTAAACATGTTTTGCCACTATCACTTCTACTTTGTGCAAACAGAAATAATCAGTGTCAGTGCTGTGATCATCGTGAACAGGATGCGTAGACAGCACTTCGGAGGGGGCAAGACTTAATGCTCTCATTAGTCACCCCATGGCGGCAAAATGCCGTCAGAAGTCTCCTCACTTTAAGAATTATTAACAGCTAATTGGCCCTAAATAAGTCAAAATAATCCTACAAGAGGGGCTCTAGGGTGGCGTGGGCGCCGTAATCGGCTTTGGTGACTGTTGTGACCCCACTCCTGCCTCTTTGGGCCAGGATCTGAACTGATATCATATCTGGACAAAGCCCCTTGGCCCCCGTCCGGGACTCATCACATGATGGCGTCATGACCTATCACTCCACTGCCCCACTTTCACATGAGGGGCTGTGGGGAATGAGGTGAAAAAGGCTCAACCTTATTAGCTTATCCCTTCACCCTGGGAACCACTTTAGTCCCGTCATAATCTGTAAATTGTTAGGATTAAATTTGTGTCGCTTTCACTTTTCTCGCTCTTTTCTGACATCCCCCCCCCACCACCACCACCACCAGCTCTGGTTGTTATCTCGGAGACGCCCGGTGTGGAGGGGGAGAAGGGTGTCCACTTGACCCCTGATCCCCAGAAACATTGGCTTTTCTATCAAAGAGGACACTGCTTAAGTTTTATTTCCCATTCTTCAACTATAATTCATGACAGTCCACATTTAGAAGAAGTGTGGGGCTGAATTCCTGCACTGATTGCTCAGGAGGATAAGACAAGGGACCTTTGATCAACTCAATTCCCTCAAGTCTCCAAGCAGTTGTCCAGCATTTTGTCATTTTATTATTATTACAGTTCATTTAGCCGACGCTTTTGTCCGAAGCGACTTACAACAAGTGCAAACAATCATGAGGATACGACTCTAAACAGCGAGAATCTTGCATTATAGATGTTTATAGACACAACTTCTGGCACCTCCTCAATTTGCAAAGTGCATGAAGGAGGGAAATTGCTAAAGCTCCAGTAAAACTTAACTTTAACGACTTTATTGTGAGTCCAACCAAGAACATTACATTCGGTTGAGCATAAAGAAATATGTATGATGTTATGGGCAACGACGGCTCCCCAGTCCACTTTAATGCATACTCGGAAGTACACCGGATTCTTTGAAGGCACACAATGAAACAATTCTTTTAAGCTTTGCTAGAAAGGCTATAATGACAAAGTGGGTTTGGGATGAATCTCCTTTTTGTGTAAATCTCTGATATCTGATGTCACTTTAGAGAACTCATCTTTTTTTGTAAGAAATTGGGAGAAAACTTCTAAATCTTCTAGGGATTAAATTCCGTTTGTCATGCAGATAATTGAGCTGAGCGATTGTTTTGTTCATGTACAACACCATTGTTTAATATATTTGTGCTCTAGAAATATGCTGCGTGTGTGGTTACCTGGAATATTTATGCGAACACTTTGTATATGTTACTAGTTAGTTGTTATTTGAATGATAAAAGAAATCAGATGAGCACAGTTGTAATAGATCCCTGAAGTATGTTTTTTTTTAAAGTTGCAACAGGAGGAATATAAACAAACACAATATAGAAATATATATATATATATATATATATACACCCAGTATAGGCTTATATGTGCTATTTTTTTTTTTTTTTTTTTTTTTTTTTTTACAAACGGGACTTTCCAAATGGTCGTCAAAGCTTTTATTAAAATCTCTCTTGCTTTTGTCTGTGCAGCTGGGAGTCAACATTTTCCTCGCCCTCATCGTAGGAGCCATTTTCTTCGGGGTCAAAGATGACCAGAGTGGTATCCAGAACAGGTGAGAGACACTGCACCTCAGAAATACTGCTTTTAACATCCTAATATATGTATATTTACTGTACACAAAGGGCCTTAGCTACCGACGAGGTCGTGTCTTCTGTATTTCTTCAGGTGATTTGTGTTTTTTTTAGCATCCTGTGGGCAGTTTCGATCATTCTACAATGAACAACTAACACTTAGTGGATATTTTAAAGGCTCATTCTTTTTTTTTTCTTCTCAAAACTCAAACATTTTTGAGACATTATTAAAACATTTTGTGTTGGGGGAGGGACTTGGACTCATGACTACAGTAGATCTTTAATAATAAAAAATACATATATAATAACTAACAATAAAAACCTCCATAATCCTCGTCGAACTGTCTCACCGAGACCGTTGAAGGTTCATAAAAGACACATCACAGAAACGTTCCCAATATTAATCATACCGTCTCACATTAATAACTTTATTATGCTGTTATTTTACCAAGGTTGGGTTTTTTTGTTTATTCTAACTTATACTTATTTAATATTTGCCCTTTTATCTGCACTGTCCCTTTGCTGTTGTAGCTCTGTAAATGTCCCCGCTGTGGGACGAATAAAGGATTTCTGATTCAGATTTTTATGACCTTCCTCTTTCAGGAAATGTTTATTTATTTTTTTTAAATGTCTGGCTCCTGCAGCTTCAACAGCATATTTATGATGCACAATCTAACGTTCATTATCTAGAATATTATGTGGCTATATAGTATTGACATATACATTATTCCAACATGTTTCCTACATAATTGTTGAGGTTTTTAAGTCAAGTTACTTGCTTTTAATAAAGAAGTGTGAAAAGTCCTGCACGGCTAATCCTCTTACCATGTTTTATTGGGCACAACCTGGTACTCACAAGCCCAGTGATGCACGTCACAAATCTCAACGGTCTCCCTCTTTCTTTCTTTTCCGTGCATGGTTCAGCGGAATATAAGGACTTAGTGTCATTATATTCATGGTCAATGCATAGTATGTATGGCAGACACCAGTGTATGCAGCTTAAATGTCTCGTATTCACGCCTCCTTCCTGTTCATTGGGTGCAAGTCTATAGTGGAGTCATCCACCCATTAAGTCCCGGCTGCGTGTACATGTGGACCACACCACGTTTACTTCCATAAGCTGTCTGTTCTTTAGCCAACTCTGCCTTTACAGTCAACTCTTTGTCCGTTTAATAGGCAAAGTTATTTCATTTACAAAGCTTTGTTTTATTCGAGTTAAACTCAATAAAGGTGGAATGTAACGAGGGGAGATTTTTTAAGCACTCTATTCAAGTGCAATTCTGAGGTACATGTAATCTATTGATTTTTTTAAATCTATTTAGATTTTATGGCACCACTTTAAGACTATTTTTGAGTCAATTTTCTTGCAGTTTGACAACAAGACTACAGGGAGTTCCTGCGCCCGGTCAAAAAAAATAACACCTAGTACATAACAGCCTGTAAAACATTATGTTTTTGATTTCATCTTGAATATGAGATAGAAATGTTGCAATAAAAGCCTAAGAGAGACTTAAATTGACAAAAAGTCACGTTTTTAGTTTGAACTTATAATTATGAAGTAAATGTTAATAGCACAATGTAATGGCTGAAGAATAATGACACCATCAGCATGTAGATTTGTTCCCTACAGGCCTCGCTTTCAATTCACGATCTGGGAAAATGAAGGCTCGGTTTACGTGTGGCCCAATACAGGAAGAGCATAGAGCTTTTGTTTCCCCCGTTTTCTATTGCCTCTTTAATGATTAGGTTTTTTTTTTGTTTTTTGTTTTAACAGGATGGGTGCCCTCTTCTTCATCACTACCAACCAGTGTTTCAGCACTGTGTCTGCAGCCGAGCTCTTCATCACCGAGAGGAAACTGTTTGTGTACGGAATCTGTCCCTATGACCTCTATGAGGATAATCCAACATTGGATTGAGCGGTTTGAGCTACTACTTGACTTCTGCTTTGGTTTCCTTGTCTCAGGCACGAGTACATCAGTGGCTACTACAGAGTGTCCGTCTACTTCCTCTCTAAGATCCTGTGTGACATCACTCTGCGAACCATCACCTCCGTTATCTTCAGCTGTATTGTCTACTTCATGATCGGTAAGACCCGTAAAAGAAAAACTCTGTGCTCAGCAGTGCTTCCATCATTATGTATTTTGTAAAATACCCTCTTTCTTCTAATGTATATAGTTCTTCGCACTTTTTTTCTACTACTTTTTGGTAGAACTATGTATCTTATTATGAGGATATTCATGTCCTTGATACGTATGATATCTTATGGAAATGTACGCATTCTTGGATCCTATCATCCTGCATCTCATTATCTTATGAAATGGAAATGTCATATTAATATCTCATTTTGTACGGTTTTTCAAAGCGAATTTGATGAAGAAACGCGTAATTAGCTCCTTCTTGTTTTCAATGTGATCTATTAAATAATAAATAAAAAAAACTGTTTTCTTAAGATCTATAAACTAATAAATTAGGAATACTTAAGAATAAATGGAGATAGCTAGTCTCTAATAATAACAACTCTCTGTGTGTGTGTGTGTGTGTGTGCGTGTGTGTGCAGGGCTGAAATCCACAGCTGCAGCCTTTTCCGTCTTCACGCTGACGGTGACTCTGGTGGCGTACACGGCCACAGCCATGACGATGGCCATCTCGGCCGATCAGAGCGTCGTGGCTCTCGCCAACATCTTCATGACCATCACCTTTGTCTTCATGATGGTGAGAGACGTCACTCAGAGATGCACATCAATGCAGCTTTAACTGCTGTATTGCTTACTCTGTTCTGCTTCAAAGTGTTTTTTCAGTAGAGAAACGGCAGAAAAAACTTAAAAATACATGGCTCCTTGTGGCACAAAGAGGAAACATAATATAATATATTATAACATATATTGAACTGGACGCTTATTAAACAGATATTCTCCGTCCTTGACCCGCTGAGTACATGCAACAAAATAAGGCAAACCAAGCAGGTACGCAGAAAAATAAGACAGAAGATTTTAACAGCAACATCACACGAACAGATTCTTGTGACACGTGTGAAAAAATACTGAAGGAATTTACTCACGAGATATAAATCACAGCTGACAATAATAACATTATTTAGGCTCTGTTGTATTTCGATGTGTCAGTGCATTCATGTAATTAGTCACACCTGAGCTTTTCCTGCTGTGAAAAAGCTTCAGTCTGTGTCGTGTTTTCAGATTTTCTCAGGCCTCCTGGTGAACCTCCCCAGCATCATGGACTGGCTGGCGTGGCTGAAGTACTTCAGTATTCCTCGCTACGGCCTCGCAGTAAGTCAAAATTAAAGATATACTGTGAAACATTTCCACGTTAAAATGTCTTAAAACAACTAGATCTATTTTACATACAGTATTTTGTTGAGTTCTGCACTTGCAGTATCCTAAGTGATTCCAAGAATTTTTAAACCGAGAGAAATCCTAAATTTAAATGCGATTTCAATAGTTTTTTTTACAAATACGATCTGATCACTTGCACAGAACAGTGCGGGAAGTCTGTCTCACAGATCTGATTTGAGAACCAAATCGGATTTGCCTGCAGCCTTTTGGCTTTGACATTTGACATTTGACCCCCACACCCTAAATACTGCCTAATACCTAAATAGTGTAGCTTAAACCCAACTCTAGAGTCTAATCTACGATACTTACTTTGATCTGCTCAGCATTCATTGACTATGCCGTCTGTGTTCAGGCCTTGAAGATCAATGAGTTTGTGGGTTTGAAGTTTTGCGACGAGGCCGTGATCCGAAACACCAACTTGTCGGCTGCAGTGACGAACTGCAGCGTGAGCTCCGTCGGCCTGACGTGAGTACACCTGCACGCTGTGCATGATGTTGTTGTGTCTTACCACCTCTGTGACAAATTAGGACATTTCCAGATGAGCTAGTCCAACATGCCTCATGGTAAAAGTTGACATGTTTCCAACACAAGCATAATTCTAGTTGGCTTTACAAACTTTAATGTATGGAAGCCCTGATAGGCAAGTGAGAGAAATAAACATGTCTAAGTCTGATCTAAATAGTTTTCTCTCCTGTGTTTATGACTTAAGAACAGCTGGGGAAAAAGGGTTTTCCAGGATAATAACTATTTTTCTAAGGTTGTTAAATATTAGTTTTCATCTGTGAAACACGTGGGGGAGTTTTGTCAGGTTAATTTAATTTTTCTAAGTGTTTTTTGTTGTAATGCTCATTCTGACCACAAGAGGCTAAAGTGCACCACTGCCCCATGTTTTACTGGGACTAAACACATTCATGTTTTATCATTAGCGCCAATTAAAATGCATTTCTAGACAAATGGAAGACACGACAGTAATGTTAAATAACTTGCTAACACACAATATATATACCTTGTGTTTAGAGTACATGGAGGAATTAAAACTCACTTGGAAGACAAAAATAAATTTCACCTGCTGAAACTTTTTGTCCCACCTGTTTTCACAGATGGAAAAAAAATGTAAGGAACTTAGAAACTTAACCTGGCATCTTTTTTCCACATTAACACAGGAGATAAAAAAAAACAAACAATTAAGATCAGACTTAGAAAGAGTATTTCTCAGTTGCCCCTCAGGGCGTCCATATTGAATTTATGTATTGAACTACAAGAAAATCGTCTCAAATATTTGATATTTAATTTGTAACTGGGATTGTTATTCCAGATGTACTGGAGAGCAGTACCTGGACTACCTGGGAATAGAGTACACCACCTGGGGACTGTGGGAGAACCATGTGGCTCTGACCGTCATGGCGTTCATATTCCTCATCATCGCCTATCTGAAACTACGCTACATCAAGAAATTCACTTAAATGTGATGCATCTTTTATGTTTGTCTTCAAGGAACAAGGCCAGTAAATATTAAAGGAATAGTACATGATTATTTTTATTTTTTTTGAGAGTTAAATGAGACGACGGATACCACTCGTGTGTGTGTGCTAAGGATGGAGGTCGTTAGCTTAGCTTAGCATAAAGACTGGAAGCAGGTGGAAACAGCTAGCTTGGCTCTGTGCAAAGTTGTTGTTTTTTTTATTCTACCATCTTTAAAGCTCAAAAGTATCTTGTTTATATTTTTGGATATGCAGTACAGTGCAATACAAACTGAATGCAAACATAAGTTTTATCATCTTTGGTGAAAACCATGAGTCTCTGTTTAGGCACTAATATGACAATATTCTTTATTTTTCACGTTGCTGGAACAGGGAAGAGAGTTTTCTGACGCGAAGGAGTTTCATGCAACGTCAGTGACATGAATATACGTGGGATGCGTTTCTTATTTATGAATATTCACATTTGTTGTATTTTAAAATCAGACTATGCCTTTTTTTCAACACTTTTGTATCTCAGTAGTTTTGGTTATTCAGCTTTCGCACAATTTCCAAATCTTTCTTGATTTTAACTTACTGCTGATTATTTGTAATTGCAGATACTGTAGAATTATATCACGTAGATAGTAAGTGTGTGTTAACCTTTTGTATTGTTCCGAAGAACATTTCTCTGTATACATTTACATTATGATACAGCTTTTTGAGAACACGTATAAACATTTTCATGTAACATTGTTTTTTGTGAGTTTCTTTCAGTGCAGTGTGTTTTTGATTTCGACATTTATGAGTGTTTCTCAAACCTTTTTCAATACTGTGTCCCTAAACTACCAATAAAATAAAGTTTAATAGTATAGTACAATATTTGTACATCAGCAGGTATATTTTTTAACAGATCCCTCTGATGTATATTTACATAAATAAGTTGTTACATAACTGAGCTTGGTAGCTGAGGGCCTAACAAAAAGTGTGGAATAAATAATGTTAATATGTTTAAGAAGGACGATAATGTTTTAGATCCTTTTGTAATAATAATAATAATAACTGAGACATATTATTGGTTGTTTTTTGTCACTTTAAAATTAATCATAATCCAAACCAGAGAAAGTATAACAAATAAAACAAACTAATATTTTAATAACACTTTATTTGGCATAATAACAGATTAAAAAAAAGAAATAGATTGTAAAAAAAAAAAAAAAAGTAAGGCACAGAGAAAAATAATAATAAATGCATGGGTTTCCCATGAACACTAGATGCACTCCAAATCGAAGTTTGTTTTAAGTTACAATATGTATCATAAAATGATAATAAGCTATTTAATTTGAAGCTTAATTGATGTACAGAGGCTGAGTAAATATGACAGAATGTGCCACACTTGTACCTACTGTGTATTAAAATGATGAAAAACTAAAATCAGCATAATTAACAGGAATGCCTTTTTGGTATTTGTGTAAATGCTAAGATGTGTGGATACAGTAATCAAAAGCAGGTGAGCAAATTTCTCATGTAATACTAAAATCATACGCTGTGTATTCTGAGTATGCTGGTGTATTATATTTACTGTAATGTAACACCGTACTGTAAATCCTTCACTGTTCTTCAACCTCTTTCACACATTTTCATGTTTCCTTTCACCATCCTGTTAAAGTAATACTTAATAATAGCTTCCGTGAATACTTTTAGATGTCTCACTCACTTTCAGTGCATTTAAGTATTTGAGGCGTTTGATTTTGTCACCTCCTTTGTAATACGTCAAGAAGTATCTTGGTTGCTTGTACCGCTGCAGGGAAACTTCCAGAGGAGCGTTTCTTGCCAGAGTGGAATATTCTTCAGAAATCCTCACACGTGGCCGCTCACGTTTGTGCTCGTGTCGAGGCCGTCGGTGGACAGGGAGGAGGACGGGCGGGGCCGGGGGCCGACAGGAGTGGCCGGCTGCGGGTGGCTGACCTGAGAGACCATATCGTCAGACTCCCAGCGCTCCAGCTCCTCCCTCACCAGCCTCTCCATCTGCTCCCTGTGGACGTCCGTGTCCCGTCCCTGACGCTCATCCTGACCGACAACAACAGATTAGCTTTGTTTACGCGCACATAAGGAACCAGGCTACACAGGCGATCTGACAAACGAGCACGGTTGTAACCTGGTTACTGTAAATCTGCATGTACAGGACATGCGGCAGGTTTTTAGAAATGTAATGCTCGAAATAAGCTCCATCGAAATGAGAAGAACTGCAGATAATTCTGTGGGTTTGTCACCACGAGCGACCTCCTTTCAAATACAAATAATGATGTGATTCACTGATGATATGAAAACATTTGTTATCGCAGCTTTAAGTGCACGTGAACACTCTGACTGTGTCTCCGCAGCTTCTCACCTCCATGACTCCGTCCAGCAGTCGGCCCAGCACATCTCTCCTTTTCAGTTTAGCTCTCTCCATAGTTTCCAGCTTCACGATCACAGCGTCGATCTTGGACACGATGCTGCCGATAGAGTGCTCCATCCTGTCCACACGCCTCACCAGCCTGAGAAACAGTTCCATTATTATATATTATTGTAATTATTTTAAATGTTAAATGTGTCCTACTACTACGGCCGTAATCATTCAATCCAACGTGGTATGTATGTACATTATGTGTGTGAGATTATGACCTGAGGCTGCCTTACATTTCTATTATTTATCAGTTAGTTCACCTTTTATTTACTGATCAACTACAGCGGCCATTGTAGGTCAAAAATTACGGAGCCTGCGGTGGGGGGTAATATTTTGAGAAATAATATGGTGGTTTGATGAGGTTCGTCCAACCTTGCAAAGTGAAGCAATGTGGTTCCTTGACATAAAACCCACAATTTTTCCAAGTTTCTTTTCACGGAAATTTGTGACTTCAATCTCAGAGAATTTCTGATTTTGTTCTACTAAATTTGAGATATTTTCTCTTGTAAATTTACAACTTAAATCCACGTTTTTTTTCCCTTGTTTTCTCTTCATTAGAATATTATCCCCCTACCTCGGCTTCGTAATTCATTTTTTTTCTTATACGCTATCGTAGATTATCTTGTAAGTAACAATACAACTATGATAATAAAATCTCCCTACACTTGAAACTCTTCGTAGGAGACGCCCCCTGAACTGCTGCCGCGGCGGCGAGAGCTGTGGCCGCTGTCCTCGTCATCGTCTTCCTCCGAGTCGTCCTGGGTACGAGGGAAGCTCCGCCCGCTGTTGGCTCTCGTCAGCGAATTGCGTTCCAGATCCAAGTCCTCCTGGCGAGCGAGCACAGACACACTGAACATCTGCAGGCTGAGCGTAAACTGACACATTCATGCAGGGCGTGTGTTGTGTGGCCGCTGGCCTCATCACTCACTCTCTCTTTCTCCAGGTCGTCTCTCATCTGCTGGTGTTCGTGCTCCGTCAGCTCCTGGTCGCCATCGTGATCGTACTTGGCAAAGATGGCCTGAATCTCTGCATCTGTGTGGCCCTTCCTGAGCAAAGAAAAAAAAAAAAAAAGACGCTCAGGACATGTAGCTTATGAATGAAAAACGTTGAAATATCATAATAGATAAGCGTTTCTTTTCTTCACCCTTTAAGATCCTGGCGGAGTTCATCAAAGTTCAGTTTGCCCCCGGCCTGACGCAAACTGTCGGAGATGTCGTCTACTGCCGTCTTCTTCAGTCTCAACTTCATCAACGCTTTGTTGCAACCCTGAGAGAGAAGAATACTTAATAATACAATAATACATAATACACGAACACTTCTGCAAAAGTAAACTAGCAAACATGTTCGCAGGTTCAGACGCTACCCGCTCCTACGCCCATCAGGATGAAGTCACTCTCATCAGGGTTATTAACTAAAACTTCAACTAAGATAAGATAATAATAAGCAGTGACAAAATATTGTTGTGAACGGAAACTAAATAAAAAACAATATCCTTTAAAAAGATTTAATAAATAAGACTATACTAAAACAATTGCCTGGTTAAAAAACTAATACAAATTAAAAAAATGTTTTAAACTTAAATTAATTTCAGTTTTTTATATCACTACTGGAAAAAGGAATTTCCGTCAACTCTCGTGACATTGAACCACAGAAATTTAACAGACTTGATGACTTGATATGTTCACAATTAATCCGTATCGTCTCTCACATGCAGTCTAGTCTTGTAGAATTAAATAACAGGAACATGTTTTAAATGTCGTTGTAGATCAAATGTCATCAAACCAAGTTATTCAGCTCGTCTGATGTTAACTAACTGTTGTTGTGTGCTCGTGAAAGAGTACTCAAGTACTCAAAAAGCCCAAAATCCAAAAAATAAAATAAAAAACAAATTGAAAATTCACAACATTGCTCTGTAGCACATGTTTTGGAGCCTTTGTGGTGAAACCTGAAACATTCAGGGTTGCTGTGGACGATTTGACTTGAGACTCACATCAGGAGAAATTATTTCAGTTTTATGAAATATATAAAGCTTCAGCAGAACAACTAACCACTCCACTGACACCTTTCCAGTGGGGAAACCTGACATTTTCTAATATTATTTTTCTTTATTTTTTAATAACATTTTTCCAATATCTGTATCTGTAAGTAGATACGACCAGACCCAAAAAAATTGCAATATTTGGAGCAGCTTCTGGAGCTTATTGCCACGACGGCTACTGTGGATTTAATGTGCCCAGCCAAAATGAATGATTCATGTGGTTCAATACCTTCTTAATGAGATCAGTCATTTCCATCTCAGACCTCTGCTGGGACATGTCGGCCTTCACCTCCGAGTACGTGTCATTGATGATGGCCAGGAACATGTTCTATAAAGAACGAATGAGAAAAGGTGTTTGTGTGTTCGTGAGGGGGGGATGTAAACAACATGAACAAACTTCAACACAACAGGTGACTACACTCTACTCACCATGAGAATAAAGAAAATGAAGAAGACAAAGGTTGTAAAGTAGATGGGTCCGAGCACTGGATTCGCCTCCTCGATTTCTGAGAACTCAAAGTCTCCCAGGACGATACGGAACTGAGTAAATCTACACAAACAGAAAGGACATTTTTCAAACGACAGGAAACATCCAAGGCGTTTGTACGCGTGTGGACTATGCTTTGAATTTCATACATGCTGGCTTGGAAAGTGCTGAAATCGTTGACTTGGGTTCCAAACACCAGGTAGGCCAGCTGAGCGTACGCCAGGAAGATGATGAAGAACATGATGGCGAAACCCACCAGGTCCTTGGCACAGCGAGACATGGTGCCGGACAGCTGACTCATGGTCTTATTGAAGTTGATGAACTTAAAAAGCTGAGAGGATGAGAGAAATGATTCGCATTAGTCATCTTAACAGTAGTCGGGTTCTTACGTTTCCACTATGGCGGCGATTCTCAAAGTGTCTTACGTTTTCAGATTTAATCATTTATATTATCATGGTATAATCTTTTTTTTTTCAGTTTCATGGCTTCATAGTTCAACAAATGAGATTTTTAATTATTTAATTTTAATCGAAAATAGTTCATAGACAACATACTAATCTAACAAATTATAATATTTTAGATACTGTAATCAGAATACGTGTTTTATTTCGCTTAATAGTAAAACACTGAAATACACTTCAAATGAGCCCCTTTTCTCTTCATTTGCTTAAATATTTGTGTTACTTAGCTGATTGAAACCACGTCAGTTTCAGTGTTTGATGTGTATTCCGTGTTGAGATGGTGCAAATGTTTTTTTTTTATTACATGTCTAACATCTTTGTAATACGTTGAAACGTTCACATCGGACAACAGAAGCGTAGAAATCGGGCTACGTCTAATTACTCCGGGGGACATACCCGAGAGGCATATTCTCTATCATGTAAGGGGTCCTTGGCTGAAAAGCAATTGAGAACCTCTGCACTATTGTATCTTTGGAGTAATCATGAAGCAAAGGGGATACACAGTGTATACCTTGACCCACGAAAAAAAGACGAGGACTGCAGCCACGTTGTTGAACTGGACCTGCAGGTTGGCCAGAGGCTCGAAGCTGGGGTGAGCACTGTGGTTCAACAGCAGGCCTTTCAGACGGTCTCCAACCATAGCTGTCCTGGTGATGTTCATGACGATGGCAACAACGCTCAACTGAAAAAAGAGCAGACAGAGAAAACAACAAACCGCTGTTAAAAATGACTCGTGTGTCAATAGGTGTCTCTCAATCAAAACAATAACAAAAGAGGAGTTTGGTGGCGTCGTGAAGGATAGCAGCGTGGGATCATGGGAGTTTGTCATTGCAGTCAGCTTCTCCCAGGTTATGATCCCTTTGCTGTTCATCATTAAAGAGGATTTTACCGGGAGCCGAGGTCTCCTCCCCTCCAAAACGAACAGATTTTTAAAAAAAATGTAAAAACACTGAATAAAGTAGTTTCATGTTAAAAAATAAGTGCTTCTCCAACGCAGCTCGGCGGAAAACAGGCTTCCCGAAAGGGCTGCGAGCCGAGTTGCTACTAATGTTTTCCTCCGCTGGTTTCTCTGATCCAGACATCCGATGAAAAATGTGGCTTAAAACTGGATAAACAGTTCATTTATGACGGCTTCTGTCAGACAATCACAACGCTGACACATGCTCAAATGTCGCAGACCGTTAGCTTGATGTAAATTATGTATTTCTCTCGGTTGGAAAATTGTTGGAAAGCTTTGGGATAATGTAATTACACAACGCAGCAAAAATATATAACATAAGTCTAGTGGATTTTAAAGATTTTTTTGTTGTCGCTGTTTTTGCCTTTAATCCATAGGACATCCAAAGACAGACTGAGGAGGGGGCGACATGCAGCCAAGGGCAGCGGGTCGGATTCCAACCAAGTACTGAGCCTGTTAAATTATACATATTATACCTTTTAATTATCCCAAATACAACTTTGATACGCACCACCACAATGAGAACATCCAGACAGTTCCACAGGCTCTTGAAGTAATGCAGGCGGTGGATGCGGACCTCCAGCACTTCCTCCACCACGTAGTAGAGGATGAATAGACAGAAGGCCACCTCACACAGACCAACAAAGTAGTCCCAGCTGGACACGTATCGTATCAGACGCACTGTTTGGAACTGCCAGGAGGTCACCACCCCGCCAGTAGCAGGGAACTCCACCAACAGCCTGACAAATGCATCAAATCATAGCAACTGTTAGTGTTCATACAATGCTGCTTTTATATGTTGGAGATGAATCAAAAAGAAGCACAAATATGTTAATCAAGATTCTAAAATAATACAATCATTTTGACAGTCAGTTATCAAGTAAAAATACGAATCATTTACTGCCTGTGAGCACTGCCATGGAAATGTTGCGGTTGATGATTCTCACCTGGCGATGCAGAAGAGATTAATGTTCCCATTGTAGACGGAGAAGTCGAGAAACACCGCTCTGGTGCCTCTGTCCAGCCACAGCTGGTCTTTGAGAAACTGCAGCTGGGTTGCTGACTGCTCTTTCGTACGAGACAGGTCTTGGTAGTATCCTCCGCCTCCATATTTAGATATCTGGCCCCAATAACCGCTCCCGTTCATGTCACCCTCTGCTGTATACGCCCACCTACGAGACAACCGAGTGCAGACATGTGTTAATGTACTTCACATGATTCAGCTCTAGTCTCCTTTTAAAACTGGTAATGCTATCAAATTAAAAAAAGCGTGGACTTACGCGGTTCCGTTCTTGGGGCCAAAGGAGGCCGTGTCCTCGTTGGTTGGGGTGTACATGTTGAAGCAGTCCTGAACCTCGCCTCTCAGATCTTCGTGGATGGAGCAGGACTCGTTGCGAACTTTGACCTGCCGGAGGCGTGGCACCCCGAGGAGGAGGTTCTCATAGTAGATGAGACTCTGATTCTCTGGAAGGCTCTTGTTGTTGTACCACACCTCCCAGTACATGCCATTGAGAAAAGGTCCCTCTGTGAACTATAAGTGTGGGACAGTCGAGTTTACATGAGAAACACCCTGAAGGTTGACTACTGTCATTTTAAATTTGGTCTTTTTTTTTTTTTTGTGCCTGGTATCATCATCATTTTTTCTACAGTACACATTGTGACGTTTATTATTAAAAAATTAAGCAAGAAATGTCTATTGTTCATAGCTCAGCTTCTGATATTTCAGTTTTTGGTGATTTTTCATGCAATACAATGTTTTGCGACAATCTGACTATAGACATACTTTACTAATGTGATTAAGTGTTATAAAAACATGCACTTATCTTTCTATGTTGGAGCAATATCTCCCTCCCTTGTTTGACTTCTGATATGTATTTCCACTGAAATATATTCCTACTGAAATTAAACTAGACCTGTGACCTGCATTTCCCATGTGTGCTCATATGAAAAAGCCCCAATGTACTTTATTTGATGGCATTATTTTACATTATACCCTGATGAAGTTCTGAAGACTAAAAAGCTTTTTTTTTTTAAGGAGTAGTTTTTGAAGGAAATGAACTTATTCTTGCTGCAAGTTACATGAGAAGATTGATATCACTCTCAGGCCTGCACGGTAAATATTAAGGAGACGCTTAGCTTAGAATAAACTGAATGTCTAGCTTCTTTAAATACTTGCATCCAACCTACATGTGCAGAGCTTTTTTTTTCTCAATATGTCACACAAAGCTTAAAGAAATAACATAACGCCAACATAACAAGACGTTTTAGTTACAAAATGGAGATGAATTTTGCATTTTACCTTCCAGAAATCCTCCATGGTTGAGAGGCTCCTGAAGGAGGAAGGGTCCCCAGCAGACAGCGGTGTGTCCAGGAAAAGCTGAGACATGACTTTGGTATAGTAGTACATATTGGCACTCACCATCCCATAGGTCACTGCAGAGCAAATCACAATATAACATAACCATGACTGAAAGTGATGTTCCTATTAGCACTAGCTACATAACAAGCCCTTGATAAAATGCAGAATGACAACAGTAGAATTAAGGAATGAATGTTCGTGTGCTTTTTACATCTAACGACGATGCAAAGACTTGACGAAGACAACAAACAAACTCCGTATTAGGTTAAACTTAATTTAGTTTCACCTACGAAGGACTATTTTCTTGTTGCATGCAGTATTCATCAGGGAGCAGCTCTGGAAACTGCTTATAATAGTCAAGCTTTGCCTGGCAGAATATGCCTCAAGCCAGTCTGCCAGGAAATCATTTCCTGATCCACCCTAAAACCCACAGTTTGGCATTTTTCTCTGCAGCTTAAAAAAAAAAAAAAAAAAAAAAACTAGTAGAGAAACTTTACCATACGTTTTCCAATCACATACATTTTCAATGTGAGTATTTTCCATAAAGATCCCAAAATGTGGCCATCAAATGTGTGCTGTTGTTGGCGTCTAAGCCCCCCGACGAGTGTCAGCTGCCAAAACCATTAAGCAAGTGAGCTCGGAAAATAACTTTTCAGCTACAAGAAAGGTGCTGAGGCCGGCATATTTTGTACCACATTTTAAAGAGCTTTCTATGAGTCACTTGGATCAACTGGCATTTACTTTATATAACCAAAATGATGCACATATTTTGGGCATATTCCTTAAACCATGTCACAATCTAAAGCTGTTTTTACACCACAGGTCCTAATGCCCAATGTGTGCATATGTTATGAATTGTTATAGTACACTTTTTTGCAGCTCCTATACAAGAAATCAATGTACTTATAGTTTTGAACTAAGAGGAAATGATGCAATGGGTGCCGACTACCACACTAGTTAATACCTTTTTTTTGGTTTTCTGAGATCTTCCTGGAGCTGTGGCACCGCCAAAAACACTTCATTTACATGCTCTGCTACTTTTAAAATCAAGCTGATTTAATGCATGCTAATTGTTTTGGGAATACCTCATTTTGCCAAATTTCCATTGTGAAAACACTACATACACAAAACACCTGGTAGAATTAGTATAAAGAATGGAATTGGGACACAGTTTAAGACTTGAAGGTGGGCTATGTAGTAACAGGGCCTTCGTGCACACGATAAAGCTCCACTAGCACTTTTCCCCAATGTTAGGTACTCACATAATGTGCAGGTAGTCTAAGACTATATCGCCTAAACATTCATATCAGTTTAGTTTAAAATTGCCTTGGTAGAAACCTGATTCCAAGGACATGCCAACCAACCTTGTGCATAAATCTTATGTCATTTTGCAGGATGTTTGAGTGTTTACTTACAGATACAAAGAGTGATGAGGAATGCGACATATGTAATCAGCTCCCTCAGTACGTTCCTGAGGTACCTCTCTCGACTGCTGTCACTGTCCTCCATCAGCTCTGTGCCCCACAGAACTGCAAAAAAAACCCCAGCAATTTAATAGGCAATCAAAACTGCACATCACCAAGACGGAGCTGCCGTCCATGGAGGACCCCCACACCCAGCGGTGTAGGAAGAAGACCCCCATCACCACAGCAACAAACTGTACCGCAGCATCCGCACCAAGACCACCAGCCTCAGGGACAGTTTTATAAGACTGTTGAACTCCTGAGCTCTGCAAAGTGTCACCACTTACATACTAGATGTTTACAGTACATACATCTGTATATTCCACACATCTATATTATTACAGTACACAGTATATAATTCCACTGTACAGTATTTGAAATGGTACAGTCTGTTTTATCTTATTCTATTGTATATGTATATATTCTACTTATTCCTGCATTTTACTTGCACCATTATGTCTCTTGCACTATTTTTATGACTTTATTTAATTTGATGTCTTAAGTATACTGTATGTTGCATTGTTGGAGGAGCCTGGGACTTAAGATGTCCATTGCCAACAACTACCCTGTAGCTTTTGTGCATATGACAATAAAGCCTTTGCTTAGCTTAGTTTAACTTTTTTATAGTAGATATGATTACATAAATATTGCAGTAGAACTAACAGTATTTTCTGACTTGGACTCAGCTATGGAGCTAGAAAGTATATTGGCAACACTAGGTGTTCCCAAATATATAAATATTAGATCAAACAGTTAAAAAAAAAAAAAAGTATGATTTAAGAAGAGATTGCAAGAAAAGAGATGTTGTGAAATCTCTTCTTATGATCTTTAATCAAACGGGCTTATCTTGTTTTTTGTTTTTTTCATTTATCTTTATTACTATTGTTTTTCATATTATATTAGCGGAATTTGTCTGACCTATTTTATTCTGGTCCAGTTAATGTCTTTGTTTTATTTATATATATATATATATATATATATATATATCATATTTGATCATATAATTGTTTATTTTATTTAGCAGCCTTGTATTAAGCACTTTGAAACCTGGGTTTTGAAAAGAGCTCTTGTAGAAAAAGTATTATTATCACTAAGCATTGAACTTTATATAGGTGTCTACTGTAGGAGCATTGATAACAATAAGGGGAGGGTGACATTTCTAATGGCAAATGTCCTCTTTATATTTATAGGATGGGAAAAACTTACATTTCTTTAAATCATTGACATACAGTAACACTACACTTTACTTTAGTGGGTCATCTTTACAGCCCTATATATACACCTTTTTTTATTTACAGGCTACTATGGTGATGTCACTGACCTGTACATCACTGATCAACTATTCTAGGAAGTATACAAAGCATAAAGTGAGCGACTAACTTCTGATCTTCTGGAGTATCTGCTTCATGCAGCTGCGGTGGTCATGCCTGTCCTGCTGCCGGGCATCCACAGTCGGGGTCGGGTAGAGTCCTCCTCGGGGGATGTGGGTACTGCTGCCCGCCCCGGTGTAGCTGCCCAGGCCGCTGCTGCAGCTGCTGCTGGAGGCCGTGGACACCGACCTTCTCCCGGGACTCGCTGGAGGCCAGTCGGCTGCCATAATCTCCTCCTCGGGCTCAAAACCCGGGTTGTCCCGACTCCACGCTTGTCTGGACGGAGGGGACGGGGTGCCCACGACTCCTCCGAGACCGAGGTCTTGATGCTGGATGTTCTCCATCTCTATCCCCTCGCCTGAGTCTAGTCTTTGCGGCAACCTGCCAGCCTGACTCTGCGGTAGCTGCTGCGGTCTGACTCGGGATGAACTCATGGTCCAGTTAGCTAGTTTGTCTTTATCTAGTGCGGGACATCTGGAAAAAAAAGTTACGCAAAAAACGGCGGAAGCATTTCGGGGTTTTCGCTCCAGAGAGACTCAACCGTTAAACGCCTAAAAAAAAACAAACAAAGCGGACAGATTTGGAAAGTTAGAAAAAATAACTCCCTAAATAACCTAAAAACATTGGAGGTTACACGGTGTGTAGAAAGGAGTGTGAAGACGTTTAAACTCCGGTATCATTGCTCCACATAGAGCCTGCGTTCATTTAGTAAATTACGTTAGTTTTCACTCTCAACAAAACGTTAAGAAAACTTTCCGATCTTCAAATTCCGTCTCAAAAAACGACGTCCTCCGTGATAAAGCGATGCCTTTAAAGCGTTAAAGTTGTTGCCTAATTAGCTATTAAAGTTGTTCCCTAACGAGCTATTTACATGTCACCGGTGGCCGCATTAAATGCCGTGTTTATGTGGAAGAAGAAAGATCCTTTTCTCGCCCCAGGACAGCCATCTTGTTCCTGAACTGTTCCCCTAAAAAAAAACTTCTCATCCTCATCTGGACTCGGATTACATTAGAAGTCATGGCGTCGCAGTAAAGGATGAAAAACACGCCTTTGAAAAACATTTTTTATTTTCTGACACAATGCTTTAGGTCCGTTTGTATCGTGCTTTCTTAAACTAAGAGTTTGACTTTGCACCTCGTGAAGATTGTTTGTGTTGATTCGTATTTGTCAACAGTTCCCCAAAGTAATCATTTTTATAAGATAGTTTTTATTTATTTTAATTTTTTTTTTTTAACAATTTAGACACATTATGGCGACAAATAAGTCTCGGATTCGTTTAAATAAAGTAGATAATGTGGCGCATTGTTTAGGTGAATGTAGACATTACGTTACGTAACCTCTGTGTGTTTGGGTCAGCGGTTGCCATGACAACGAGCTCCTTGACAGTTTAGCTCTTTCGCAATAAAAAGTTTTGCAGATTTAAATTTTGGTGCAAAAACTGAGTAAAAAAAAAAAAGCCATTTTTAAAACGTTGCAATGGCCACTTGAGCTATAAAAGCACAACTGCGTCGTGTTTTCTTGATGCACCAAGTGTCCAGTTTTTCAATTATTAGATACAGAATCAAACAACATATATATTTTTTTTTTAATAAAGCATCCAAGCTGCTGAGTGCTGTAACATGGAAGTACAGGCAAAGAAGTGTGGTGTAGCAATGGGAAAAGGGGGACATGATTTACAAACTGCTAATATTTCAGAATAAAAAAGTCATCAACTCAGTAAAATAGAAATCTCTAAATTTAGCAGTTTCTATAGATTTCTATAAACCTCCTCAAATTGTAAATGACTCTTTGTAAAATTATTTAAATTGTTGTTAAAGACAGCCTTGCTCATAGAAAACACAGTTAGGCCTGCATCACTTGTAGAGGTACATTTAATCATTAGATTACATTGTTTTTATTTTATTTTTTATTTTAATCAGAGCAACAAAATAACATAAACTGACATAGGTGTAAACTGACTTCTGTTGATAGTGTGATAATACTTTAATTTGTAACTAAAATGATAGTGCATGAATTGTCTGCTTTACCCAAAGTATTAGACACAAAACTTGTTTGACCACTTGGTGGCGCTCAATATCCAGACTTGTAAATGCTGGGACTACTAAAAACATCAGGAACTGTGCATCCTAATTGTTAATGTATGTACATTATGTATCAAAGCACAAATCTTGTTTAACACAAAAATGTATTGCATATTACAAATAAGGCATTTGGGCAGCAGGTTATGCTCCATAGCTGACCCCTCACTGTGACTGACCTCTGGGAGTGAGTGATGCTCCACATTATAATTGTTACATTGCAGAAATGTGCCTGCTGAATGTGCTATCTATAAGACTGGTCATTTGTTTTTGGTGATAGAGTTTCCCTTTATGATTAACTTATCCCTTATGTTTGTCATTCACTAGAACAAGTCTCTGCCGCTGCAATGACCATTCATGCGGTGACCTAATGCCATAAATGTGCTTTGCATTCTGTTACCAGTGGTACTGTTTTGCATTTTTGGGATAATCTTTTGATCAAACATTTAGATTTTGACCATGATTTATGCAAAACCACATACGTGACGTGTATTTAATAAAATTTTAAGCCATGGTAGTCGCGAAAAAGAGATTAAAGGATAGGCTCACAATTGCTTAAGCCTGTCTTAAATCAATAGTCAGGTGCCCATATAAATATTCCTAATAAAATATCAATGTAAATATTTCAATGTAAGTGGTGGGGGACAAAATCTGCAGTCTGTACTCTGTGTTAAAATAAATTCAAAGTTTATCTGAAACCAATATAAATCCAGTCTGATTTAGTCAAATCATGTGGGTATCTATCAAAGTTACAATGTTTATAGTACACATTTCCTTCTATTTGTTGCTATCCTTCCACTGCAACTCAACAAGTAAACACCAGAAAACTGAGGATTTGTCATATTAGCTTCAGATAAACTTCTATACTTTTACTCAGAACAAGGATTGTGGATTATGTCCTCAATCACTGACATTGGAAAGCACATTAAGATGGAATATTTGTTAGTGGCCATTATGAACAGGAGGGATGATTACAGCGAGAAAAACCTGTTTCAGTATTCATATGGGCACATGACTATTGTTTTAAGACAGACTTGAAACATTGTGGCGCTACCCTTTAAAAAGAGAATGGTCAAAATTGAAGCCATAGATACTGAGATATTCTGACTTTTTTGTTGTGAGTATGAGTCAAGCTTCAAAAATGCTGGATCCTACAGATTTTATGATGCAAGTCAAAAATATCTTTCTCAACACCCGTCTGCCTCAGAAATGGCCACTTCTTTTAAACCCCACATGTTGAGTTTGTTATACAGGCTTTCTGTTAAAATGTTTAAATTCAAATCGAATCTGAGATGACAATTATCATCAGTGTTATGATGTAACTATTTAGATGAGTAAACTTACCTTACCTTTATGTGTAAAAACCTGGAGTGACCCTTTAAAACCATTGCAGGAGATGTGTACCAAAAGAGCAATCTTTCAGGAATATTTCATGCAAATATGGGCAATTTGTATTATAAGCCAGAAACTACATAAACTTACACATGTACAAAACCGTATTTCTAGCATGAGGTGTTTTTGACTTATAGATGAGCAAAGAAATGCACAGAAGAAAAGGAAGTACTATGCAAAACAAATAAAGCAAATTTTGTAATGTTTGATAATCAACAAATCAATAATCAAGTAAAAAGTAGGCTATGATAAAGGATGCTGAAATAGAAAAGTATATGAAAGTACATTTCTGTATAAGAAATAATGCAAAAATACAATAGGCTATTACATAAAACTGAAGATATATTGATTCAAAACTGTGTTGTTCTCTCATATTTCCATACCTTACCTACTGTGTGGCTCTATGGGGAAATGTATACAAAACCAGCACTAATCCAATTTGTGACAAGGAATTAAGAATGTGTAGTTCACTTTGCCCATTAAAAAAAATGCTTGAAAATAAGGCAGTTAACATGTATGAAACTGACATATGATTATTAATATTATTTTCTCTGAAACGTTTGGAACTGGTGCTTTTGAATTTTTCAATGTAAATCTTTTTTTAAAATCTTTTAATAAGTACCAAAATAAATTACTACTACTACAAATCAACACGAGTGTGAATGATGATCAATACTACTACAGTCCAGTGTTTTTGGGATAACATTAGTAGAAAGTTTGGGGGGCGGGGTTATTTGTTGGGCGTCATAATTTATGTTGCCCAGTGTAAACAGTCCATTGGCTGAATCTGTGTGATGGGGGTTCCCTGCCCCAGATTGCAGGGGTAAAACAATAAATAGAACCTATCACTTTAAATCTTCAATCTCTGGTACAGCAGAGATCATAAACTGTTAGTTTAGTGAAGAGAGGGAAATATAATTATATTCACCTGGGATATTTCCAAAAACATTTTACAGCCGGTCACTCGTAGATATTTATTACAAATAATTCTGTCTACATAGATAGGTCTTTCATAAGGTAAGTAAGCCATCATCCAAGCTAAGCTATGAGACCTCTGACAAGCTAACCGTACCAGCTAATGTTAGCTGCATTGTCTGGTCAAAACCACGACTGCTCGTTAGACAGGCAGTAACCGTTCAAAGTTGCCAACTATGCGTGTCGCTACTGTGCAAATAGCCCACATTAGCTATTTAGTCAAAAAAAATATGAATGTCAATTAAATTTGTGAAATCTGCCTTCCTTTGTTTTCTTTGAGATAGCATTAGCACTCAACTTGTTTCATTGATAATGGTTCGACAGGCAGTGTACGTTGGGTGTACTTTATTTTAAAGTTTGAATACACTTTATATTGCCTACGGGTTGTATCGATTACGAAACCGTTAATTATAAATTAGTAGTAGATGTCAATTTCGGCCTCACTGGCATAACATGGACACACTTTTTGGTGCACTACAATGGCTAATATCGCCGGGCTCAACGTTATGTCGGCTTGGTGGTTTTCCTCGCTTGCAATTAAGCGTGCACAAGTTGTGTGTGTGTGTGTGGTAGTTGTAGCAAAATAACATCCTGTCAGTTATCCATGTTTCTGTGTTTACCGACAGTACCTATGCGTTTCTTGAAATGTGTTACTCCCACACATTGTAACACTGACAGCCGGCTGAAAGAAAAACGACGACGCCACAAGTTAGCTTATGCTAACTCGCTAGCTAGCAATGTCGCAAGCTTGGCGTTCCTTTCTGTTTGCCGGGCTAGCGTTAGCTTTTTAATATGACAGCGAAGAGGCCGGTAGTTAAGTCTATGCTCCTTCCGATGTTTTCACAGTCTAGATAACGTTGGCTTAGCTGACAGTGTGAGCACATCATATATAGGTCAGTATCATACGATGCAAATTATGAATATGTCAGGTCATAGGGCTAATGAACATGCGACAAATGTGATTTGAGAAATTGCAAAATGTTGTTAGCATAGACATGAAAGGCCTAGCTCTTACAATAGGCCACTTATCTATAAAGGGATGCACACATGTGTGTAACACCTATGTGATGTATACTTTTTAAAAGTATGATTTAATTGTAGTAAAGTTCGTTTTGTCCGCTGTCAGACTTGAACACCTGCATTAGTCACTTCCCTTTTTTTATTTACAGCCGGTTTCCCTCTTTGTCTCATTGGATGAACGTGATGGCGCAGTTGTGTGTTAGCCAGCGAGCTAGCTAAACAGTCAGCTGTCTTGCTTCTACTATAATGATTTATATGGGTCAGATGAAACGTGGGCCTACTGAGCCAAAGAAAGTGAAACCGTGTTCAGTTAAATGGAGACGTGATTCACATTTTGTTTTTCCTGTTCCTGCTACTCAAACACATCTAGGTTGTTTACCTGAAGTAAAGCATACGTCCACTACTACTAATGTGAACTGAAGTCCAAAGCTTAGTTGTGCATGTCATTAGCTCCAATACTCAGTTGCCAACTAATGCAGGGTAATATTAAAGCTCTGTAACAAATCCAACCTTTATGAAAGTTGAAATGTTCAGTTTTTTGGTTTAAACTGGTTCGGAAAGGGGTTACTTCACCTTTTTTATGGTCATTTTTTCAGGCTTTAGTTGGTATGTCGTGCTGTTGAATTGTATTGGGTTACGAGTAATATGATTATTAGGATGAAATATTAGAAAACTCAGTATAATGCAATACAATTCACTAGCAGAAAACACTACAGCCTCCAAATTTACCACAAAGTTCAATCAACACCATTCTTGAACAAACACTAAATAACCCTCATGAAGGTAGGAGTTATAGCAGGACTGTAGTATCGGAGTACATGATTTTTTTAAAATGGTGTTTACAATAAACTCGCAGTTGAGTGTGTTGCATTTCTAAATATCATTATTGCAATTCATTCTTTGTTTATCTTCTGTTTCAGCACTTAATATTGTTTACCAAAGAAATGGTGATGGAGAAGCCAAGTCCCCTGCTTGTAGGGCGGGAGTTTGTGAGGCAGTATTACACACTCTTAAACAAGGCACCAGACTTCCTGCACAGGTAATTACCAAAATATGCTTTGTAAGACTCTTAATTTGTAGGCATTTGTAATGATGTTTAACTGTCATATGTATGTGCCATTAGGTTTTATGGGAGGAATTCTTCCTATGTTCATGGAGGACTTGACCCAAGTGGGAAGCTTGCGGAAGCAGTGTACGGGCAAGCGGTAGGTGCTATGGCCCAGTAATGAAGATTCACATTGAAAATACTGTGTAGTAGGTGTCTGGTACAAGATTATTCATAATGGAGATAAAATAAGTATTTATTTTAATGAAATTCTACATGGCACAAAATAAATAATTGGCAGCATTTGAGGATTAAATAAATGTTGGAGGAAATTATGCTGCTATGATTGTCGCTTTGTAATAAACTTTTTTTTTTTTTTGTATCAACTTCATATTTCCTTATATCAGTATTTCTTTTGATTTGAGTCTGATCAAAATGGAGTTTGATATATAAAAAAAAAATGTAACATCACCCTGCTTTCAAGGTTGAGCTGAGTAATGAATGTGAAAGTAAACAACACACTGGCTGACCTCAGAATGTTGCCAAATTCTTGACATAAATGGGAATCAGATTTTTATAGCATGAATGTGTATTTTTAATTACAAGATGATGTTGATTTTGACATTTGTCCTCCCCTTTTCTCTTTAATATTTCTGATTATCCATTTGTCTCGGCCTTTCTTAGGAAATCCACAAGAAGGTCATGTCCCTGCAGTTCAGTGAGTGTCACACAAAGATCAGGCATGTGGATGCCCATGCAACACTGAGTGATGGCGTGGTGGTGCAAGTCCTCGGAGAGCTGTCCAACAATGGTCAGCCAATGAGGAAGTTTATGCAAACCTTCGTGCTTGCTCCAGAGGTGAGATCACCTACCTTTCAGTACTGTTAACAGACATTGGCGAATGTTGATTGATAATAACATTAAAAAACAATTATTTCCTAAGATTTATGGCTCATTACATTAATTGTTTTTATTTTTTCATCAAACTGGAAATGCACTGATTGCAATTTTCAGGTCTGACTTGCCGATTTTTGTTTTTCTGTCTAAGAACTCTTAATTGACACCTTAGACAAACGTTTTTGTAACTTTTCTCTTGAAAATTCAATTGTATGTTCATACACATCAGAAGAATTCTAAATATTATATTTATACTGTATATGCAGGCCTTTTTATAGAGGGTCAATTATTTATTATCTATCACTATGTATTTATTTTATTTATGAATCTGTATCCATTAGTAAGAATGTAAAAGTGCGTGTGTTATATTATATTTTATTATAATATACTAACTTCCATTCCTGTGGCGATTGGCGTCCTCCTGCCTGCCCCACAATTTCTGACTGCGCACAGAGAGCAAAAACCTCACGCTGTTGCAGAAGATCTGGTCACTGCGATTACTCTGAGCAGCATGAATTACCATAAGTGTCTGGTTAAGTTAGTTGTTGCAAATGTTTTTAAGGCTTTTTCTTCAACTTTGGACTTGCAGTTGTTACAAATTGCACGATTTTTGTCTACTTTTAAATGCACTGAAGAAGTGTGTGTGGCACGTCTGCAAACATTTTTTAATATTACACTGATTGGTGCATCTCTGGCTCAAACGGAGCTGGTAACTGGAGATCAGTTACTGTTGCTAAAATTATATTACTCACAAAAAAGAAGATCATTTGAGTCACTGTAAATGATAAATAATACATTTGATATGCCATTGGCTTTGATTTTTTTATTTTTAAATTGACACTGTTTTCATGGAACATTTCTTTAGGGTTCAGTGGCGAACAAGTTTTACGTCCACAATGACATCTTCCGTTACGAGGATGAGGTTTTTGGAGACTCTGAAGCTGAGCTTGATGAAGGTAAGATGTTCACAAAATATCCCAAACAGACTTTTATTTGAGTTTTTAGTTCATGTTTATATGGTTAAATGTGAGGGTGCTAATGGAAATAATTTTCCAAGTTGTTTTGCTTTCTCTCACTTAGAATCAGAGGAGGAAGTTGAAGAGGAGACAGAGGAGAGGCAGCCGTCCCCTGAGACACTTCAAGAAAGCCCTAACAGCACCACCTATTACGAACCACACCCTGTCACGTATGCAAGAACATCAAATCTCAAAAATATATATTTGTGCATTTCCCCCTTTTTTTTTATTAATTAATTAAATTACATTTTTTTTTATTAAATGCTTGAAGAATTTTGCCTTTTAAACTTAATTCATCTGTGGACGTGACTGCATGTTGATCTGGGCTCTGCAGTAATGGAGTAGAGGAGCCCATGGAGGAGCCAGCTCCAGAGCCCGAGCCTGAGCCTGAACCAGAGCCCAAAGCAGAGGAGGTAAAGCCTGAAGTAGATGAGAAGGTCCTGGAAGAGATGGAGGAGAAAGCACCGTCACCGGCCCCTGTGGAGTCTCCACCAAACACGCAGGAGCCTCCCAAGGTGAGACTGATGTCTGTGTGGTAACTTCTCCGTGGTTTCCTTGACTAAAATGATCAGGAGTCGTAGTCAGAGTTCACTGCATCTTTGTGATCCAAAAAGACTCTCCTTCAATTTACGCTCTGTAATGTTTCAGTGATGCTACATATTTTTTTTTTTTTTTAAAAAGACAAATTAATAAAAAGATGTTTGTTATGGATGTTGGGGAACTTGAAGGAGATTTGTTCCCGCACAGGAAGTGTTTAATTAAATATGTTGAAAATGTGTATATATATTTTATGTATTGAATCTCTCATTTCTAGAGCGGTAGTCAACCAAAGATCAATCTTGATCGCCTGAAATTCTACCTATTCTTTAACCAATCGATTGGTCCATCAGGGGAGGGCTATCTCTAGATGATCTAAATCTGCCACTGTGCCTGGTAGCCTAAGTGAATTATAGATAAACATCAAAAGATATTTGCAGCATATTGAATCATTTTAAATCTAATTATTTTATACTTAAGTGATAGTAATAGGCTAAAAACCTGACCAGCACACACATGTCCATAATCCTATGATATGAACAATACAATAAGGCTATTTATTAGACCAAACCTATTAAAATATGCCAATTCTGACATGGTCACACTTGAAGCCTATCAAGGAGTGATGTGCGGAGGCAGGTCAGGGTTTAATGCTGCAGCCACCCGACCCATTATGAGAGCCGATCCAAACCGCCTAACTCTTAAAAGTTCTGAAAGTAACACCAGCGATTGTCATTGGTCGGACAAGAGCTTATTGACCAACCAACCAGAAGGTGTCGGCCCTACTAATTTCTTAACTTATTCGATCATTTTCCGATCATTTTCCAATAGTGTTTCACTCAATCCAACAAGAGCTTAAGATGGCAGTAACATACCTACTAATGTTCTACTAAGGTCTTGAGTGGTGGCTGTTGTTAACAATGCATTACTGCATCCCTCACAGACTTTCTCGTGGGCCTCGGTGACCTCTAAAAACCTCCCTCCAAGCGGCACAGGAATGTCACCCCATGTTGTTAAAGGTCCGAGCTCACAGGTAAGCGACTAACTGTCAGAGCACATGAGAAACGGGTCACTATACAAGAGTCTACCACCATTGAAGATTAGATGATGGTTAATTGCATCAGAAGATAACGTTTTGTGCAGAGTTTAGGAATGTACGGTATTGTGCTTTTCAGACGTTTGAGTCCCAAGAGCCCTAATTAAAAGAAATTCACTGTACCACATGTACCAAACGGGGGGAGGGGGCTTCTAAAAGGGTTGTGGTTTTCATAGTGTCTTTATTCATCTCTGGAAGAACATATTTCTTTCCACCAGAACTTTGTTAAAGCATGTACTGAATTCCATTAAGTCTCATGATTAAAAGACTTAAAATAAGTTTTTAATGGATGATTTGTAAACCAGTTTAGACTTATTCCCCCATTTCCCGCATACAAACTTTTCTCTCTATAGGAATGGGCTATATGGTTTGAAGTCCTCTTTCACAGTACATGTCTTTTTTTTGCCCAACCTTACCCCTCTATAGTCAAACATAAGGCGTTGTTTAAAAGAAGGTGCAATTGGAGGGGGGAAAATCTTTTTTAAATTGACGTTTGCTAATTTGGTGAGGACAACTTTTCCGCAGGCTGGTATATTGCCACAGCCTGAATGTTATTGAACAATATGCAATACAAATGTATTATTTCACAATAACATAAAATGGTAAGGGACAAAAGTGTCCTCAGAAAGAAGTTAATAATTCTGTTTGTGTTACTCAAAGCAATTGGAATAGCCGCAAACGGACTTGAGACTAAAACGCTAAAACCAGCTCAGGCAGGGTGACTTAAACTAATTCTCTGCATGTAAAATAAATTATGCAAAGGATGTATGGTTATATATTGGCGTTTGTGTGACACTCCTCCCCCACACAGACCAGAGCTGATTCCAAGACGGAGACACAGACTGCACCTATTCGGCAGAGAGACCAGCGCACACGTGACAGACCTTCATTCACTGCGCGGGGTCCGAGGCCTGGTAATGCCTACACTCATTCCACAAATTAAGGGTTTATCACTTCTTCACTTTTTTAGTTTTTTTCCTAACGCACGTCTGTGTCACTATTAGATGGTGTTGCATCTTCGGAGTCACAAACGGGGAAACCACACTTAAGTTTTGTTAACAAAGGTAAACCCTTTAAGTCACATCTCAATGAGTCACATCTGTTTCTTGATTATTCTTTGATTACTCTGTGACAATATTATTTAGTCATTGTCAACTTGCACGTGGTATGGGTTCCACTTTCTTGGATTTGGATGCAAATGATGCACGTGCGCTGATGTGGTGTTCTGACGTGCAGGTGGCCGGGGAGATGCTGAATCTGGTGACATGGACAGCAGGCGAATTGTTCGGTATCCAGACAGTCACCAGCTTTTCGTTGGCAACCTCCCACATGACATTGACGAGAGCGAGCTCAAAGACTTCTTCATGAGTAGGTTTCCTTGAAAAAGAAACACTGTTGTCGAAACATTTTTCCTTGTCATGTACAAATCCAAAGCTTTTGAGTGAGGATAAATATAACTTTTTTTTTTTTGTTTTTCTTTCTTCTTCTTCCTTTCTTGCAGCATATGGAAATGTTGTGGAGCTGCGGATAAACACCAAGGGCGTTGGTGGGAAGCTGCCCAACTTTGGATTTGTAGTCTTTGACGACTCTGTTCCTGTGCAAAGAATCCTGGGGGCCAAGGTAGAAGGGGCATGTATTGAAATTTCATTACCTACTTTCATTCACTTGGTGGTGGTTTGGTGACACACACATTTCCACAACTAGTCTACAATGTGACACAGTAGGGATACACTCCCACAGGAAATGCCTAAAGCCATTGCCTGTTATAATGCATACATAATGCTTGTTTCCTACTATCATGTCGTATCTAAGCAAGTTAGTAAATGGATATCTAAAGCTGTGTTCAGACAAACTATTTCATTGAGATAAAAAAGAAGAAAGCTTGGGCGCTGTGTTGCTGCAGGTCAGATCAAATGTGAACCAAGAAGTTCAGTTTGAAGGCTCATCAAACGCTCTCACTACACAGCGGTTTATACTGCTTTTGAGGCCGTATTCTACGACCCTGGAAAACTATCAATGTAGCTAAAAGTTTCTCCAAAGACTGGCACAACGTTACTTTAGACCTAACGTTTGCCTACACTTATTTGATTGGTATCGCAGTGTGTTCATTGATGACTGGATTGGCAAAAGTTGAGCAGTGATCAACTTTAGTGGGCCAACCCATCTTTTTTTCTTCTTCTTCTTAACCCCTCTGTGGTGGAAACTCGCTGGTCTCATTAAAATGAATGAGGAGACTGGGTTTTGTCTTTCTACACAGAACATCCCAGACCAAAAGGCAGCTGACACTTTTCAAAACTATATATATCCAAAGTAACTGCCCTACAAAAACCTGGATGTTTGATATGTGAAAAAACAAACTTGTCTTTTATCACTTCTGAGAGGTAAACGGTAGAATTACTCGACCAATGCAACGTCTTGCCTTATGACCTACTGTTGCAGCAAAGGTTTGGACGATGCTGTGTTTTTTTTTTTTTTTTTTACTGTGTTTTTACCCCAACTGCAAACTCCAGATTGGTCTAATTTGTTCACGTAAGACTAAATTCGGTCTGAACACAGCCTTGGCTATGAAATAATTTCACTGGCAGGGACACAGAACTTGTCAGGTCAACCCAATGTGACACAGCAGTGCTTACATGGGGTCTGGGACAGATTGACAAACTTGTGTGTGCAAACCAGTGAATGATGTGGGTTCTGAAATTGATTGGGGAAATATTCAGTGCTGGTCTCTTCCGTACTGACCGTGCTTTTTCTCCCTGCAGCCAATCATGTTTCGGGGCGAAGTGCGTCTGAATGTAGAGGAGAAGAAGACGAGGGCGGTGCGTGAACGAGAGACCCGTGGCGGCGGAGACGAGCGCCGGGACATGAGGCGCAACGACCGGGGCTCTGGAGGTTCAAGAGGCATCGTGGGAAGTGGAATGATGCGAGAACGCGACGGGAGGGGACCACCTCCTCGAGGCGGCATGGCCCCGAAACCTGGCATGGGCTCCGGTAGAGGCTCCGGTGGCCAGGGAGAGGGTCGCTTCACAACCCAGCGCCGCTGAGAAGAGCACCACCTGCAGTGTGGAAGTAGTACAGTGTTCTTCATCTTCAACCGTTCTCGTTAACGAAAAGAAATCTTCATGTATAAACGTATATATTTGTTTTGTTTTATTTTTTTATTTTTTTGTTCCCTCTTTGCTTTGGAATGTGACACAGCCTGTCAACCTTTTGTTTGTGAAATAGACAAAACAAGATAAGCAAACAAAAAATTTCACTTATTAGTTGTGAGCTGAGCATCCTTTTCGGGTATCTCAAGAATTCACAAACTTTAATTTGTAAATTTGTGGAAAAAGGCGAACCAACCAGGAGTAATCTGCCACATTAGGAGGGACTGATAAGACTTTTAACTACGATAATACAGCCCATCATTTGGAAAAGAGATTATATGCCTTGACTTAACTGGGGCGCTGCTTCACGAAATCCCTCTATTGCACATTTTATATGGTAGTTTTCTGCCCGTTACTGTTGGAAAAGAGTGAGATGCAAAATTTGTGCAGTTCCAGAGGAAAAGTTTGCCTTTTACTTTTTCCTTTTGAGAGACCACTGCTTCAAAATTGCATAATGCACTCATCAATATGCACTAATGGATACTTTTGTCGTATTACATTGACATCCATGCTCGGAACGCAGCTGGAGAGACCTGTTTTGTCTCAAAGCGATACGACTTTCCGGGGCAGGCCTCGCCCACAGCCTGTCTGCTGTGACCAATGTACTTTTCACACTTTTGACCCAAAACTACACTTCAATTACTGCTGGATGGACAAGTTGACAAGCAAATCTACATTATATTTTTCCTCATTTATAAATCGAATGAAAATACAAAAAAAGCTCAAATCCTGGACTTTCACCAAATATGTGGGGGGACAAAGGATACACAAGAAACCAAGAACAATAGAAGAGAGGTGGTAATGATGGCGGCTCGCTCTGTTTTTTCTTTTGATTCCAAGTTTTGTTTTTCTTCATGTTTTTCCCTGCCAGCTAGACCGCGAAACTGGACCGCGACACCTTCCCTCCCTTCCTCGCTTAAGTGCGCCGTAACGGAATAAATGTACAGCAAAAATCATAGTTTACTGTATGTTTTGTTTTCTGTATATATTTTCATTTCTCTCACGACTTGATAAAAGCATGAATGGTGCCTTCTATTTCACCTTTTCCAGTCTTACTAAAGTGGTTCGGAGCTTTCTGCCTCCTAATACTGAGCTGCTCATTTTTGAAATATTGTTTTTGGGAATGGATAGAAAAACAAATTGCAGTATTCACAAGTTTTACGTTTTTTTTTTTTTTTTTTTTTTTCCCCTCTCCAGGTGCATATTTCATTTTTCCATACTGTTTTACTACCTAAGATGATTTGCTGTGAGTTTTGTACATTTGTTTTGTATTGTGTCTGTTCTGGGTTTTGTAGAGACAATAGGTGCCTCCAGTTCTGTTTGATGTTAAATGGTCAAGAGGTGCATCTGAAGAACAAACCCCCCCCCCCAAAAAAAAAGGTACATTAAAGATAGTGGCAGTAAAATGCTTGCTCCTTGGTTTAAGAAGTCACAGCTCTACAGAACCGTGATTTCAGTGATGGAAGGTTTTAGTTTGGAAAGAGTAAATGTCTCACAATGTGATTCAGCTGCTGCTGTTCTTTACTTTCAGCCTGACCATAGTTTTTGCGACTCATGGTAGCACTTGGGTTAATCCCTGGACTCAAAAGTTGTCGGACTGTTCTTTTCTCATCAACAATTTTGTAATGATCTGTGCGGGTGGGCCGGCCATAGTTCCAGCCTACAGACTAGCAAATAATTGTGCTCACTTTTCTAGCCATTTTCGCATTTGTATTTTCATATGCTGATTATTCATTGTGCTTATTTTTATTTTTTCATTCAAGGCAAGTCTGATCTGAATGCCATACTAGTCATCGTCTCCCTCTTGTTCTCTTGCTTATTTTATTTTTACCACTCTGTAGGGAGGGAAGACCTTTTAGTTTCAGCTGGAAAGGAAAACATGACAAACATGAGATGTTATCTTTTTATTTAATTTTTTTATCTTGCACTGAAATGGGAAGTGAAATTGATGTAGCATTTTTCTGGACAAATATCTGGACAAGGTCTTCCTTGTCTGGTGGTATTGCACTATTTACAACATTTCTGGGACAATCTCTAATTTTGAAAACCAACTCTCCAAATTTATCATCTGGCATTGAAAAAAACAAAGTATTAGTGCTCATATCTGCGTTAAATAATAATTGCTCTCTGCAGTTTAAACAAGATTTGATGTACAGACATGGCATATTTTATGTAATTTTCAACCATAATGCTCGGCTACTCTCCCTTTGTAGTTGAGATTAAATATTTTCAGATGTGAGATTAGTTTTCAATAGAGATTCTTAATTTTTTACCATCAGTCTTTGACCTAAAATTGCAGAAAGATCACAGCTCTTTGTTCCTTGAGTGGTTTCTCATGGGTGCCTCTACCCCGAATGTTTATTTGTCAGGTAATTGCTTAACTTGAGCACTTGATTGCAATCGTACTTTTTACAGCAATGGTCAATGAAGAGGGGGACGAAAAAGAGCCATCATGCTTTCACACCAATTTGTGCTTTTTACATCAAAGTGGTGGTAAAATATTTGAGGTGATAAATTTACAGTTGGTTGTTTTCAACGACCCACCCTTTTCCAAACTTTTAAAGGATCCTCAAAAGAGAAAAAGCTGTAAATTGAGTGGATCCTCATTGTGAATCATTCCAGTCCTTTTTGAATGGAAATAGAAGTACCTTCTTGGCTTTAGCAGGTGTGGTAAACAGTTGGCTGCCATCTTAATTTGTACTGTGTTTACCCTTTACTTGTTGCTAGTACAAAAGTGTTGCAGGTGGAGAATTTTCTTTTTTTTTTTTTTTTTTTCTTTTTTTTTTTTTTTTTCCCCCTTTCTATTTTGAATGTGTTGGACTTAACATACAATAAACTACTGATATCAGCACCACTCATACCGTTTGTCATGTTTCCAGGTTGCTCCATCGAAGATAATTAAATAAGAGATAATGAGCGGTTGATGAGCTTTCCAAAACCTATAACATGTCGTGAAAGAGCACAGTGCTGTAGTGCAGAGAAAATTTACAAGATCATTATTTGTTCTCAATTATTTTGCACTTCAAGAGATGTTTTGGTTCTAACTTGCTTTTTATTTCGCGAGTGAGACGTACTAAGGACTAAAAGTCAGAATGTCAGTTTCTTTTTAAAGGTCTCTCCCAAATGTCCCCTAATAAAATGGAAGTGCCATACTAAATTGTTGAAGTATCCCTTTTAAAGGCACAATGAGTAGGATTTGTCTCGCTATATTTGCGTTGCGCTTTGGTGTGAACGATTGCTATGTTTTTTTTTTTGTTTGTTTTTTTTTTAAGAAATGAGGCTCAAAAATGTCCCGAACATGGCAAAATAATAAAATACAGGCATTGGCAAGATTCTCTACAGATACAGACACAGGGATTGTTTTTCTACGTGTCTATACGTTGTTTTTAGGAAAATCCTGTTTTATATTGGAGTCTGTTTTGTTTTTCTTACTACATTCCAGCCAATGATTTCACATTATTACACTGATCTACAGGTAGTAACATGGCAAGATGCACACTAACGCGCCAACAAAGGCAATGAAGAAGAACACAAGATAGTAAATATGGAAGCAAAAAATGCAGAAGAAATTTAAGAAAAATCCGCTTTGCTTTGAGGAAGGAATTTTTGTGAGACACAATGTGTTTTGGTAAGTAACTGAATGTAGAACAGAAACAGGAAAACTCCACATTGCACCTTTTAAGATTTGACAGACACCCTTAAGATGACCATCAACAACCGCCTGCCTTTGTGTGAATTCTTAATACAGTTATTCAATTACAATTGGTATGTTCAAAGCATTTAATCTGTGTCATCCTCCAGCATCTCTTCACTCCCCTCTTCAGAGGATGTTTCACTTGATGAAGAATCAAACAGGCACACTAAAAGGTGAGTGTGGACGAAGCTGACCCCCTCCTTGTATAAACCCGTCATTAGTACCACCTTGTCCATAGACATAAGACCCTCCCCCGACTGGATACTAGAGAACATAATAAGGCAGGGGTCTTCAAC
>CALSBV010012195.1:2127067-2164482 GCA_943590825.1 Bovichtus diacanthus | reverse complement strand
TATAAAAATGTTTAATCAAATAAAAAATTTCGCGACCCCCATGCAGTACCACCGCGGACCCCCTAGGGGTCGCATACCCCCTGTTGAAGACCTTTGGACTAATCAATGACTTTTTCTTGCCCTTTAAATACGTGAACTCTGCTGATCAGCCACGTATCGCCACGTCTGCGCGCATGCGCAGTGCCCTCACATTTGTGTTCCGGGGTCGATCTGTCCACTGTAGAAAATAATCATTGTGTAGATTTTATCCTTTTCTATTCACATAGTTATTACACTGACCACTGAAGGGGAAGTCTGAGGGGTTTTTCAGAAGGAGAGACGCTTTGATTACGGCACCGAGAGGACGTCTGTAAAGATGAACTTCTTCAGAGGAGTGATTGGTGGACAGGCAGCCGGGCCGCAGCCATCCGGAGCGGAGACGGTAGGAAAACAGCCTGGCTAGCTTCGGCTAGCTTCGGCTAACTGCGGCTAACTGCGGCTAGCTTGCATTTCCCACCACAGTGTACCAGACAAAGTGAGACCACACACACGTCGGCAATAAAACGTGTGTTTATACACTGAGGGGTACATTCTTTCTTTAAAAAACACCCATAACTACATGTTAAGCGGCCGGGGCCTCCCTAAATCAGAACAACAAGCTAGTCGGAATGCTAATTAGCTAACGTAGCATATCTGTCAGATAGCAGCAGGGCTGGCTGTCTGTCATATCTACTGTTTTCTCTACGTGTAGCTGTAATGAATGGACAATATTGATTATGAGGAATATCGGCTGACCTCCAATAACACAGAAGCTAACTATATTCACACCCAGTGTAAATTATATAATTAAATGGGTCATCCCAATGTTCCTAGTGTCCTGTTCTTGATATAAATTAACATTGTAAGAGCTATTTTCCTAGTTCAAATTGCAAACGAATGAAGGGAGATGGACGTTTCAAATACAATTTTGAATCGTAAAAATCCGTTCAGCCACTGTAGAGATGTCAATGTCTAAAGAAAACTATCTTGCCCGCAAATTTGAGGGCGTAGTGTAACATCAGTAGGATACAAGCTGTAGGTGATTTTAACATTTGACCTGGAGAAACATACATGGCTGAGAACATTAAATCTCTTCAAAGGTCTCGTTAATGTGTAATATTAAACTGGGGAACATATCACCCTGGGAACGTATATACACCCCCGAATTAAAAGCAATTAATACCACATAAAAACCTTCTTCTTGCTATGGCAGTCATGTAGGTCTGTAAGAAAGTTTGCTTTCATTATTAATTGATCTGTTGATTGACTTCTGAATGATTTGGTTAGTCCATAAAAAAAGTGAACATTTCTCATCACCATCCAAGGTCTGAGGTGACTTCTTCAAGGCACTTGTGTTGTTAAGCACCCAAAGAATTTCCAGTGATAGAAAAATAAATACAAGTACCAAATCCTCACAAGGTCTAATCCTCTTATGAAATAACATCTTAATGTACAGCAGCATGTGAGATGCATGCAGAGTAGTGCAGGCATTGCAGGAGCGTTATAGCCATATAACAAGATCCTTGTCAGTAGACATTCCTGTTCCTGAGAGGCAACGTGTCGCACCTGCTGAATGCACAATACATTTATCATGTAACTGTGTGAAATGTTCCTATCAGTGCTGTCTTTCCCACTACTGGTATTTAAGAAGTGACTAAATATCGATCCACTCTTTTGAGTTAAATCAAATTTACAGTAAATGTAGTGTATTATCAATTGATTCTCTTCCAATTCTACAGTAAAGTGTTCATTGCAATTGAAGTTCCTCATCCTTTTCTTTTCTTTTCTTTCCTGTTAAATAATGTTAACCAAAGAACGTGTTTTTTTCCTTTACAATAACCTACAAAGGTTAGAGGAAAGTATTTATATAAAAAAAAAAAATAATAATAATAATAATCTGCATTTCTTTTCATCTCATGACCACTCAGACCAAAAAAATGAAATGTATGATGATACCTTATACTTCATATAAAGAAACGTCATGTCCACTGGTCTGCAGAATGTCCCCCCTCCATCCTCATATTAAGACTTATACATATATACATGTATTCTCCTGCCTGTATTTGAGGCATGCAAAATAAATAATGATCCCTCAATTGACAGATCCAGAAGTTGTGTGACCGGGTAGCCTCCTCGACGCTCCTAGAAGACCGCAGAGATGCTGTCCGGGCTCTTAAGTCGCTCTCTAAGGTAAAAACAGGTGCAGTTGAAGTAACCCCAGTTGCCAGTTTATTGGGTACACCTAACTAAAACTAATGCAGTCTAATACAACAGTCCTGCAATCCATTCTACCTTTATGGAGTTTGTGGTTCTGCTGAATTGAGTTGGGTTTTACTGAGAGTGTTATTAATATATAGTCTTACCGTCATTGATTATAAATGGCGAGAACAATATACTGGAAACACCTCAGTATAAAAAGCAGTTTGAATATTAATGGAACATTATAACCTTCTTAAATGTTGGAATTATTGCAGGGCTGTAGTATTTGACTGCAATATTTTTCATCTATGTGGATATTATAAACTGAAAACTGAGTTTACAATGAGCTTTGTGTTGAGTCACATTAGTGATGCTTCCAGTAAATGTTTTCTTTCCGTAGGTGTGTAGTGTATTAAGCTGTTTTTATTTACAGCAGTAGCTGTCAGCAAAGGAGGAGATAGCAGTGGAATTAAATCCCTATTGCCCTGTATTAATGTCTTGTAAATGAATTGGGACATTAGTGAATGTGTTCTCCACTGTCACGGATAAAGCTCTCATTTGTCAAACTCTGCTGAATCTTCTCTAAAGCCACCTCTCAGTTCTGTTCATGGACAGTTTTGTTACTGGCTGCCACATCAACCATGAGTAATGAGTTTTATCAGGCATGAATAAGTGGTTTAAGAGGCACAGGGTTTTATCATGCAGTGGTATCAGTGCTGGTCAGAAACAGACGGATGTGTAGACTTCCTGTATTTTATAAGAAATACAATACAAAGTTCATTGTTATTTTTCTTTGTCTATATTAATTGAGATTTGAAAAGGTTATGTCCTATCAACAGTGGATTATTGATCTTATGAGTATTATTAAAATACTACTCTAGATTTATAAAGCATTAATTGGTTATGAGCCAAAAAACATTTCTGATCTGCTACTGCAAAGTTATGAACTTTTCAGACCTCTCAGGTCACCTGTGACAGGTGTGCTAGCTATAAAGATGGATAAAAAGCATTACATTTTTATGCACCATATATTTAAATTTCCAAACCTTTTCTGTTTTTACATTCCCTTTTTATTAAATTACATTTCAGAATATTCATTAATTAATTAATTAATTAATTAATTTCATGCACTGTCCTCCTGTAGCTCACATAACGTATTTTTATCTTTTTAATTTATTTCAGCCTTTCAAAATCTTATTATATATCTCTTTATATTTGCTGGTGTTACTTGCCTTAACGCCGTTTCATGTCTGATATGCAACACTTAGACTTGCCTTGTTGGAAGGTGCTTTACAAATAAACTCTTCTCGCCTTCCGTATTATCTTTTGTAGAAATATCGCATGGAAGTGGGCACACAGGCGATGGATCACTTGATCAACATACTGCAAACTGACAGGTATGATGTGTTGTGTTTTTGTTTGGTCACATTGTCTGTCTATTTATTATAAAGTTGTGTGTGTGTTCTGTTACCAATGAAACCTGTGTTTTGTTAACACTCTGCTTCTTCCTGTAAATCGAACAGGTCTGACTCTGAAATCCTTGGCTATGCTTTGGACACACTGTACAACATCATCTGCAATGATGAGGAGGAAGAGCAAGGTATTATTAAACCCTCCCCCAGTTATTAGAAATTCTGAAATTCACCTTAAATCGCTTATCACTGAATATAATTCCTCCTAATTGTGTGGCTACTGTAACTGGTGACAGCCATGTTGTTTGCATGTGTAAATGATTTCAGTTCATATCAACTGGACATCAGTCAATTTGCATTCCCCTCGTCTGTACACTGATGATGACTGCTTTATGTAAAGATTCTCGTCTCTTCTTTCTCTTCCATGTTTTAATCCTACAGATGAATCAGAAGGTAAAACTCTTTGACTGTGCATGATGCTCCCCCCCCCCCCCCCCTAACCACCAGCAGCACTTACAAATCATACATTGTTCTTGGTTGGGTTTTGGAAATGGTGCACATTAATGGTCTTGTTTACACCTGTTGCAGTACACCGATTGTGAATAGCTGATAAAAATTTAAGGCTGTGTTTTGGTTGTTGTCATGGCATATCTTCACAAGAATCAGTCAGCTGATTCTTCAGCGTGGTTGAAATGAACGCTAGCTTTTGGGTGAGGCTTTAAACTTCCTCTTCCCCCTCCTGCCCTCGCAGACGCAGTAACCCCTATCCCTGCCTCAGGGAAGCATAAGAATGTTTCCATGCCTGGTCAGTACTGAACCCAAGCTATCCCTGCCGTAGTTATAAAGCTGCTATTTAACTAACTGCACTAAAAATCAGTTGACACTGGAAAAGGGACAGGAAGGTGTTTTGGGTGGTAACATGAGTGCTTCACTAATACCATCACATCCCTGAACCTCTGTCTCTTAACATGACATTTCTCATTGCTCCTTTGTTTCTAGGGCTGTACCGATAAGTTTGAAGCTTCAAAGTTTCATTCATAACTTTGACATTAACATTCGAATGCTGCGGAGCTTCTTTTTCTTAGCATGTCTATTAATTCAGTTTGAACCCGGTATTTCTGCACAGTTGCAGATAAGGATTAGGCTACACTAAAATGATCAGTATTATACTATTTGTAGAATTAGATTCCAGCGGTGGCTGCGTAGGATTGTGAAGTCCAAAAGTCAAAATTTATTGACAAAAGATCGACGTAATTGTTTCCAAAATTCACAACATGTTCATCTGCTTCAATTCATATTTGTTTCAAAACAACATTTTCACTGCAGTCAAGAAACTGTTTGCTTTCCTGCTTGCCGCACACAAAGGGAGGCACGTACCTGTGTTAAAGGGGCAGTCTAGCAGCCATCTTACAGAACCATAAATTACATTTGTATCACCAAAAAAAGACTTAGGGTGATGACGTTATAAAATATTGACGACAGACAAACATAAATACAGGCTTCAAATGTATAAAAAAAGACATTCGGTACAGCCCTATTTGTTTCCCTCACATTTTTATACCTAGTTGTTTTTGAACTGTTGTGGTGTTTTTTTTTATTGTTTTTTTTTATTGTGTTTTTTTTGTAGAAGTTTACCCAAAATACAAAAATCATATTTTCTTACCTTCTTGTAGTGGTATCTAACTTTTCGTTTTACAATCTGTGGACTGTAAAAGGGACACCTACATTCAACCTACATTAATTGATTTTGTTTTCGCTCGTTATGAAGTCGGTATGACAAACATGTTAAATAGTTGCCTATTTACACACCCAATACACTTAGAGCAAAACTGTCATACATTTAAAGTTGTGTTGCCGGCCACCTGGCAAATGTAAGTTGAATATTCTCACTTTATTTAGCTCTACTTTTGGTCTCAACCATCTGCCTCTTTAGCTGCTTAACGCTCCACTATGTTCCCTAGGTAGTCGCTAGCTTTTTCTGTCGTTTGGTGCTGGGCGGGTAGAGCGGAGTGGGTTTATCGGAGCGTTTTCACTGAAAACAGCTGCCTGCTGTGACCAGAAACAAGGCTGAAAGCGCTGAGAGTAAACCAAAACCGCAAAGATGCGTGCCAGAAAACCAAAACAATAAACCAAAAGACGCAATAAAGGTCTATAGATAATTCTGTGTGTATTCATCACTACAAGTGACCCCTTTGGCGTTACACATAGTCATTTGGATCCATTGTTAAAACAAAGAGATAATTATTGCAGCTTTTATTGTAATTGTAACATTCTTCCAACAATAGACACCAATAACAAAAAAAGTGATAGTTAAATTTTAAATTCCAGTTTTCTACTGATACTCAATTACGCAATATCTAAAAATATTTTTCCATTTGTATCGAGCAAGTTGACGCGATGAGGATAAAAAGACATCATATTGTGCAGCCCCTTTTTAAGCTATGTCCAGATTAATAGGTGGGTATGCACTTACTCTGCGTGCAGTGGTGTTACAAAGCAGCTCTAAAGCTCTCAGCTCTTCCCACATTAAATGTTTACTCCTATGTATACACAGTAACCCTACTGAGCTCACCCTGTTCACCCTCCTACCCAGCTGTCCCCTCATCTGTCTGTCGCCCTTTTATTTTCCCAGACGGCGTGTTCACAACTATCACCCTGAGCATTTGCACAATGTTTGAATAGCTTCACATATTCCTTGTAAAGTCATTATTTAATAGCAGAAAACCACCAGTGGCTTTGAGAAGCTACAGATCCAATTATTGTTGCTCTCTAACTCGGGCCGATTGTTATGAACAAACCAACTGGTCCCCTCACTAGACTCCCGCTGCAGCGTGTATTGGAGACGTTACTAATTTCAGCTTTCAATCTCCGTTCACAGATGAGACCTCCCAGAAGCAGTCGGACGACCTCGGTGCCCAGTTCACAGACCAGTTTGTTCAGGACCCTGAACATGTGACTCTGCTTCTCAGTTTGTTGGAGGTACTGAACTGCTTCTGCTGCAGTGGCAAGAGGTCTGCGTTGTTGTTTTTGTCTAAACATCTGCCTGACGTATTTATGAATTGATGTTATTTTCTTTTAGGAGTTTGACTTTCATGTACGTTGGCCCGGGGTGAAGCTGTTGACCGCTCTCCTGAAGAACCAGGGTGTCCAGGTCCAGGGTATCATTCTGGTCAGCCCCAGGGGTGAGCGTCTCCTCTCCACATGCGACTTGTTTTATAATGTCAGGGTTTTACTCGCCCTCAGTTTTATATGAACATTTCTGTATATTTGAACTAGAATACAAATATCTAGAACTGTTGACAATTCAAAGCAAAACATGAGTCAGATTGTCAATATTTACTTGAGAGCAAAATGTCTTTTTTTTTTTTTATTTTTACAATCCAGTATTTAAAAGCCATTTTAATTCATGTTTTCATTCGCAGGTGTTTCCAGATTGATGGACTTATTGGCAGACTCTAGAGAAGTAATTCGCAATGATGTAAGTACATTTTTATAATAAACCATTTACGAAAGCCCGTGAAACTGCTGCCATGTTTGGACTGATTTAAGCTCTGTGTGAAAAAATGTAGCCATCTCATTCGGACGCTGAGGCTTGTCAAAATGCCAAACGAATAAAAAAATGTCGTCATGTCTAATACAACATTTTTGCAGCCATACGTAACGTCATCCGGCGAGTTGCTGCATTGACCAGTCACAGACATGTACATGCGTGCGCACATTCCTGGTGGATTACTTTGTAAAGTTTCATTTCTACTGTTTACCTCACGAGATGAAATCATTGCAGCTGTGATAACTTTCCTGAGTTGTAAAATCTTATATGTTATGAACCGCTGTGCAGTGTTTTGCCATCTGAGAAGCCTCAAAACTCACAGATTTGTTATTCAAACTGGACTTCCTGATATTTCCTGTCTCGCCGGTACCTTAAACACTACACTGTCTAACTTGACGACCTGTTTCTCGCTTCCAACAGGGCTTGTTGTTGCTTCAACAGCTGACCAAAAGCAATGCTGCCATTCAGAAAATTGTGGCTTTTGAAAGCGCATTTGAGCGTCTTCTAGATATCATCACAGAAGAGGGCAGCAGCGATGGAGGTAAAAGGATTTTGAGATTTGGAAGTTTCTGATCTTCAATACAGAATTATTGATTCCTTTTTATTTTCTTTTAAAGATTATTGTTTTTCGTGTGAGATTTGTCCTGATGCACATCCTATTCTCTCTGTGCAGGTATTGTGGTGGAGGACTGTTTGCTGCTGCTGCTCAACCTGCTAAAGAACAACAGCTCCAATCAGAACTTCTTCAAGGAGGGCTCCTACATTCAGAGAATGAAGCCCTGGTTTGAGGTCGGTGATGATAACTCCGGCTGGTCTGCACAGAAGGTCACCAACCTCCACCTCATGCTGCAGGTAAGGCAGAACAGTCACGTTGAAGTGTTGCTTCAACCTATTCACAAATTAAACAAGCAGATCTATGGTATGTTGTTTTGCTATAATCTTGCACAATGTTCTGATCCCAGTTGGTGCGAGTCATGGTGTCTCCAGTGAACTCCCCCGGAGCTACAGCCAGCTGTCAGAAGTCCATGTACCAGTGTGGTCTGCTGCAGCAGCTGTGCACCATCCTCATGGCCACGGGTGTGCCTGCCGACATCCTCACTGAGGTAATGACACAAAGACTACCCAGTACGGAGAAGAATAGTTGTTTACACAAACGGCTTGGCTCCTTTTGAGACATACTGCTTTCAAGCTTTTGAACCATGGAGGACTAAAGCTGCCATTAAAATAAATAAATAAATGAATAAAAAAAATTCAGGAAATGTAGACATAAAACCTGGAAGTATCAAGTAAATGTGAACGTTAATTTGAATATAAATAAATATGCACAGAAATGGTACAATAAATGCATAAAATGTATTTGACAAATTAGTTATTTTTGTATTTTAAATTTTCATATACATTTTTTTTTTCAATTTCAGAATTATATTATTTTCTGTTTACATTTATTTCAGTTTTTATTTTATTACATGCATAATACATTTGATACATTTTATGTTTTATATTATATACATACATAAGGTTGCATGCTTTAACACATTTATTTGATACATTCCTATAAATCTTTCTTTATTATTTTCTTTATTAATTGAGTTGTTTATTTAATCATTTATTTATTATAATGTCAGCTTTAGTCCTCTATAGTGATCTGGCCACTTTCTTTCAGACCATCAACACTGTATCAGAGGTCATCAGGGGGTCACAGGTCAACCAGGACTACTTTGCATCCGTCAACGCTCCTTCAAACCCACCGAGGTAAGACGCAACCAATGAACCGAGACATTGGATCGATAGTGAACTTGCCTAACTTTCTCTTTGATCCCTCTTCTTCATCTGTCCATAGACCAGCCATCGTGGTGCTGCTCATGTCCATGGTGAATGAGAGACAACCGTTTGTGCTGCGCTGTGCAGTCCTCTACTGCTTCCAGTGTTTCCTGTACAAAAACCAGAAAGGACAGGGGGAGATTGTGGCCACGCTGCTGCCCTCCACCATCGATGGTCAGTTACACCAAGTTGAAAACTTATAAATGAGATTATCAGTTGTTTTGCTATAATTTTCAATTTGTCCTGACAAGACATTGTAGGTACAGCATGTAACAATTAAACATGTTTTTTCAGTAGTTATTCTTTGGATTCAACACGTGTAAAACACAAACTAATGTGGATTTTGGAGATAGTCCGGAGCTGAATGAGATTCAGCTGATTCTGTACAGTTGTTGTTGTTGTTGTTGTTGTAGTACACCAGAATTCACACAATGCACATTACCAAACCTAAAGATGGATGGACTATTGTTTATTCTGCCCTCAGCTTTATTTATGTATTTACAAACTCTTTAGTTACTGACTCGCTCAATTTCTTTCTGCCAGCCAATTCCATCTCAGCAGGCCAGCTGCTGTGTGGAGGCCTGTTCTCAGCAGACTCCCTGTCCAACTGGTGCGCCTCTGTGGCCTTGGCTCACGCCCTGCAGGACAACCTCACCCAGAAGGAGCAGCTGCTGAGGGTCCAACTGGCCACCAGCCTGGGAAAGCCCCCCGTCTCGCTGCTGCAGCAGTGCACCAACATCCTCTCCCAGGTAGGACAATAACGGTGTCGCTTAGCCGCTGGAATGAAGAACATGCTATAATGTTACGTGCGTCTGGGTAGGAAGGATTTTGCCAAATTAAGGTTAATATTGAAGTGTCAACAACAGTGAATAGAACAGTGTCGCGTTATTGTGGTTTTGCAGGGAGATAAGATCGTCCGGCGGGTAAGTAACGTGTGTCTGTGTGTGTTTTGTAAGTGTTTGGGCGGCACCTATGCTGGTTATTTTCGGCTTGGCATCTGTAGTAGTGGTCTTGTTGACCCACATGTTTGGAGATCTTGCTTCCCTTTAACTCTTTACTACCCCTCTTTCATTCCTACATTATGGCTATGACCCCGTTCTTCCACATCAGGGTGGCACACGGTTGCACTGGAAGCTCTAGTTGCTCTCACTGTGTTCACTAGTGGGGAAGTAAACGAGTTGACACCCAAGAGATGTTCAGAGAAACATCGTAGGTTTGTCATCCTAACACCTGCTTTAAGCTGTGACCCTGATTCGTTTGCTGTGCTGCAAGCACTTATCTGTGTGTCCAGGACGTGTGCTGCAGCAGCTTTTGGGGCTTTTCCTGTCCGAGTGAGAGATCTCCTCTCTTGTTTGTCTGGTTTTCTTTCTTACATGTACTTGCTTACAAATGCACAGTGCAGGTGCCAGACGTTTTTATAGTTGAAAGGATTATTTAATTTCCCCCTGTGGATTCAGGTGGTTTAGTATAATATATATATAAAATATTTTTAAGAGTTTTAATGTCGAGCTTAACCAACCTCCCCTCCCTTCCTGGGAGTTTGCATTACTCTCTTTATCCCCTCGGAGCTGCCAATTCTTCAATTTTTCTTCTAAAATGAACTTTCATGCACCTTCATGGTGAAACTACTTGCTCTCGGTTTTGTCTAGCTTGGTCTTAAGTGAAATGACCAAGTCTGGATCAGGGAAATTCCCCTCTTTGGACTCCCACGTCACTTGGTCATGCTCAGCCAGAAGAAGTAACGAGGTGACCAGCACCAAGGCTTGATGTAGGTGTCTGGTGCATTGCCAGTCGGGCTGTAGGAAAAATTGGAGGTCTTTGCAAACTCAACCCTGATGAAAATGGGCTCTTAAAATGTCACTTTCTGGTGTGGAAGGAGTCTGAGTAAGTGCAGGACATCAAGCGGTATTGGAATTGTTCGGGCGTCAGGAGAAGTTCAGGTTTTATTGCAGTCTGTTGCTTTAAGAAGGAGTTCACCCACGAAGGTGAAGCCCTCACCTAGAGTCCTCAACTTGGCATAATGACTGGAAGGAATAAGATTGGGGGCGAGTGGAGGAGCTCAGACCTCCGGTAGTAGCCCAAACTATAACTTCTGCTCCTTTTTTATGTTGAAAGGAGACAGCAGAGGTGGTTCAGACATGTGGTCGGGTTGGATTCTGGATGCCGGCTGTGGAGGTATTCTAGTAACTTCCAACTGGAAGATAACCAGTTGTACCAGTGCAATACATTCATATTGCTCCCACCCCGTTGAGCCCCCAGGCTGACAATAATGTGGTCAGTTATTTTTGAGAGTTAAAGGTAACGTGTTGACGTTAAAGCTCATTGTAATGGTGTTTTTCAGTTCTGAAGGAAGCGTGTCTTTTATTTTTCTCACTTGAGTGTTCGCTTTGATCTGTTTGACGGTAGTTTTTAACCACACAAGCGCTTACAGAAGCACAATGTATAATTAGTTTTTTGCAGAGGCCAGTGGCTTTTTTAATTAATACTTGTGGTCATTTTTTCTGTCTTTGTTTTCCTTTTTGCATTACGTCACATTTGGAGACTAAATCTGAAAAGGTGATTTCGTAAATGATTGTACTTGTAATGCTGATAAGTTTTCCCCCCACACCTTCATTGCTCAGCTGTCCATTCGTACTCAATTTTATCATTTCACTACAGGAGGTCTGCTCTTCTTAAAGCATGACGTGCATTAAGTGTTAATGCACCAGTTTATTGGCCTTAATTTCCTATGTGGAGTTTACAGATTATATTCGCGTCTGCACTGTGTTTTAATCTGGATTGATTTTCATCATCTTGCATTCGAGCTCCATGAAAATCATCCTTTCTTTTTCTATAGCTGATTTGAGATCAATTATTCTCCATAATTACTTACTGGCATAAGTTTCCTATAAGGTGAAGCTGACTTTTGTAAAAGGGAAAGAAAATCCAGGTTGAGGTGTGTTGCCGATCTGAAACCTCTTTTACATATTGTTCAGAGCTGTTTTTCGTAGAAATGCATGATCACATTTTTATTATTGCAGATGGCACATTTAGTGAGTTTTGCGTTGCATGTGCTAATAGTTGGAGATCCGGTTACATTTTAATTACGACTTCATGATACTTATTATATTGTATTGTTTTATTATTGTATAATTGAAATTTGTGAACTTTTGAAATACATGATGGCTGTAGGTAAACATGAGTTTTTTTAGGCTTTCCGGACTTTGACTTCTTAACACAGGATATCTAACCTTGTTTCAGTGTCTGGAATGTATTTGGACTGTGTCCTAGCTTTTGCTTTGTGATAACCTTATTAACCACTAATGAGTGATGTGATTTGAAGTGCTCCCAATGAAGCGTTGATGGATTTTCTTAACCTTTTCACCTAATGCACATATCAGGGTGGGAAGAACATTTGACTTATTGTTAGAACTGTGCCAACAAACAAATGCTTGTTTTCACACCAACTCGTAATCAAGCACGTTTGTTGCCATTTCTTTTTTTTTTTCCGATTTTGAATTTAATACATTGGCAATAATGTTGTTGGATTTCTTCTGCAAATTATAACCTGAAGTATTAGTTGTCATTCTGATCCTGCTCATGTGCCGTAATGTACATAACTTACCTCATTTAACACCTGGTTCTTTATTGTCTCTAGAATATTATATATTTGGACTCTTGTCAGCAGTTTTTACTCAGTTAGTCATTCGAGAAGCGCATGTTGTCATTTCTTTAGTTTTTTCTTGTGCTCCACAGGGCAGTAAAGTGCAGACCAGAGTGGGCCTCCTCATGCTGCTGTGTACTTGGATCAACAACTGTCCGATCGCTGTCACTCACTTTCTACACAATCAGGAAAACGTTCCTTTTGTATCCTTGAAGCAGCCTGACCTGAAACCTTTCATTTTTAAGTGATAACTTTTGAACTGTGGAATTCAGTTAAATCTTCTCATTCAGATTGGTGGCTACGTGCTATAAAACACTGGTGTGTTTGAGTGTGAAACTGGTGTTGAATGAATCCTTGACTCGGTGTGACTCCTGTAGCTGACGGCACAGATCTCCGAGAACTTGGGAGAGGATGAAAGGCTGGTGCAGGGCCTGTGTGCGCTGCTACTCGGCATCTGCATCTACTACAACGACAACTCGCTGGAAAACTACACCAAGTAAGTGTCAGCTCGCACATCCTGAAAATAACTCCAAACCACGGCAGTTTTATTCGTCTAAAACCCAAATCCCCTTGTAGTTGTACCACTTATTGTTGTTTTTGATTGAATTTGGACTGACTGAATATTTATAGAGAGAGTTTCTCTATGTTCTGCTGTAAAAATTTAATGTGTAGATATTTATTTTATTGCAAGAAAAATAAAACATTGAAGTCAGTTTGGATTTAATTACTTGGGTATGGAAGACGACTGCGAGGAATGATCTTTATTTTTTTCTTTCTACTTAGTTATTACAGTGATTCTTCCCATGAGTCTTTGTCATGCAACTAATGTGCACATATATTATATTAACATTTAAAAACACATGCATGGATAAGTAATCAAGTTTTTCCAAAATATGGTAACCAAAGTTATATAAAACGATAAAGCAACATTTTTAATTTTTTTTTTTAGATTAGACTTAATCATGTCAAAACCGTGACTGTTAAAAAGCTGTATCCTCTTTAAGAGCTGCCGTGTCGTCTCCTCTCAGAGAGAAGCTGAAGCAGCTCATCGAGAAGCGGATTGGAAAGGAAAACTTTGTAGAGAAACTGGGCTTCATCACCAAACATGAGCTGTACTCGCGGGCGGCTCAGAAGCCGCAGCCGGTCTTCCCGTCTCCGGAGCAGATGCTGTTCGACCACGAGTTCACCAAGCTGGTCAAAGAACTGGAGGGTCAGTCAGAATCAGCGATGGCTCATTTGTCGTGGCAGAGTTGCAAGTTAAATGGTGTTTTACTAATTATTTCTCCCGCCACGCTAAACAGGTGTGATCACCAAAGCGGTTCACAAATCCAATGAGGAGGAGAAGAAGGAAGAGGAGGTGAAGAAGACTTTAGAACAACATGACAACATTGTAACTCAGTATAAAGATCTGATCCGAGAACAGGTAAACAGACTTTCTCAGTTTTGCATGCTTGATGTTATTTATATTTCATGTTTTCTCCTGTTGACCGTCTTTATTTTTGATTGTGTGATCCCCAGGACGCTCAGATTCAGGAGCTGAAGGAGCAGGTGTCGTCCATGACGTCTCAGAGCGAGCAGATGCAGACTACCGTCACCCAGCAGCTGTCCCAGATCCAGCAGCACAAGGATCAGTACAACATCCTCAAGCTAAAATTAGGTGAGTTCACCTCATTGGTTGACTGGTGACAGGTGTTTTGTGTCCTCTAGAAAGACGTACTCTATGTCTGGTTTGATCGTTAAAGGACGAATAAGCATCTTAATCCACTCCTAAAGTCATGTTTGCAAAGTTAAATGTCTTCAATTAAATTTCCTTGTGATTTATTTATTTTTTAACAACCTGGGCCTAGTTTTCATATTTTTTTCGGCACCAACCTTGTTGATAACGTTTACTGCTTTGTTGCTGAGATAGGAGGCGACTGTGATATGCAGTGACATCACAAAAAGAGTTCAACCACAGTGTGTACACAGGGCAACAACATGCACGATCAGTTTTAAAGGAGTAGTTCGACATTTTTGGAGGAATAAATCTTATCACTTATGCAGAAGTGAAAATGAAAGGGAAAGCTCAGAAAATTGTCCATCAGACTGATTCAGTGCAGTCGGACTCTATGTGCATGCACAACTACAATAAATACAATATCTCAGACTTAAACCAGGAAGAAGCCAAGTTATTTTCTATCTCATAATGCTGAATGTAGCAGAGTCCATGACGCCTTATCTACAGATTTTTAGATAGTGAGTAAAATGTTATCATAACTGTGTAGAATATTGGTTAAGAAGTATGCAAGTCAATCCCAGGTTGACTCTAAAGAGACTCATAAAAAGACTAAGTGAAACAATATAAACTAAAGCTAGGCCTGTCACTAACTCATTTCTTGGACATTATATTGTCCCAGAAATAACTGCAATAAATTATATTATTGTCATTTTAAGATTAATTGATTAATATAATATAGCAAGTAAACCCTTTCAAAGAGCAATGCACTTTTAATTCTTAAGAATATTCAGACAATGGAATTGAAATGTGAATGTTTTTTTTTAAATATCCTAAATAAATAAAATAAAAACACAACCAAAACAATAAATAAAATGGACTCTTGGGCTCCGTTAACAAAAAGCTCAACGCCCAAATCTGACAATGGTGGGGAAAACCCTGTTTATTCTGGCATCGTGTTGACTAAAAAATGTTGGTGACATTCTTATGTAAACAAGCGCGCGTGGAAACACAACGTGCAATATCCTGGTCAACAAAAATCCTCCAGGTTATGTCCATATATGGTTCAATAAGTCTATAATGTCATTATTGTGACAGGCCTAACTACAGCAGGGTTATATTATCTACAGCAAATGGCTTTCTATTGCCTATGTGTGCATATCTTACAAAAATCAATAGAGGGGTAACGTCAACGTTCATATCACATTGGCACATTTTAACTGTGTGTGTGTGTGTGTGTGTGTGTGTGTGTGTGTGTGTGTGTGTCTTCAGGTAAGGAGAACCAGACCCAGTCTAACAGCCAGGCAGACGGCTCTCAGGTGAACGGGCTGCAGACGGAGGAGCTCGCTCAGCTCAGAGAGGAGGTGGAGGAGCTCCGCCAGCAGCACACACTCCTTCAGACACAACTCGGGGACAAAGACTCACTTATCAACACCCTGGTTAGTAAATGTCTACGCACAGTGTGTGTGTGTGTGTGTAAGCTTCAGGTGGAGGAGCTGTGCAGGAAAAACACATACCTACGTGACTCCCTGGGTGGTCACGGTTCAAACACCAGAATATGGTTGATTGTCGATTTGAAGTCATCGCAAACAGTTGACTTTATTACACAAACTAAGTTTTCTCTGGTCGGATCTACAGCAGATGGACTCAGAATAACAGATGTCATGCGCTGAACTTCAAACCCACACCTTCACTGTCGTGGTAACAGACACACGACATTACAATAATGGAAAACAACTACAGTTTTGAGGCAAACCAAAACTCCTTAAAACAACAAATACATTCTTACAACAGAACTTTAAACCATATTAGTTGAGAAAAACTTCCCTCGGGAGAAGAAATTTGTGTGTTTGTAAAACTGACTGAGTTAGAACTGCAAAAAAGAAAATGAGTTTACTTTGATCGATTCATCATTTAGTTACTTTTCAAGCAAAAACTCCAAACATTTCAAATTTTTGGCTTTTTGGCAGCATTTTTTTGTTTTGAGCTGTTGGTCTGAAAACGAGACATTCAAAGACGTCCCCTTCGGCTCGGGGTAAACTCGGATGGACGTTTTTCACAAATGTTTGACATTCTACAGTCTAAGAATGATAAATAATCAGGAAAAGAATCGACAATGATGCCCTATTCTGAATATAATCCTACAATTGGAACTGGATGTCGAGTTTTCTTTAGTGCTGTCACGGTGAAAACAACAATATAGCTCGTGACTGATATTTGGTTTTCTGTGTATGTGTCTGTAGAGGTCAGCAGAAGGTCCAGCAGGAGGATCAGACGACACAGAACTGCTCGAGGTGGGATTCATCACTAAGACTCTTCCCCTTTCACGAGTGTGATTGAAGCTAATGTTTTGTTTATGATTGGCATTAAGCTGATCTGATGTTTTTCAATGAATATATGTGTAAAGGATGAGACTAAACTTTATTCTAAAGCACTTTTCATATTTTTCAGGCAATTCAATTATATATTAAATGTGTTTTTTGACAATGCTGGCCTCTGTTTGTTGCAGGAGCTGAAGGCTCTGAGGAGTCAGGTCCAGTCCCAGTCGGCAGAAATCAACCAGATGAAGACGGAGAGACAAGAGCTGCTCAGAAGAGCTGAAGCTGTGGTAACTATCGTGCAAATATGACATTTTGTGCCAAATATATCACATTATTCCTGACGGATACTAAATGACCCCCCACTGGTTTCTCTCAGTCCTCGGACGCAGTCTCCAGCAGTGACGGCTCATGCGACTCAGCTAAGATGGCAGAAGTGGAGAGCAGACTGGCAGCACAGACGAGCGAGACTGAGAGACTCGAGGTGTGTAGAATATCTGTCCAACAAAATGTGGGAATGACTGTGAAATATCTTTTCCGTGGGCACCCGTTCTTTGTATTTATGGGTCATTCTTTGGTTTCAGGAGGCGTCTAAGAGCTTGTCGGAGAGCCGGGCGGAGCTGGAGCAGCAGCTGGCTTCGGCCACCAGCACGGTGGCCATCCTGCAGACAGAGAAAGCAAAGCTGCAAACGGAGGTGCAAGAGTCCAAGAAGGAGCAGGACGACCTGCTGATGCTGCTGGCAGACCAGGACCAGAAGATCCACAGCCTCAAACAGAGACTCAAAGACCTGGGAGAGACGGTAGACGATCAATATATTCTTTTAATCAGCATTCCTCAGGAGCTTTAACTCATTACTTGTACTGTAAGTGCTGAAAGGTTGAGCGTCACTCAGCTAAACGTCTAGAGAATGGAGGTTTCATAGACGAGACGGTAAAATACAGAAGTAAAAAATAAATAATAACTTGAAATAACCCCCACATTTGAAAAAGTGGATTATAGCTAACAGTGTTGGAGCAACAAGCCTTTAAATCTAAATCTTATGTTAAGTTAACATTGATTGTGTGGTGTTTAAGGATTCTACATGTTTGATTTGTACCGCTGCAATTTAGACTTGACCCAGAAAACGGGCTGAAAACATTGCATGAGCAGGCAAACTGCTGCCCTGAGCCATGAAAGAGAATCATCTTATAATAATTCTTTCTGATCAGTTTCAGTGCAGAGCGACTGCCGAGCTCACAAGTTCCACCTCCAGCTCTTGTTGCCCTCTCACCCCTGTTTACAGCCACCATCACATCTCATCCAACTCATTACTTCTTCTTTTTTGTTGATAGTCCTACATTAGCTGGGCCAGTTGTCTGAACATGCTCGTCTAGAGAATGTAGGTTATTGATACCTGGTGGTTGCAGAGGCTCACGGAGGCTTGATCCAATCTTTGTCAGAAAGTAGTTTAAAATCCTAGAATAACGTACAAGTATAAAGGAAATAGTCGTGCAAAGGTCTCTGATGACCCACTCAGCTGTGTTTTGTGTGTTTGCTATAGTTAGACTGTGACACTTTCCCTACAGGTGGACGATGAGGACGATCTGGACGGCAAGGACCAAACGGACGACGATTTCGAGGAGGATGAAAGTGAAGACTAGGGGGAAAAACACTGAGAGAAAAAGGAGAGACGGGAATATTTGTCTGCCAACAGGCGAGAAAAACACTTTGCAGAAACACACCAGAGAAACTGAAGAATAGGACTAATATATTGATGCAGTTTCTCTCTCCAGCTGCCATGCTATCTTCATTTTTCTTTACTTTCTTGTCACGTCACATGTACATGTTAGTTATTTGGACATTTTCCCAAGGATTCAGTTTTCAGTGACAGCGAAAAGATTTGAACATGTCAGTACATTCATCTCTGCTACTTTTACCGTCAGTTTGTGATGGATTTTACCAGTCTTGTGTTTATTGTAATGTATTGTCATATAGTTTGTAATCACAAGAAAAATGATAATTGACACACAAGTCATGTGGAAAATGTAGAGAGGATTTAAAAATGTAGCAAAGATGCTTCTGTAAACGGATTTAATATTATTCTCATTTTATCATTGACATGACGTATGATGCACCTACAGTTTTAGGATCACCTGCAACGTGTCACTGTGCTGCACCTTGACTTTATCTTGACACACCAATCAGTTGGAGTTCAGCGTGCGACAGTATTTCAGCACTCAGAGAGTTGTTCCATTACACTTTGACGACAGAACCTACCCGCTCTACAATATGCTGCAAAACACTGACGGAAAACATGTTAAGTCAAAAAAGATATTTTTGCAACTTTTTGTCCAGTACTGGCATCCAGCTTCTGTATGATATTGTGTAACTTATCAGTTTATGAGCCACATTGAAATGAATTAAGAATCTATCAGTCTGTATGCCTGAATGGAGGGATAATTGTAGATAAATTAAATTTTACTAAATCTACAATGAGACTCTTGTATTTGTCTTTTTAGAATTATTTATGTCTGATATATACACATGGATAAGCTTTTTCAATGCAAATATGACACCTATGTTTCAATATCTTATATACATGGCAAATAATGTGTTTGCTGGCAAAGATGCCTGAAGTTTCTAGAACATGAAAATACCAGAAACATACGTTTGTTGACACCTTTTTTTTTTTTTTGGTGATTTTTTTTCATTGTTTATATAACCTAATAAGCCAAACTTTTCAAATGTTGCATTTAGTGCCAACTTCAGGTACTTGAACTACTTTGTTGGGTGTCAGACAACAGCACTGAGAGAAAAGTGCAGAAGAACATCTCCCACATGGAGCGACCGCTTCCAACTCATCCCTTCGCTTCAGGATTTATACAGGAAATCAACCTGCCCCCACAGGAAGCACTTTTCTGATCATCAGCATCACACGCTTTCTAAACAGCCAGTTCTGAACTCTGTCAGCAAAACTTGAAAAGGATGCTCTCGTGATTTCATTTGCCATCTGGGTCAAGTCCATTCATTTCTGAAAAATGGAAATAGGGGAATCCAATCCTTTTTTTTAAATTTTTTTTAATTTTTTATATATGTCATCACAGTACACAGTGACATTTTAGACTCTGCATTTAACCCATGTTAGTATCGGGAGCAGTGGCCAGCTAATGTACCGCACCTGGGGAGCAGTGTGGGGGTCCGGTGAAGAACCAGCCACCCTCCGGTTTCTAAATGCACGTTTCCTCTAATGAAAATTAGACAATCAATAGACAATATTTAACCACATACCAAGTGGGTCAGTACTGTCTTGTTGACAGTTTATTTTCTTTATAATATAAGAAGTAAGATGACGTAGCGTGTCCCCCCCCCCTGCTGTCATGAATCCTCTTGTACTGTGTGAGTTTCAACACTGGGGGGCAACATAACTCCCAAAATGACAAACTGTTCTTTAAAATGTTCTTTGAGGAAAGCAACAGGGACTGAAACAAGCTTGTGTAACCATCGTTTAGAAGATACCTGGAAACTAATTGGACAAGACTTTTACATTTGTTTTGTCAGTTAGTTCGTCAGTTGTCAGTATTTGAGCAAAAGACAAAGTTTTTAACATCTACTTCTTCTCACAGCAGATAATTTAACATTAACATCACACACACACACGCACACACACACACACGCACCATATGTAGACTATGCAATACTACGAGCGAGTGCATAACACCTGCTTCAGGGCGCTGAGGCAGAACTGATCTGTGAACCGTGTTCCCAATATGCACTTTAAAGATACATATTCCCAAACAAATGACCAATTTTGGTTTTGTTTAATCCCTTTTTTTTAATCAACTTTTTTTTAATTCTGAACAAACAACATACACAACAAATACACAACAAATACATAACCCCCATTCCCAAATGATTACTTGAAGTCTCTGGAAATGCAAAGATATACTGTATGGTATTATTTTGGTATTATTTGCATAGCAGTAATTGTATAGGGTCTTTGACCTTGTGCAGATCTTTAACTTTGTTTGGCATTATGCATTCTTGCTACTGACATCTCCACATATATTATATTCATTAAAGCCAATTATTCCTGGAGAGAGAATGAAGTGGTGGACAACCAAGGGCGAACATTTCCCTGCTTCAGACCAACAAAGAGAGACTCCGAGAGATGCACAATAATCATGTTTATTATATTGAAACAATCAGTTGATCCAACAGTTTTGTAATTTTAAAGGAACAAATGTGAGTAAAAACACCAAATTGTATAAGAGCCGCTCTGCATAGTTCACACATACATGAATAAAACGAACTACAGTATTATGGGAAAATTCATGCAAGAGATATTATAGTTTACATAAAACACTTTCTTTTGCCTCATTTCTACATGAGAGGATAATCATTTTAATAATAAACTTTATTCTTATTGCACAGTTCATGCAAGAAATGCAGCACAACGTGCTTTACAATATGGGAAAATAGACAGAATGAACATAAAAACAGGGAAAGAATGCCATAACTAAAGGAAAATAAAACACACTTGATAATAATAATAATAATAATAAAATAAGAGTAAAAAAAAAAAAGAATCTGATGAAATAGAATACATAAATCCATAACATAAAACCCCCTGAATAATAATACAAAATAAAGTTAAAAACATTCCAATCACATTTGCACATATACAACAGAACGCGTCTCTTCTCTTCTACTCTTGTTCCTGTCTTTTATTTTCTACATCAGTGGTGGATATTTACATTTTCAAGACAAAGTGCAAGAATAAATAAATCAGGTCTGAAGGGGTTTAGCTTTTATTTGATTTTGGGAAATCAGTTTCTAGTTGCACTTGATGGTATTGTTTCACCTTTAATGTTACAGTATGCTTGTTATCAACCTGGATGGCCTCGCCCCTCCTTCCTCTCCCTCCTCCCCCTCCTCCCTCGTCGCATCCTGTCCTCGCATCTCTCCTCATCCTCCTCCTCCTCCTCCTCCTCCTCTGGCTCTTGTTTTCTTTTTTTTTTCTCATGGTGACTGTGCAGCGTGTTCAGGAGGGACATGCTCTGTCTGTGAGCTTTTTTTTGTTGTTGTTGTTGATGACTTTCAAGGTCGAGCCGTGCATCATGACTTTTAACTGATCACCATGCCACAACCACCGGTGTTATAACACGACTCGTCTCCACCCGGCAGCTGCACCACCACCACCGTCACCGTCACCGCTGCACTTCACCCGGTCCTCCAGGGGAAACTACCACCACCTGCCGACGCCTCTTGCACCATATGACCGTCTCAAAGGTGAGTTTCCTTCACTGTGAACTCCTGCAGCATGTTGGTGGTCGCGTGTCATGTTGCAGACCTGTGTGTGTGTGTGTGTGTGTGAGAGAGAGAGTGAGCGCATCGTGCTGCTGACAGTCGGACAGTTTTATTTCAGGCTTTGCGCGTGCAGCTCTGCAGCTCTGCAGCTCTGCCACGCGGCTCCACAGCCTCCTCTGACCGGGCAGGAACAACTCAGGGTGCACGCGCGCGTGTGTGTGTGTGTGTGCGTGCGTGCGTGGTGCGTGCGCGTGTGTGTGAAGGTGTGTTAGCTGAGTGTTTTGTTGCAGCAAGTAGGTTAAAATGCATGTCTTTTTTATTTTATTTTTTAATCTATGTCCTACAGAGCAATGATCTTATTTAAAGGTGTTTTAACTCTAACACATTCACCCATCTGAATACAAACAGCTGTGTTCTACTACTGAAAGTGATTATTTATTTATTTTTAAATCACATTTCTTAATGAACCTTTCCTCGCTGACATAACTTAAAAATAATTCTCAGGACTCAGGATTATTCAATGATTGTTTTGGCCTGTAAAATGTCAGTAAAATGCTCATTATTGATTCCCAAAGTGTTATTTGCAAATGTCTATATAAGAACAACAGTCCAAGTCCTAAATATATTACATTCACTGTGGTATAAGACAAAGAAAAGGACCAAATACTCACTTTGGAGAAGTGGGAAATGACTCAAACTGTTAATTGCTGATTCTTTCTTTCAGTGCCGATTCATTTTCTGTTTATTGACAAATAGATTTGTTGACTAATTGTTTCAGCTATAAATAAAACCAGCCTGTTGTTTATTTAGTTTGGAGAATGCTTGAAGCTTCCCCACATCTCACTTTATAAACGGCTGCATCAGATTATTTTAGGTGATAGATCACAAAAATCTGAAAAAAATATAGATTCACAAATATTTCTGTTATTCACTGGAAGCAACAAATTCACAATTAGCACTGAAAAGAGTCGATTCAGAGTTGATAATTGGATTTAAATGAAAATGAATCACAAATAGTACCGATAACTGATTAATATTTTAGGTCACTTATGAATCAGAAATGCTGGTTTTGACTTTTCAAATGTGAGGATTTTCTCTACTTCTTGAATCATTATTTGGACAAAACAAAGTAGGGCTGCGACTAACGACAACTTTTATTATCGATTAATCTGCAGATTATCTTCTCGATTTATTGGATGAATTGTTTTAGCTCCAAAAAAGAATTTAGAAAATGATAAGAAACGGCCAATTTGATTTCCAAGAGGAAATCTTCACATTTTTTTTATATTAATTTCAAAAAATTAATTAAAATGAGTTTTCTATCCTATTAGCCAGAGAAAAGCAATCAAATCCTGATAAATAATGATAGTAATTTCAATGATAAATTGATAATTAAAATAGTTTTCTGTCAATTATTTCAGCACTAATTAAACAATTCTTAATGTTATCTGAAGGGTCCTTGAAGCTTCCCAACACCTCAGTTATTTTTCTGGGTAGATCATAAAATCTATAAAAATGTGGATTGACTAGAAATGTCTGTCATGTCACGGAAACTACTGGAACAACATAATATTCATATATAACGCTGAAACCATGTGGTAATCCATTAGTTGATTTGAAAGAAAAGTAATCCCCAAGAATAATCATAATTGATTTATACTTTAGGCAAACTTCTCCCTCTTATGTCACACAAATGTAATATCTTTTGGATTTTTAACTATTGGTTGGACAAAACGATCAGTGATGGACATTTTTCGTTGTTTTTTTTTTTTGTGTGCATCCTTCCGAACGATGCAGAGAATACTGTGTTGTACCTCTTCAGTCAATGTCATCTTCATGTCCACGACACATCATTAGTTAGAAGTGAAATCTATTATTGTGGCTCTGTGGGTGCTGTATTCTGCCCGTCCACCAGTTCACCACATGGTTTAGATCCATTGTTTTTGCTTACTTTTGTCTCTGGACGGACGTAAACAAGCTAATGACAGAAGAGAAAGCTGTTTGACGACCCGAGTCTAATGGTCACCACATGTGGAAAGTGAAACTGTGGGAGAAATCTAGCTCTTTTGTGCCAACCGGCTCTTGGTGTGACTTCCACAGGCGGCCGGTCCCGGGCACGCCGTCCGTTTGGACTCGCGTAGTTTAACTTTGGCCTGTTCAATAATTCAATATGAATGTTTATGACCATAATTATGATGTGATGTTCCAGAGCTGTGAAAAAAGAAAACCCTAACAAAATAAGTTATTGTATAACATCATTTGATTATTTCAAGTGATTTCTTTTGCTTATTTAACATATCTATTTCGGAAAATACTCTTTTTACTATTGTGATATTTATTTACTCTATATTCCTCAATGTAGTTTTTGACAATAGCTCCAACTGAGCCGACAAAATGAGGAATAATGTATATTAACAGGAATTGCGCAACATTTTGGGGAATACATTTAATTTGCTTTCTTTCTGAGCGTTAGATGAGATGATTGACACCACGTCTGTGTGTTGCAGAGCTGAAGCCTGCTTAGCTTAGCTTAGCTTAGCTTAGCTTAGCATGAAGACTGGAAACAGGAGGAAACAGCTAGCCTGGATCAAAGGTCATATCTCGGCTTTAGATTTGTCATTTCACTTATTCTTATTTACGACTAAATGATAGGCTCATTTGTTTTCGCTTCGTAGGACAGTGAGACCGTTATTGTTCTGTAAGTAAGAGTTGTTCATTTTGGGAATTTTCATGTCTGTATTGAGATGTTTAGTGTAGTTTAGCCTAAGCTGGAAGCAGAGAGAAATAGTTAGCCTAGCCCTCTTCTAGCACATATCTAAACCAACAAATTCTCAATTTTTACATTGCTGTTTGTTAACGGATTAAACAAACACGATGCACATTTTTATCTGACCGTTAACATTACTTTTTTTAAATATAAATTTCATGATATAGATGAGTCCCAAACGCATTGACCCTGCAAGATTCCGTAGGTCCCGTGTTGAACCATTTAAAAAATATATATATTTGTAAAGAAATGTCAATATTACCACCAGCATTGAAGTGTTTCATCCCAGTGTAGTCGTATCCTTTAGTTCACAGCTCAGTGCTTCTTAAGCAGTGAGGTCAGTTACACTTTGGCTTGTGCGGACCTGTTTGATGGGATTACTTGGACTATGATGAAATGTATGAGTTGTTGGTCTGTGGTGTGATGAGACGTGTACCAAGACAAGGCACAAGTATCACTAAGCGGAGCTACTCGTGTGTCGCAATCACCATCTTTTCATTCACAAATGGTGTTTCGGACTGAAAGTGTGCGACAACGCGAGTCATGACTTTAGGAGTGACGAGGTGCCAGCTCTCTAAGTTGTAGGCCGCCTGTCATCTGCCTAATGGCAAAAACTCCTGCCAAAATGAGCATTAGACTAATGAGTTTGTGTGAAACTGCAGCCAAAAATAAACCTCACCAGGCTTTAAACTGGGGCGAAACAACACGTCTTCACAGCCTCGTACAACATTTTTAATGAGGGTCTTGTGGTGTTCGGAGACACTGTAGTCTCTTCTGTTTAATTCTGTTCTGTCTCTAGTGAAATCTGTCGTGCACTTTCATGTTGGGCCATAAAACGACTGACTTGTATCTCTGCCACGTTATCACTGTTAACATACCTGAGATTCTCCCACTTTTGTCCAACCAGTGACTTGTGCTGTTTGCTATGTAGAATCTCAGCTATTCAGAGACTCTATTGTTTTTCTGCTCAGTTATTTACTGTTTATCTTGTACTATATCTCACCGTCACCCACAACAAAGTTCAGGTTTCTGAGATGGTACACAAACGGTTAGAGGTCTCAAAGTCCTGCCGTCTTTATTTACTGCTGTCAATTGAAGGCGTGCTTTGGAGCAAATATGCCCTTTTAGTTTGAGGCTTTTATTGGCCTCTGTCATGCTGCTGTTGTGCAATAAAGTGTTCGCTAAATAACAGAAGCTATAACCTGCTTTCTGGACAAACAGTTTGCCTGAATAACCTCAGACGCCTGTTGATATTTACTCTTAAGTTTGCACTCTGCAATCTCATCGAAGAATGAGTCAAAATGAGCAGTGTTGAGTGTTTCACAAGAGCTGAAATGGAGATTTATTGTTTAGTTAATCGCCGAAAAATACATTTTCTGTCAATTGCAAAAATCAGTTCATTATTTTAAGTCATTTTAGAATCATAAATACCACAAATTCGTTGGTTCAAATAAAAATATTTTCAGTTTTTGTAGTCTATGACAGCACGCTGAATATATTTTTGGTCCATTAAATAGCTGATCTGGAGCTTTCTATCGCATCACATGATCTTCATTGAAAGATTTCGGACTGTTAAACCAACACGGACGAGAAGTTCTTTAAAGTGCTCGGTAGAAATGGAAATTTGAACATCTACATTTCCTTGACTTCTGGGCATACTCTGTCTGCTGATGAAGCTCATGGGAAATAAGAGAAAGCTCCAGAACAGCTACTAAATGGACCTCTTAGATGAGATTGTTTTGTCAGGCTTGGTCAGACAAAGCCATTCCCTTGTGCTTTTGGAGATCGTGATGCCCGTTTTATAAACACTCAATAGAGAAAATAATATGCAGATTTATCGAGAATGAAAACTTTTATTAGTCGCAGGCTTGTACGTTTTGATGTATTTTCACGTTGCTGTGTCAAAGGCGTTAGCTGATGAGAATCCAGACTGTTCCTGATGCCATGTACATGCGGCTCTTCATCAGTGTCTGGGCTGCAGAATTGTGTTTCTAATTCTGTTTCTTCACACTAAGGTGAGGAAACCAATTAAAGGCTTGGTAAGGCTTTAAGTAACCAGGTCCGACTGTTCCGTGTGCACAAAATGATTCATGCAACACAAGATGTTAATATCCTGTAGCTTTATGATCCATTTGTAGGTCTTTGAGACATTTGAGAAGCTGGAACCGGAGAATATTTGACTTTCTTTCTTTCAGCCCTGGTAGCGGCACGGGTCAATGCCAAGGTTGGATGGTCCACCACTTAAGTCCAGACTGAAATATCTCATTAACTAGTGGATTTTTCCGTGTTAATTTGCACAGAAATGGATGAAGCTTACTGAATTTGTTGATCCCGTCTTTTCATCCAGCGCCACAAACTTTTACGTTGTCCTATTAGCGCTGGGCGATAATTCAGTATGATCATTTATCGTGTTTCAGTGGAATCCTATCAAGACCATATCATATATAGAGATACCGTCATATACTATTACGTCGTCTAAATTGGTAATGAGCGCACACTAACTCAAATTCCTCCGAAAATCTGATGTGAAGTATTTTGAGGGGAACATCATTTGAAGATTGCGGTTTAGTTTTTACGTCACATTTTACCTCTCAGTTCAATGTGACTTAACAAACTGGATTCCAGTTAAATCAAACTATTGTCTCAATATGATTCCTCTGTCTTTACATGCATGTGAACCTAGTCAATGTGCAGCTGGAAATATTGATATATATTTCTCTATAATGTCCCTTGAAACTGTTGTGTTGATTTTGCACTTAAGTTCTTAAGAACATAGTCACTTCTTTTCATTTGTCAAGTATAATTCACACAGTAGTATAGAACAATAGGCTTTACCATGCGGTTATATCATATATTTATTTATTTTATTGAGATTCGAAACTCCCTATATTGTGATTTTGAAGATTTTGGCCAGCCCTTTGTCCATCCTTACCAAAAAGGAAAGGAGACGATGCTGTCCCACAACTCCATGCGGCGGCAGCAGCATTTAAAGCGACGCAGCATTTACACCATTCCGCCGTCAATAACACCCGCCGTCACTGTTTAAAAGTACCCTATAAAAATAAAAACATCTTTCTTATCTTCTCGATACCTTAATGATACCGACACCCAGCCCTGCTGTGTGTCACGTAGTCCTACTTGCCTTTTTATTATGAATTATATCTTTGATTTCGCAAGAAACCCGCCTAAAGGGTAATGAGTCATCTCCACTGTTGCTTCACGACCAGTCAAACCACACGGTGTGCCTCGAGGTGGCGGTGGTGGTGGAGAACCTGATGTTGCCACTAAATGATCCCTCATGCATGACTATAGCTCCAGAACAAAGCCCCCAGGGGCCTTAAATCTCCGCCACCACTCCCCATGCGGTTCCTCCTCAGCGAACCTGGAGAAGGCCTGCCTCTTCATGTTTGTGTTCACTCTTCTCAAACTGTCAATCACTCTGTGGATGCAGATTTTTACTGTCTCTGTAGGGATTCTACAACAAATACAGAAACTTTTTTTTTTTATAAATGATGCACTTTGTTCTGTTCATGTTAATACTTTTGTATTAACATGAACCATCATCTTTAGAATAGGAATAATGTTTTCAATGAGTTCCAGTTGAGTAATTAAATGAACATTATGTAACCTTTGCTGAACAGCAATAATGATGAAATGTTGTGTAACCGTCCAACAGACATTAGCTTACTTTACTAAACTAGTGGTCATACTAACCAGAGTCAATACTAATGTGAGCAGTTTTTATTCTGCTTTACTTCTGCAAATACAGATTAGTTTCTTTATTGATTATTCTGCCAAGTATTGTCATGATTTATCATCTATTAAAATGAAGACGATTGCTCAGCAACATTTTCCAGTGCTTAAGTTTGCGTATTTCTTGTTTTTCTTGTAAAAATATTCAATTTACAATGTTGTCTGCACATTTGAGAAGCGAAAATTGATACAAATGATTACTCGATGATCAAAATAGCCGCTGGTAAATTTTTCTGTTGATGTTTTTCTCAGATTCCTCTCCTATTTTATTTTGTGTCAACATACAATACTGATCTGCATCATCATCAACACTCTTCATCAAGCGGGGCAGATGTTTAAATTTTAACCTGAATCATCATCTGACACTTTCTAATACACTCTAATCTTTAAAATGACAGTGACGATGTTTGATGACGGGATTTTTTTCATTCGCTTGATGCACTCAAGGCAGCAACCAAACAATAAATCAAATAAATCTGCCATATTCGAGGGCTCAGGCTTTAGGGAAAAATCTGCGGCTGGTGAATGTTAAGGATGATTACTGTACTCTTCGTGACAATGGTTTAGGAAATCCTAAAATGCTCTTATGTAACCGGAGAGTCTGCACGTGACTGCAGAACCTCTCACACACAAGACCACCAGCATCCCCCAAACTAAACCAGCTCCTGCTGTTTGTTGTCCCTGCAGGGCCGAGTCATTTACACAGCAAAGCATAATGACTTTTTAAACAATGGCTTATAAAGACCTGTTTGTATTTCCAGTCTTCTCTTTGCGGTTACATCACTGTCACTCCGATCACCCGGGGCAGGTTGTCCTGCACGTTTCTGACATGACAGCTGTCCGACTGTTTGAGGATTATCTGCTCCCACGTGGGGCAAACAGGGAGGGGATTACTTAAAAAAAAAAAAAGTAGAGCGAGAGAGTCCGTGGATTTGTGCAATGTCGAGCTCACCGTGCTCTTGCACAAGTTTTTCAGGCCGCAGGGATGTGACACTGTGAGGAAAGAGGAATGCTCAGCGCTCCATTCAGACACAAAGTGAACCGACTAATTTGATAATTGACTAATCATTAAAGTAATCTTTCATGCAAAGATGGCAGAGAAAGCTGTTTTCATCCTCCCAAATATGGAGTTTTCCCGCTTTTCTCTGTTTTTGTATCATAATAAACTGAATATCTTTGGGTTTCGGACTGACGTGACATGACATTTAAAGACATCTCCCTGGACTCACTTTTTTCTGACATTTTATAGACCAAACGATTAATCGATAATGAAAGTAATCGTTAGTTCCAGCCTTATCAATGAGTTTTTATAGATCTAAATAGAAAAAAGAAAATAAAGAAGAACCTAAATTACCAACCTTTCTACCTTGTTAATCATCTTGCAACCCCTCAGATCTACCCAGCGACCCCCAGGTTGGGAGCCGCTGGCTTACAGCTTTTATTTCATCAATATTCTAATTGATTTTTCACTCTTCTGGTGACGTATATCAGCAGCTACAGGATGTATTTATTTAAGCAGCACTGTTTCAGTGTGAGTGCTCCTGTTGTTTTCTGGAGGCAGATGGGTCAGCAGAGTCTGATTCATTATTCATGAGTGTGCATGTGTGTTTGTGTGTGTGTGTTTTCACCATATTGATCCCAGAGCCCTAATGGTTGTACCTCAGGAAAAATGCTGTCGCCGCAAATGCATGTTTGCTCCCTGACATGTCAACTGTGTACATTTGTTGATTAGACTCAACAAGAGCAATAGAGCTTCAACATGCAGTATACGTGCAAGATCTTTACTAGTAGAACTGAACAATTCATCCAGATTTGATCAAATTCGCACTATGGACCAGTGCAAAATCCAAATCACAGGAGGCGCAATATTTGTTCAATGCAAAATATGTGTCGAAATATCATTCTAACATGGGTCTTACTTTTTAGAGACCTCGCCTGTTGATGTGTGTGAAATACGGCAAATCATTGCTAATCAGTGCTAATTTTCAAATGTTAGCATGCTAACACGGTAATCTAAGATGGTGAACATTGTAAACGTTATAGCATTAAAGCATAACATGTTAGCATTGTCATTGTGAGTGTGTTAGCATGCTGAGGTTAGCATTTAGCTAAGTAGGCCTACAGCCTGAATGATGTGCTAGCGTGGCTGTGTGAACTTCAGGGTCACATCCTGTTAAATAAAAGTCAAATAAACACTAGTTTTTAGACAAGTTTTGTATGTTGTGCACTCCTCAAAGTATTCCTGCAGACGGTTCCTATACTCCTTGGCATTAGCACGTCAGCGAGCTGCACATTCTGTGTGTCGAGTATCACAACACGTTAATGCAGTTAGCTAATGTGGCTGATCTCATTAGCGGCGGGGCGTGCACTGCAGCAGTGCACCGTCTGTGTGTAGTTTATAGAGAGATGCTGTGCCTATATAAAGGCAAGCTAATCCCCTGGAGTCACAGAAAGTGAAACTCACCTTGACTGCAGTTACTATGGTTAGGATGGGTGTATGGCCTTGGCTGGGGAGGCTCAGTCACTGTATTCATTAAAGGATCCCTGTGACTTGATTGGTCTGCTCTGAGGAACAAACTCATAATTGATCATCCTTCAGCCTGTTTGCCATTCAATATTTATTACAAGTAGTACATTCTGCGAAAAAAAATGCATCTCTTTACCATATCAAACGGTGCTTCTCGAGCTAATTTTGGAACATCAAACCTAAATTTGTGCTGTTTCACATTTCTCTGCCCTCTTTCTTCTTCTCTTTGATGCTGAATGTTTCAGTCGGGAGCTTTTCCTGCAGATGCCACTGGCTTTCTGCAGAGCAGCTCGGCTTAGTTGTAATTAATACTAGATAACAGAAACTCTCTGGAGGCCGCGACCTGAGACCCACTCTTGCCTCTGTGCTACGATGTGACATGATCCATAATTATAATTACCTCATTTGATGTGGGGGAGAATTACATTTTGAGGTGGCCTGCAGTTTCTTAATAGGACAGCGCCACATACAGTAGAGACCGAGCAGTATCCTATGTGCTTCCTTTTTGTTTTTTCCCGTTCTGTCAAATGAATAGACAGAAACATTTCATGTGCTCCTATTGTAGTCCTTTCCTCTTTTTTTAAAAATTGTTTTTACTGTATTGCAGGAGTTCAGAGCGAACATAAATTTACATTTGCTTACATATGAAATTGATCATACTTACAGCATTCCTACAGTGTTTATATATTATATAGTGTAAACAATATTGTAATAGTAAAGTATTGAAAATAAAAGATAAAGAAAACAATGACAATAAAAAGAAAAAGAAGGAAACTATTGGATAAAATAAAAATATTAAGTAAGCTAGTACGCATAAATATACACATACCACATGCATACATGTGTGTGTACTGTATGTCTGTGTGTATATATATATATATATATATATACACAAGAAAAAAAATGTACTCTTCAGGGCTGAATCCTTCAATATTGTTTTAATTGTGATCCTCATATTTAATCTCTTTATTCCACCGTTTTAAATATTCTTGTTCTTGATAATATACAGGTTATTCTTTCCTTTTTCTAAAATGCTGTTTACATTTGACGTCCAAATTGTTATTGAACTGTGAAATGAAGGTGGAGTAGGTTTAGCCATTGTCTTTCTTACATGCCCTTGTACGACACGACCAGGAAACCTCAGGACTTGTTAAATAAAGTCTCATTTTAGTTTCTTTAAACAAAGAAGTTTAACAAAAGGAAAAAACTTGAAATTCTGCCAGAGGTGCAACTGTATTTAGAGCTCTCTCTGTCTCTCTCACTCTGTCTCTTCACACTAAATTGATCATTAATGTGTTGTGTGCACTACAACCTCCATCCAGCACGTCTCAAGGCTCGACCCTCTTATCGTAAGCCAATAAAGGAATTGATTTTGCTTCCAGCTCGTCAAACCCAGCCGATGTTATGTTGTAGTCCTTCATGCCAGACGTTTGTGTGTGCTTCTTATAAAGATTACATTCCTTAGGTCTACAATCATCAAAGTACACATACATGATAAAATATATAACAGATTTCAACTTACATGTGAGTCTTGATCTATAAAAGCCAGTAAAAATGCAATCCTGAGTGTTTCTTTTGATGTGAATTCCGGGATTATTGGCTGTACAAACCATCTTTCGCTGCCAAAGTTGATGTAAGCAGGTGAGTGAGGCTGTGATATCACTGAATGGGAACAGCTGTGATGTTAGAGTGAATCAGAAAAAAGAGAATGAGGTGCGCTGCACAGGCATGCTGACATGTAACATCTAAGTTAACCTGAGGTGAGGTCACCATCACACGGTGTACTTTAGTCGTCTTTTATTTGGAACCACAGACATCATCTTTTCGCTGTTTTGCTTTCAACGTTTTTCACAGCTCGGTCACCTCTGACACTATGTGAGGCTCCTCTTTTTTGATTTTCTCTTTCGATTCGTTACCAGGAAACAAACTTGGACTGGCAAAGATGTAACTCTGTGACCGTATCAGTTTACTTTAGTCACACCTTTACCTGTTGAGACACATGAGTAGATTATGATCTAAAACTTGATCATTCATGTATTTTTATTCTGTTACTGTGGTTCTTTACGTAAGCTTGTTCTCACAGCTTGTAGTCTTGTTGCAGTTGTGTAGTCAGAGCATTTTATGCAATTTTATTGTCTTTACTGTGTGTGTGTGTGTGTGTGTGTGTGTGTGTGTGTGTGTGTGTGTGCGCGTGTGTGTGTGTGTGTGTGTGTGTGTGTGTGTGCGTGTGTGTGCGTGGGTTCGAAGATGGGTGTGGTCCGAGCAAAGGAGCCCCAAGTAGAGGGGTAGGAAGTGAGGAAGAGGCCATTGGCCAATGGTCTCTAGTTTTAATTCAACTTTATTCTCGCTCCTGATTGTTTCCTATGTCATGCTTTCAGCGCCCCCCGAGGAGGGCCCACACCACGGTTTGGGAGTCACTGGCCTATACATGCAGAGATATAAACAGTAAAGCTTAATTGTAAGGCACAGTTACATACATACATTTTTCTTTCCATGGAAAACAGTTGCATCTAATATTTCTTTACAATCAACACTGAGCAGTTTATTGTCCTCAGAAGTTCTAACTGTAGATGCTGGAGCAGTACGTTTAAATGGAGAACCTTGAAAGTAGGGGAAATGTGTTTCTTCTCCCTCCAAAAGGGTTTTACATTTTATGAGTTTAACATTTAGTCCTAAACGTAATGTTGTTTCCATTACGTGAATTGTTATTGGAGTCTCTAAGTCACCCTAAATCACCTGCATTATCCCAAAATGTAGTGTTTAATTCATATGCATGTCACAGACAGTGTGAATTGGAACATTTCAATTGTTTCTCTGTGTGACGACTCGTAGGATCAGTATCTTTCCTGTGTGTCCGTGCAGGTGTGGCACCTCATTTGCACAGTAAAGCAGATAAACCAGATAATATAAAAACTTGCAAATTAAAGATGAATTGAAAAAGCTTGATCTTGATTTTTTTCATGTGCTCAGTGCTCGTTATTAGTGCCATAAAGAGTTATGCAAAAGGATTTATTTCGAAGGTGTTGCCCTGACCCGGCTATTAGACATTTATTTGCTCTCTGAATGACACGTGTGCATTAATCTGCCTTTAATGGTTTCTGTGTACACTGGACGTCAATAGCTCCAGATGACTTATTCAATTATTGACTGCACCTGTTCAGGTAGGTTTCTACTTGAATGGGACTTCACTATTTGCTCAGTTGGTGCAAACACTTGAGCATTTAAAGCCCACAGCGAAAAGCACTCAGCTCAAGTACAGAAAGCCGAAGCCTCACTTGGGCCCTAAAATGAAACGCAGGACGGCACTTGGCACTGAAACCAGGTGTTTTACAGTCACAACAGAGTCAGACGGCTAATCAGGAATGACAAAGTGAGGAAGCGAAGGTCACTTTGTCTCCGTAGTGTCAAAGGCACTGGCCTATTTTCTCATAGCATCCAGCTATTAGTCTGCGACTGTCATTAGAGAACCAGCCTTTGTGGTTTCGAGCTCTTTGGAAAGAGTCGCCAGCTTTTAGGACTCATGCCCTGTCTTTATTGATGATTGCCACAAACTCGCACACTATACAACACCACGGTTTAATCCAGAGCCAAGAGCTGAATGAGAGGAAATACAAGGGGAACCTCAGCTGCCAGAAAAGTGTTCATAAATCAAGGCGGTCTGCCTGTTTTGACAAGAGGAGCAGATGCATGGTGACATTGGCCTATCTCTGTCTGTCTGCTGGATATCTTGGACACACCTTTGGCACAGTGATACTGGCCTGAGCATTACATTTTAAAAGTATGTGTGTGCCGTGCTCGGTCAGATTATACCAACCTGAATCTGACTCTTCGCAACACCAAATTTGGTGTAGGGCGTTGTGGGACTGAGATACACAATTCTATAACATATGGGAAAGATCGGTCAAAAAACATGACTGCTTTCAATCAAGAGAAGTTGGAAAGGGTAGGACTTGGAAGGAAATTGGTCATAACTCAAGTTTCTTTTGAGCAATCCTGATTAAAGTCAGTGGCGACATCTGGCACTGTAACTTTAACGTACACACCGAGCTTCGTTCACGTTCAATAAAGAGGGGGCAAATGGCGGGACTTTGATTGTGCAGTTATTGAAATTCTGCATAAATCCTAATGATGAAACAAGTGAATTATTGGTCTCATTCCTTTTTAAACGGGATTAAACTAGCGGAATGACCTTGTTCGGCTTTGTGAAGCCCGAAATCCGCTCGCTGTTGCTTGCGGCTTGATTTTGGCATTTGATCTTCTTCCTGCTTTTGACAGAGAACGGACTGGAACCTGCCATTTGCGCTCGCATGCAGCTATATTTTCCGTATTTCCAAGTAATTTCAGTATCTGTAGAAAGGTTACATATATCTATAGATGTTATATCTATAGGTGTGTATTAAATGTTCCCCCCCCCCCCCGAAAGATTGTTTTTCAAACTCCTACATTTGATGAGCCAACCACTTCCCACACCTTTGCCAGATAGTGTGCCCTGTTTCTTATCTCGGAGATGGTGCGTGACCGTTGGACTTTGTTGTGTATTTGGGGGGAGATGTGTTTGTGGCCAGCTTTTATCAGCAGTGTGTGCGTGTGTGGGTGTGTGGCAAGTACATTTTCCCAAGCACTAAGTCAAACTTTGAGCTAGAAACACTTGGACATACATGTTCTACTTGAACTCTTACCAATTTAGAAATATGTTTTTGTTTTTTTTTTACTTTGAATGTTGCTATTTAAGTCACTAGTGTTACTCTTTAAAATTGAATATTAAAATACTATTTTAAATGATGCAGGGCTTATATATATTTTTTGTTGCTACCTTTACTTGGATAATTTAGTTAATTATTTAATAATATTTAATAATTAATTCAACCTTTTATTTACACATGGCGGTCCAATGAGAGCAGTTCACTCTCTTTCTCTCTCTCCTGTGTAGACCGGACCAGACAAGCTGACGTTAACCCTAAATATCTGCACTTCACTAACGTCAAACCAGGTACAGGAATAGATCTCATGACGATCTGAATACTTTCAAACTGACGTGCAGGCATGCACGTTTATGCAATCACAGCGATTGATCAGCCCCTCGGCTGCGGCCGCGTTTGACCCTGTGAGGACCAGCTTTTTTTCAGCCTTTCCTCTTATCGACCTGTTAGCCTCTCCTAGCCTCTAGTGCTAATGTGCCATTACGTAATGCTTTAGTGTGCTCACCACCGCTGTCCAGCTGAAGCCATGTGAAGGGATGAATGGGTTTTGTAGCAGCTGGGTTTACTGCCAAACAATCTACAGCCAATTTCATTTCGACTTCATGTCGCACCTTTTTTTTTTTCTTCTTTTACTTGAAGGTTTTTAAGTCTGAGGAGCGTCGGATCGAACTTCAGAGGACAGATGGTTTGAGAGGGACTGCCAGAGATTCTAACATTAAATATTAGTTTGGTGTATGTAGTGGAGCACATCTGGCCTTCACTCTTACACGGTGCAATTTATGAATGCAAAGACGCAGTAAATCAGGATTTGTTTAATTAAAAAAAACGCTAATAATTAGCTCACTAACTTTAGTCTGGTTCAAATCTATGAAAACCTCTGTGCTTCTCTTTGAAGTAGTAGTTTTTGAAGTAATTTCCAACCTGGGATGTTGGGATTACGTGGTTAGCGTCTTTTAAAGGGGCATTCTACCAAATTTCACACATGAAAGTAAATTTACTCGTTTGTGAAAACTAGCAGTTTGGGCTCGGAGCCCACAGAACGCCTCCTTTACAAACTGGGAATATTGAATTTGAAATGTGTGCATTTATCAGTTACTGAGGGTCTAGCGAAAGATGGTGTTGCGATGCATTATGGGAAATGTAGGATCCAGTGTGGAGCTTAACCCATCCAGTACTAGAGACTAAAAGTCAGGATATCTTCTTCGATTTTGACCGTTCATAGGCCCTGCTTCCCTGTAATTACTGAATTCCTCTACCTGATTTGTATTTCCCTTTTTACATTCAGGGCAACTTATAGCTGCACAGTAAATGGACCAAAACTTTGTATTTTTATTTGTAATTGATTTTAATTTCTGTTGTTTAAATGCATTTCTTTGCCTTTTTATAGAAATAACTTTGAATTGATTGTTGTGTTTGAAAGGTGCCATGCAAGTAAGCTTAATATTTACTTCAGCAGACTTCCATCAGACAGAGAACAGACATTTATGAATGTAATGTGTCGTTCTTAGCTACAAATGTAGTAAAAAGACACATCTGACAAGTAGGTAACAAGGGTGAAGAAGAGCGTCTGCCTTTTTCTTTTCCTCCTCCCCACCTCTCCTTCTTAAAGATCGAGCGAGAAATCCTGATTGAGCAAACACTGTGGAGGATTGACAGGAGGGAGCGGCGCTGAGAGAGAGAGGGAGTGTGATTACCTGCTGCTCTCT